>CM075811.1:6709814-6742859 GCA_037975025.1 Excoecaria agallocha | reverse complement strand
AGCAAAGAAGAAAAGAAAAGAAAAGAAAAGAAAAAGAAAACCAATAAGCTCAAGGCCAAGAATGGCCGGCCAACAAAAGGAAATCCAAATTTGCTTCTCTCTCTCCTAGCCTCCCAATTTCTAATTCCTATTGGTAGTTCACAAAAATCTTGACAAAGTTTCATTTTGGTCCCTCTTTATATTTATGTTTCTTACTTTAATTTCTAATCTTTCACTTGTTACATTTCTACCATAAAACTTTCACTTGTTACTTTAATCTCATTTCTATACCGTCATATACACATACATATTCTATTATCCAAAATCTATCAATATTCGACTGGCATATTCACTATCATTTAATAAATACTTATCATCATCATATTCACTATTAACTTAATTCATCCTTATCATAAAGCTTTCTTAATAAATCTATAAACTCATAATGCTCTGTTCATGATTGAGCAACGTTCTAGTGTTTAAATGGATAAGTACACATAAGGAGAAAGGAACATATAACTGTACACTGTAAGAAGAATAAGGTCATGAATGACCAAGCAAAGAAAGGCTATAAACCATATACGGTCGGGCAAAACAAGAAACTGAGGGCTATACATATCTATTCGGTCGGCCATGAAGGACTGAGAGTCATATGTTCGAACGGGCAAAGAAGAACTAGAAATCATATATCCAATCAGTTAAAAAGAAACTAAAACAAAGTTATACACCCCGATCGGTCAATAAGAAACTGAAGGCCATATAGCCGATCGTAAAGCAATGCCGAAAATCATACCCGATCGGGAAAATAAAAAAGGCCAAATGAGACATAAGGGATCGTGCAAAGGAAAAAAAACAAAGGCCATGCACGGTCAGGTAAAGAAAAAGGGAAGAACAAATATGCCATGGGGAAAGGAGAAGGCTATATATGGTCGTCCCTTAAGGCTCGGCACTCACTCAGCTAATAAATCTGGATATCTCTATTAAGCTTCTCTATCATCACCTCTTAACGTTTTATCTTGCGATACTATAAAAGGATTTGAGTCACCTAGACTCCAATTCCTAGGATCACTGATTCGTTTAATCTCCCTTCCCAAATCCTTTCAAAAGATACATCTTTAAGCTATACTGAAACAAGATAGCAACAAGCTACATTAAGCCAACACCTGAAAAAAATCTTCTATAACTGCTTATTTCTATACTCTTATTGGCCAAAATTGCCTAAACCAAGGCGCTTTGATACCAAAAATGTAAGGACCATACTAAATTATTCGGATTGCTGTTACTTATCTCAATATTTTAATAAACAATATATATAATACTAATAATATGTTCATCTGTCATACAGTTGGTTATACTTTGACTTTATAATTCATACATTAGAAAAAGATACATATATATATACTTTGTTACATTATAATCATATTTTGTAGGGGTGTGCAAATGGTCCGTTCGGTTCGATTTTCGACCGAACCGATTAAACCGAAAAACAAAATTTGAAAAATATAAGAATCGAACTGAAACCAAAATTTATAGAACCAAAAACCGAATTGACCAAAATAATTTCGATCGGTTCGGTTCAATCGATTTAGAATTATAATTGGGCTTATACTCATATATCCAACAAAATAAATTGGGCTTTTAATTGATCAGTGGCTCACTATAAATTGGGCTTTTAATTGTGGCTCACCATAACAACTTAATGAAAAGTATACATGTTGCAAGATTATTTATCTTCAATTAGTCTATTTTTCTAGTTGTTTACCTAGAATATAGTTTTGGATAAAAAATATACTTAAGGGGTAAACGTGTACCATTTTCTCATTGACAAATTTGGCCTGAAATTAGGGGACAAATATGCACCATTTTTTATATTATAGTGGTACATTTGGCCCTTTTCCTTTGTTTTAATAGTAATTTGGTTTTTAATTTATTGTACTTGTTATTGTATGGTTGAATAGACAAGGAAGGAGATATAGAGCAGATTTATTAAATAATTATTAGAAATTTTAATATTTTTTACTAATGGAATAGTGACGGATAAATCTATCGCAAATTTTTTTAGCAAAATGCAAATTTATCGACGAAAAAACAAGTACCGTCGCTAAAATTACCTACGGATTTGTTATTTTAGTAGGAATATTTAGCGACGGATCAGAGAATTCCATCGGTAAATATTGCAAATGACAGACAGATTTTCGGTCTGCCCTTCCCGTTACCCAAGGACTTTATTTTTCGTCGGTAAATTTACTGATGGAAAATTTTTCGTCGGTAAAAGTGCCAACAACCAGTTCTCTAACGCCATTTTCCGTCGGCAATTTGATTTCCCTACGAAAATTCATTCAATTTTGTCGACAAAATGAATTTTTCTTGTAATGTGAGATTTCTTTCAAACATGTCCATTTTTTAGATCTCTCTCTTTGTTATAATACTTCTTTAGCTTGATTTTTGAAAATAAATATTTTTTCTTTTATCTTAAAACCATTTTTAATACCCTAAAAAGCGAGCCTCTATTATCCAAGGCATTGACGCCATGGTTGAACTAGGGGAAGGTACAGTTACCACCGGTTCTTCACTTTCTGGTACTTGGCAGTTGCTATATGTTAGGGAACATTTTGTTCCGATTAATATTGTTTTTATTGATATTTATCTTGTATTTATATTTAGCTCTTATTACTATTATTTAGCCTGTATTTTCTTGTACTTATCTTTACCTCTGTTTTTGTAAAGCCTCCGAACATTCAGCTCTATAAATTATGAGCTGCTATATATTACGAAAAATATAATACAATAGTTAGTTCAAACAAAATAAATTACTTTCGCAGGTTTTACATGGTATCAGAGCCTTTCTCTCCTTCTTCTCTCTCAATGGCAAATTCTATTGCTCCCTTCACATCCTCTACGACTACGACCTCCAATGTCTCCTCTAGCCACTCTTTCTCTGTAAAACTAAATGCAAAAAATTATTTAGCCTGGAAAACACAATTCATTCCCATTCTGAACTATCAAGAGTTACATGGAATTATTGATTGCTCTTCTTTTCCACCAACAAAAACTATTTCCTTTGTTGATGATGAAACCGTTTAAGTTCCCAATCCCAATTATAGACGGAAAAATAATTTCCGTAAGCAAAATCGTTGGAAAAATATGTATTGCGACGGATTATAAATCTGTAATCCGTCGCAAATAATGAAGGAAAATTTTTTTGCCAAACTTTACCGACGAAAATTAGCGACGGAATAAAAATTCGTCGTTAAATTGGCATCAATATTACACGGCTAAAATTGTACACAAAATTTACCGACGGAATGAAACATTCCATCGGAAATTTTCCTACGAAATCGCCATTCCGTAGGGAAATTACCGACGAAATATTATTCCGTAAGTAAATTAGTGACAATATTACGCGGCTGAAATTATACACAAAATTTACCGACGGAATAAACTTTCCGTGGGTAATTTTCCCATAGGGAATTTTCCTACATAAATAATTAAGCAAAAATTAAGAATACTTAATTTTTTTTATCACTCTATTAATTCTATTTTACTATTTTATTAAAAAAACCCCAATTTTTTAATAAATTAATAATATAATAATTGATAATTGATAAAATAATATTTTAATAAATTATAATAAATATTGTACAAAATTAATATTAATTAATAATTTGTTCAATGTATGCATATGTAAAATCCTAAAAATTGCCATGTTGAATATAACGAGTAACTTAATAAATATTTAAGATATTGGATAATTTAATTTTAGTATCTTTAAACAATGCTTCCTTAGAATTCAAAAGGATAATTTAATTTTAGTATCTTTCAACGATGCTTCTCTTATTTTAAATAATAATAATAACAACAATAATAGAAAAGAACAAAGACAGAGTTATTGAACAAAGTTGAACTGGTTAGAAACTAGAAAGTGAGAGAGCATGAGCAGGTCCTATCCACAATCTAATGTTGCCCCATTTTTTATTTGATCTATAATTTCATATTCTGTTCAACTTTATTTTATAATCAGATACTATTAAATTCATAATTTATTCTCTAACTTTAATTTATAACCATGAAATTATAAATTTTAGTTTAAGTCAATTAATTAATTAAACTATAAGTTAATCTAAACTAAATTCATGTAAATTTTTATTTATTATTAAATTTTTATATTAAATTCTATAGTCTATAGTAATAAGTAATATACTTGATTCCACTTGTCCCAATTTGCAATGTAGCTCATAAGAGAATAAGCACTCAATTCTGACGCCATTTGCAAATTCGTTAATTGTTCTGTATTTTCAGACAATTTGTAGGAGCGTGCCAAGTAACCCTCATTCGTGGCAAAGAGTCACCGCCGCAAGGCATTTACAGTATCCCTCCAGATTCTCATTCTCGATTTTCCATCTTCGGCAAAAATATATCTATACATCTATATTAACAATAGTTGCGTGTTCATTCTCTCTTTTACGCCACTTTTACTCAACTATTTCTCCAAACCAATTTTCTTCAGGTAATCAAACCTCAAGATCAATCGTCTTTTCTCTTTCTTAATTTTTTTAGCTTATTTATGCTTTGATTTCTCATATAATTGCTCTTGCTTTCTGTCTAATTTTCATTTTTTAGGATTTTTTCAAGTTTTTTATATTTTTTTGTATGCATATAACTATACGGTAATAGCTAGAAATATTCTTCGGAAGTTTTTAGTTTCTCGTGTTTTTCAAGAATAATGTTTTTGTGTTGGTGAATAGTTGTTGTTGGAACTTTCTTAATTGATTGTTTATATGATCTTTGAACTGATGGTTGTCCTGTATTATTTTCTCCCTTTGTTTGGTCACTGAGCAAATTTAGGGATTTTTTTTGAAGTGTTTGTTTTAAGCGGAAAATTCAGATTACATGTCCAAATTTCTTAGCAGGACAAACGAATGTTAGATTCTCCAATTTAAAATTTTGGTTTTTTGTTAATTCGGTAACAGATACATCCGTTATCTTAAATAAAATTATTGAGATCCCCTTTTTGCTATAAAAATGGAAATAAAATGCAATTCTAGGAATGCGATTCCTTTTATTCTTTAGTCCTTTTTTCTTATAATTTTTTGCCTTCCATTATGCAGGAAATCCAAAATTTGGAAAATTCAATCGTTTGAATTTAGGTGGACTTAAAAAACTCACCCCTTTTTTTACAGATTTTTTTTTGGTTGAGAAATTTAGTTTAAAAGTAGGTTTCTTGGTATAGAAACTAAACTACTTGCATTCCCCAATTATGCCAACTGTCTTGAAAAGGGATATTAATTTGCAATGGCTTTTATTTGTTTTGGTTTACTGTAATAGCTACCCATAGTTGTATAGTATTGCGATGGTTTATTTTATTTTAGTTTTTAATTCTTTTAAGAAAAAATGGATAATTGTTGATATGGAGTTTCTTCCGTAGTTGTTTTCCAGGCAATTTTATGGCCTCAAAGCGAATTAACAAAGAATTGAAGGACCTGCAGCGGGATCCTCCTGCTTCATGCAGTGCTGGTACCTTGTTATCATATTATTCCTTACTGAGATGAGTTGATTTATATCTGGGAACTTTTTGGATAGTTTTGATGTGGAAAATTTCGTGTAGTATTGGAGCTTTGATGGTTTTGCTAGACTTCTATTTTTATCTATCTTTGCTATTTTAACACGAATATTCGAACAGAGAATGAACAAGCTTAGTTGAGTTGGCTATTTTTACCCAGTAGAATTTATCTTGTTTGACTTAGCTGGTTAAGGGTTAGCTAGGTACTTGAATAATTCTAGTTAGCTGTTGAGATTTCTATTTCGATTATGGCTTTGGATTATAGTTCAAGGTAGTCATTAAGGTTGTTATGGCTTTGGATTATAGTTCGATTATGGTTGTTGAGGTAATTAGTTATAACTGCTAGCAGGAGGATATTGAAGGAATTAGAAGTACATGCTGTTTTCTATCATGACTTAGCCTTTGGTTATTTAAAATGTTATGCAATTGCTGTTAGTGTTTCTTGATCATTAGTAATATCTGCTAGCTGAAGGCTATCCATGTTTAGCTTTATTCTTCTAAATAAAATTGCTTTCACATTCCATTTGATTTCTTTTGTTAACTCTTTTTTCAGTGGAAGATATGCTTAGTTTGCAAAGCAACTAACTTCCTGCGATTTTGGAGTCTATGCAATGGATTGGATAGGTATATTTTCTACAGATGAATGGTTATATTGTCTATTTCTTCAAATATGCTCGTGTGTTCGTTATTTATCTTGACACCTGCTTTTTCAAGAGTTGAAACTTCCTCATATATCTTTGTGGTATTGAGTTTTTCTCTTCTCTTTTTTGGTGTTATAGGTCATGGTGGAAGTGATGGGTTGCATGGGTATGTTCCTTCTCTAGACCATGTTGTAGTAGACACTGTAAGTTCTGTTGTCCTTCTTTTATTGTATCCATCTGCCTTATACAACCTATTTTCATGAAATCATCAGTTCTCTTGAGTTATCCTGCATTGTAATTCCCTATCTTATCATCATTAGTCTTGAATTGGATACTACATCATGCTCATTCACACCATGTGAAGCCATGTGCAAGTTTTCCCCTCCCAAGTAGTTAACCCTGCAGTTATTTTTCTTATTTCACAACCTGAAAGCATATTGAAGTTAATATTTTTCAAGTGCTAAGCCCCTGTTCAGTCACAATGACTGGATGATTGCAGTCCATTTAGTGGATCTGATAAAAAATCTCAGGACATGCTCATTATGCCAAGCAAGTATCTATGGCCAAATTTGTGGTCCATCTTTGCCATGGATTAATGAATAACTATCTGAACGTGCCCTTCTGTGATTCTTTGCTAGTTGAACAGTCATTTATAAATATTGTTTGCTCCTAGCCGGCACTGATGATATATATAGACACTGACACACTCATTTTTATATATGTATGCGTGTATATTGAATATGCTGCTCCTATGAACTTCTTGTTCTAGCTTCTACTTCATAATATTTACTTTCAAGTGTAATTCAATGAACTTACACCTGTTAAGTATAAATTTTAGAAATTAAAGAATTGTTACTTTTCATTTAATAGCTCAAATCTAGTTTTTGCTGTGGCCTTAAAAAAATCCAAACTTCTATGCATTTTGAAATTTTAAATGTTGAATATTGCCTACTTTTCGCTAATTTAAATTGTTTGTATTGTTACTGACGCAAAATGTCAGTTACGATAAATTGCTGTTACGGGAATGTTTCAACATTGTGCTTTTTTCCTTGATTTATGCTAGTAAACTCCCCCTCTTGTCTGTATTTCTTGTCACTTTGAAATCGGGGAACTCTAACATTAATGGAATTATCTAAATCCATGGTTTTAGGAACCTGTCCTTTTCTTTTTCTCTTGTTTCTTTCTTTTTTTTTTTTTAATTTTTTTCCTCTCTCCCCATAACCCCTCATTGAAATTTCTTTTGTTTGGTAACTGGTATGCAAGTAAAATTAATTTTTATTGGGGTTATTTACCATATAATCCCATGTAGTCTGACCATAATTTTATTATTGCTTGTCCTTATTTAAAATTGAACTATGACCAGTTTGAGTTGTACTTTTGTTAAGCTTTTAATCTTTTTGCTTGAAGAGGAGCCATTAAGTTGATATGTAATGATTAAGTACTGCTACTGTAAAAATCAAGTAAAGGACAAAATTGATTACAACTTCCAAGATTAAGTACTAGTAGATTCTTCTAGTTTTTGAAATTAAACTATTTGATTTCTAAGATGTGACTTTGACTAAGAGAACAAGAACTAAATCCTAACAGGATTAAACAATAAACAGAAGTCAATGATTTCAAAATTCAAAATAAAAGATTATAAAATCCCCTCATGACAATGAAGAACTTCAAAAAAGCTCATCTAAGAAGCAGGTTTGATAACAATTTGATAGCACTTAGATGCAATAAGAGATACTAAGGCTAGTAATCGCAATCACACAACAAGAAATCAAACAAATGGATAGAAGATAAGCTGTATTAATGGAACAACTGTCTCATACAGCAGTAGGACCTCATCTATGGTAGCGAGGATTCATTACAGTTCATAAAACGAAAACAAAGAACAATAAGAACAGTAAAATGGCGAAGGCACTAAACCCTGCACCCCAAAAGCAGACTCTGCTCCTCTTCCCAAATAACAACTCAGGACCTCCTCCTTTTCATGACCGAGAGAGTATTTATATTTACTCCCCCCACCTCCTCTTTTCCCTCTTCATGCGTAACCCTCCTTGTCCAGCTCAGCAGCCTCCTTTTCCTTCACGGGCTTGCTGTGCCTTCGTGTGTACACCCTCCATGTCTTGGGCCTTGGGGCCTGCCCATCTTCTCCATGATCAACATCTTCATCATTGCCGGGGGGTGGTAAAACAGTCTTGTCCTCAAGACTTAAGTTGGGAAATTGGTTGCGGATGGTGAAGACATCTTCCCATGTAGCATGATCGGGTCCACCATCTTGCTACTGGATAAGCCATTGGGGGATAGCTTCGCCATATTTTGTGATGGTATGATGAGCTAAAATACAGCAAGGAAATGGGCTACTTACCTCATCCGGTTCCAACCCAGCAGGAAGAGTAGTGGACGTTGGTGCAGTTTCGTGTGCTTTTTTCAGTAGCAACACATGGAAAACTGGGTGAATTTTGGCTCCAGCAGGCAGGTCCAATTTGTATGCTACGGTGCCAATACGCTGCAATACTTGAAAAGGCCCATAGAATCTTGGAGCCAGCTTTGGAGTGATCCTAGAAGTGATGGATAGCTGCCTATGGGGACGTAATTTGATAAAGACATACTCACCCACAACAAACTCCACGTGATGGCGATGTTGATCCGCCTGACACTTCATTTTGGATTGGGCCCAAGCTAGGTGTGTCTTGAGTTGGCGTAATGCTTCATCTCTATCCGACAACTCTCTTCCTACAGCAGCTACTTGTATTTCTCCTGGAACATACTGGAAAACTGTTGGAGCTTTTCTGCCATACACTGTCTCGAAAGGTGTAGTTCCAGTGGAGTGGTGGTAGGTAGAGTTGTACCAAAATTCTGCCCAAGGGAACCAAGATGACCAAGTCTTTGGTTGATCAGTTACAAAGCAGCGCAAATAAGTCTCGAGACACCGGTTGACAACCTCCGTTTGACCATCGGTTTGTGGATGGTATGCTGAGCTGAAGTTGAGCTTGGTTCCTTGTAACTTGAAGATTTCCTGCCAAAAACGGCTTACGAACAGGGGGTCCCTATCACTCAAAATGGATTTAGGTAGCCCATGAAGGCGAATGATTTCGCGAAGGGAAACCTCAGCCAAAGTTCGTGCTGTGTAAGGATGTTTCAACGGGATAAAGTGGCTATATTTAGATAACCGATCCACCACCACCTATACTGTATCAAACCCTCTTAACCGTGGTAACCCCGTTATGAAATCCATTGAGACATCCTCCCAAACCTTTGCTGGTATACGCAGTGGCTGTAGCAATCCCGTGGGACTAGGGTAGATGCCTTGTAACGTTGGCAAATGTCACAATTTTGGACAAACCGTTGAACAGCCTTTGTCATGCCAAACCAGTAAACAACAGCAGCCAACCTTCTGTAAGTCCTGTAGTAGCCGGAGTGGCCTCCAAAGGGGCTGTTGTGGAATTCCTCTAGTAGCTGGGGAATCCAAGGCGAGTTAGATGGAATAACCAGCCTAGTTTTGTAATACAGCAGCCCATGATGTACCGCGAAACCCGGATGGGAAGAAGGGTCGCTTTGTAGATCCTTTAGGATTTGCTGGATTTGGGAGTCCGAGTCAACCCCCTGCAATAACTCCTGTCCTCCTAACCATAGTGGACTAACAGTCATGGTTTGGAGGTCGCCTACATTGGACACTCGAGACAGCGCATCCGCTGCCCGGTTCTCCCTGCCAGGTTTGTAGCGGACTTCGAACTTATATCCCATCAATTTTGCTAACCAATTTTGTTGGTCTTGTGTTGTGATTCTTTGGTGAAGCAACTGTCGAATGCTCTGCTGGTCCGTGTAAACAATGAAGGTCTGTCCCAAAAGATAAGGATGCCAATGCAGGACTGCCAAGACTATCGCCATCACTTCCTTCTCATAAGCCGACTTGATTAAATTCTGAGCGGACAAGGCTTTACTAAAATAGGCAATAGGCCATCGATCTTGCATGAGAATTGCTCCTATGCCACAACCCGATGCGTCACATTCTATCTCAAATTGCTTTGAAAAATCCGGAAGGACCAGCAAAGGTGCAGTGGTCAACTTCTTTTTGAGGAGGTTAAAGGCCTCTTGTGCGGCAGTGTTCCAATGGAAAGCACCCTTTTTGGTTAATTCAGTGAGTGGCTTGGCAATCTTTTCATACCCCTCGATAAACTTTCGGTAATAATCCGTGAGGCTCAGAAATCCTCTCACTCCTTTAACAGTAGTCGGTATTGGCCAATCTTGGACAGCTTGTGTTTTGCTAGCATGCACACGAACGCCAGCCCCATCAATAACATGACCCAAATACTCCACTGATGACTGACCAAAATGGCATTTCTTGGAGTTCAGTACATATTGGTTAGCTGCTAGGATTTGAAGGATAGCTTCCACATTTTTCAAATGGTCCTCCCACGTCTTGCTGTAAACCAAAATGTTGTCAAAAAACACCAAGACATATTGGCGAAGCAAAGGTCGGAAGATATCATTCATTGCTGACTGAAAAGTGGCTGGTGCGTTTGTTAAACCGAATGGCATTACCAGAAATTCGTAATGGCCATCATGAGTTCGGAAGGCTGTCTTTGCCACATCTCCTTCATACGCCCTGATCTGATGGTACCCGGATTTTAGATCCAACTTAGTGAAAAATTTAGCTCCATTTAACTCATCAAAGAGTTCTTCAATTACAGGTATGGGATATTTATCCGGAATTGTAACCTTATTTAAGGCCCGGTAGTCTACACACATGCGCCAAGAGTCATCTTTCTTCTTAACTAAAATTACTGGACTGGAAAAAGAGCTCTGACTTGGTCGGATAATACCCTTGGTTAACATTTCCTGCACCCGTCGCTGAATTTCTGTCTTATGGTGGTGCGGGTAGCGGTAAGGTCGAACACACACCGGTCCCTGATCTTGCTGGAGGATAATCCTATGTTCCACAGAATGTTTTGGTGGTAAACCAGCTGGTTCATGAAAAACAAATTGATGTCTCTCAAATAACAGTCCCAACAGACGACGTTGTTCCATTTTCAGATGAGGCACTGACTCCTGCAACATAGAGTTTGTCCCCTCTCCATCTCCAATTAGATGATGCAAGTGACCGTTGACCCATCCTTGGAGGGAATGAATAACTCTCTGTGCCTTTGTGACCCCCCTTAATTCTATCCGTTTATCACCATCCTGGAAAGTTAATTTTCCCAAGGCCCAATTCGCTGTTATATCTCCCAGGGTAATCAACCACTCGACACCCAGTATGACATCTAACCCACCCAAATCAGTTGCCAAAGCTTTCACAGTGCCAAGATAGCCATCTATTTGAATGTTTAACCCTGAGCACCGTTTGTCAATCTCTATCCGTTTCCCATCCCCTAATCGAATACGAAGAGGTTTGATGGTACATACCTGGATGCCCAGCATGGTGGCAAGCTGGCTGGAGATGAAATTGTGGGTAGCGCCATTGTCCACTAACATCAGCGTTGGGACTCCATTGATGGCGCCCAACAATTTGATGGTGTTTAATCCAGTACTCTCCAGCCCTCCTACACTTTGTAGCTCCAAGATTTTGCATTCCCCATCTGCCCGCATTTCCTCCATTTCTGCTTCTGCCTCGTAGTACTCATCTTCATCTTCAACCTCCTCTCCGTCACCCAGGAACATAACCCTCAGCTGGCCTTGTGGACACTTGTGTTGGGGGAGTATGTTTGACCGCACTGGAAACATAGACCCTTCCTTCGCCATTCTTCCCATTCGGTCTTGGATAGTTGGCGCATTCCTGTTCTCCGTTGTCCCCCTCGCTGTGACTCCCTTGAAGGAAAGGGAAGGAATCGGTGTGGTTCAGAATTGGTTGGGTTGAATTTGTGCTGTGTTGGGTTTGGGAGGTTAATGACTGGTGGGCTTACTGGTCCAAAACGATCCAGCCCAGTCCAGTTTGAATGGGTTTGGGAAACCTTGCTCACCCTGTCTTTCTCCTTAAATGGCTGTGGCCATGATGGATGCCCCCCTCCCTTGCCGAACTGCAGCGTTGCTTCAATGGAGCGCGCCAGGCGCATGGCCTCCACACGAGCAGTAGGTTGGTGAACCTTCAACCAGCTTTTGATCTCCGCTTTCAAACTGCTAACAAAGTAGCCTACGTATTGCTGCTCAGGGAGCCCCAGTGCTGTAGCAGCTACCATTTCAAAAAACTCGATATACTCTTCCACTGTACCGGTTTGTCTCAGATCTGCCAAATCTTCAAAAGGTCCAGAAGAACATGTGCTACTAAATCTCCTCATCATTTCTTCCTTGAATTGATCCCAAGTCAAAACAGGGTATATGTCCAGAAGCATTAAAAACCAATTTATGGTCGCTCCCTCCATCGAGATTTCAACCAATCGGATTTGCATGTCTGGTTGAATCTGGTTGATACGAAAATAAGTCTCCGCCCTGATAATCCAGCCTCTAGGATCAGTACCTGTAAACATGGGTATTTTAATCTTTCGTAGAGAGGGGTGAGGATCGGAGAAATAATTTGTATTGATTTGGTAATTCATTCTAGGAAAAGAAGTCTGTCCCTGTTGCTCCTCCTCCGCCAACGTTTCTCCAGGTGAGCTGACACCCTCTGCTGATTGGGGTTGTTTATCGATTCGTTTAATCCAGTTCATTACCAACGTTTTGAACTCTTCATCTTTTTTTCTATCTGCTTGGAGCTCAGTAATAGATTTGTTCATCGCGTTGAGGCTCCCTATAAGTTCCCTAATCTGTTGAGCATTTTCTTCGATTTTAGTTTGCAAGAATTGGTGGCGAGTCTCCATTACGAAATCCGGCAGGTCGGACCAATGATAGCACTTAGATGCAATACGAGATACTAAGGCTAGTAATCGCAATCACACAACAAGAAATCAAACAAATGGATAGAAGATAAGCTGTATTAATGGAACAACTGTCTCATACAGCAGTAGGACCTCATCTATGGTAGCGAGGATTCATTACAGTTCATAAAACGAAAACAAAGAACAATAAGAATAGTAAAATGGCGAAGGCACTAAACCCTGCACCCCAAAAGCAGACTCTGCTCCTCTTCCCAAATAACAACTCAGGACCTCCTCCTTTTCATGACCGAGAGAGTATTTATATTTACTCCCCCCACCTCCTCTTTTCCCTCTTCATGCGTAACCCCCTTTGTCCAGCTCAGCAGCTTCCTTTTCCTTCATGGGCTTGCTGTGCCTTCGTGTGTACACCCTCCATGTCTTGGGCCTTGGGGCCTGCCCATCTTCTCCATGATCAACATCTTCATCACAATCATTTTGAGAGATTGTATTGGATGAGGAATCTTGAAGAAACTGTGAAATTTTCATGTCAGTTTTCCTCATGCAAACAGTGAATTTTACTCGAATCCATGGTCTTTCGGAAAACCCCTCATGAGCTTTTTGAATTAATTTGGGTGCCACGCATTTCCTTTTTTCATTTTCAGATTGGAATACTTATATGATATCTAGGGCATTCTATCACATGATATGATCCCTTAGTGAATGGATTTAAAGTAACCTACTGCGGTGAATCTTTTTTATATTTGATAAGGCCATTTAAATTTGTAGTTCATTAGAAATAGTCATTTAATATAAAACAGTTTGATTGTAGAATGCTTTTCATTTGAGTTAGTTTGTTAATGTATCATTTCATATACTTTTATCAGCCAAGTTTGCTTGCTTTGAAGGCATTTTTAGCTTGGAGAATTCAGGATCCTAGATTGAGTAGCTTTAGCAAAACTAGGTGTGAGGAAAGGAATGGAAAACCATCTGGTGAATGAATGGGAGATGTGAACAATCATGTCCATTAATTGTTGCCATTTGCAAGTTTTAAAGCAAAGTTAGTGGTTATAACATCATTTGTCAGTTAATCTGTATATCCTTAGGTAGTCGTGCAAAGTTTCTTGTATGAGGTATCATTTATCTGAAGCTATGTTGTTCATAGCATTTCTGGTTTTTGCTTGGTTTGGTTTCTTCATTATGATAACAGTTAGCTTTGAGAAAAAAACATCAAACTGAAATTTTTCTTTTGGCTTTAAAATTAGTTCAAGCTAACCAAGCTAGCAATGCAAACACCTTGCTGTTTGGAGAAAAATCATTATGTTTTTGTGAAAGAGCTTACTCCAAGTCGGTTAGGAAATATTTTCCATTGTGCAAGTTTCCCACAAGCCACAGCCACAGAAAGATGATAAAAATATGTACCAGTTCCAAAAGACAACCTAAGCAATTTTTTTTTTTTGAATTTTTATGAAAAACCTGAGCATAACTTCCTTTTGATATCTGCAAAAATGCACATTTGTTCATTCTTCCTTGTATCTTTTTCATGCTGTTAGCACTTTGTGCTCTTTGGAAAAGGGTGTCCGTATTATTTTTTCTGCTTAGAGAACAGAAGCATGTGTTGAAGAATAATTCATATTTTTTTTAATAATTCATATTTCATCAGCAGCAATCAAGAAGATGGACAGGCAAGCTTCAAAAGAATTTTTTGCTGAATTGAAGGTTTTGACGTGTTCACCGCCTGAACTTGGTATTCTCTCTCAAAAAAAAAATCTCATTTTTGCTTGTGGAGAGTAAATTTGTTATAGTTTACTGAATAATTGCATTACCTTCAATTGTTCATATATGTAGTTTACTCAAGCAAAATGATGAATCTGACTTGAGTTTCAGTTTACCTTGATAAATCATGTCTTCATTCAAGTTAATGGAGACTTAGATAACTTACAATGCTCTATAGCTTCTTCACATCTATTCTGATACTTATTTTAAACCCATGCATGTTCAGTGTGGGAGCCATTCAAATATTTCCCTCAAACATTAGTAGAAAGATTGATATTTGAGACACTGGTTTTTTTGTGGATATTGAATGATAGTTGAGAAATGAATAGTATGTTAAAATATCATGTACAAAGCCGTAATATATGCCATGTAATAAAATATATAAAATATTGTTAGTGACGGATATCCGTCTCGAATTTTTTTTTATTATGATGCAAATTTACCGACGAAAATAGACTTACTGTCGCTAAATTTACCTATGGAACTTGTCATTCCGTCGGAAATTTGCCTACGGAATACCTATTTCCGTCGGTAAAATTTCCAACGGAAAATAAAATGCCGTTGCTAATTTTAACGACGGAATTGAATCCATCGATTAGGACAGTTTTATCTCCCGATGGAATTACCGACGGACTATGATTTCGTCGGTAAAAGTACCTACAACGTCATTTTCTGTCGCTAAATTCCGTCGGCAATTTGGTTTTCATATGGATATTCTCTCAATTTCGTCAGGAATTTGCGTTGAAAAAATTGATTTTTCTTGTAGTGAGTATGCTAAATGGTTTAAAAAGGATTAGATGTTACTCTTTTGGCTGTTTTTCTCTATTATAGAAGATATTTTTCCCTATGTTATTGGACTCTCATCTTCTCGTGAAGTGCCTTTGGCTCAATCTTTCAAAATCAAAAACTTCAACTTCATATTGAACTTCAGGAACTAAAAAGGAATGATTTATCTATTTCTGACTATCTACAAAAGGCAAAAGCCCTTGCTGATGGACTTAAAGCAACTGGTAAGCCACTCTCCCCTGCTGAATTCAATGCGATTATTTATCGCAATATTGGATCTGAATTTTATAGCATCATTACTGCTCTTAATTTCCGTACTGAACCCGTTTCATTCTATGAGTTACATGGACAACTGGTAGCACATGAAATTCTTATACAGAGTACACTCATTTCCCAAGCAAACATGGTTCTCAAGAACTCAAGTCCAATTCTACCTACACCACCTGGAAACACCTTTCGCCCACGAGGTAACAACAGTAGCTTCACTCCTCGTCCTTACAACAACAATAATCACAAAAATCGTGCTTGATCTTGTCAAATTTGTGGCTACCGAAATCACATTGTTTCCATTTGTCGTTATCGCCATGCTCCAAAAAATCAAAACTCCAATGGTCATCAGCCGTTTCCACCTTTCTCATCTCATCCTTCCCAAAACCCAACTCGCCCTTTCCACCCTGTGGCCAACTATACAACTCTAGATCCTCACCAAAATCATTCCATGCACTGGTTTCCTGATACTACTTCGAATTATCATATTACTCCTGATGTTTAGTCCCTTCATGGTGCCTCTGAGTATACGGGTAATGATTTTCTTCATGTAGGTAATGGTCATGGTTTACCGATTACTCATATTGGTACTACTTTTCTTCCTTCTTCTAAAGGTTCATTAAAATTGAAAAATGTTTTATGTGTTCCTTCCATTGTTAAAAATTTTCTTTTTGTTCAAAAGTTCTCTTCTGATAACTCATGTTTTTTTTAAATTTTGGCCTAATTTTTTCTTAATTAAGGACCAACAAACAAAGAATGTGCTGATGCAAGGAGCCAGTGAGTCGGGCATGTATACACTTCGCGCTCCCAAGCAGGCCTACACAGCTCGATTACCAACTCTTGATGAATAGCATGCTTGTCTTGGTTATCCTAATCACAAAAAACTTCATCTTTTATCCAAGTCAAAATTAATTTCAAGTTCATCTCATACTTTATCTCCCTATTCTAGTTGTCTATTAGGAAAAATGGCTCGAATTCCCCTTGCTACTGTTGAGCATAAAAGCCATGCTCCCTTTGACATTATACACTCCGATGTTTGGGGACCGGCCCCTGTTTTTTCTCATTATGGCCATTGTTATTTTGTTCTTTTTGTTGATGACTTTACCCGATATACTTGGGTTTATTTTTTAAAGAATAAAAGTGATGTTTATGACATTTTCTTACAATTTGAAAATTTGATTAATTGTCAATTCAACTCAAAAGTCAAGCTTTCCATTCAGATTGGGGTGGGGAATATCAAAAATTAAACAAATATTTTCATAATGTTGGCATTCTACATCGCATTGTCTATCCACAAACCCATGAACAAAATGGCACTTCTAAAAGAAAAATTCGACATCTTATTGAGACCACTTTGACCCTGCTTGCTTATGCCAATCTTCCTCTTAAATTTTGGAATTTTGCTGTTGAACAAAGTGCTCATTTAATTAATCTTTTGCCTAGTCATGTTCTTCACGACAAGTCTCCTTTTCAGCTCCTCTTTCAAACTGATCCTGATTTTCTTGCTATCCATGCTTTCGGTTGTGCTATCTATCCTCTTCTTTGTCTCTACAATTTTCATAAATTTTCTTTTCGCACTCGTTCTTGCATTAATTTAGGTCTCAGTCCTACACATGCTGCTTATCGCTACCTGGATAAAACTACCGATCGCATTTACTTAGCTAGACATGTTCGGTTTCATGATGGTATTTTTCCTTATTCTGATTCTCTTGCTGCTTCATCAGGGGTTGTTGATCGTGCTCCTTGGCTCCACGTCATGACTAGCTCATGCTTACGAGTGTTCCCTCTATCAGCCCCTTCTCACGGTAAGAATTCTACTCCACCTCTACCTTCTGTTACTTCATTCTAACTCCTACTTCATCTCAAACTCTTTCTTTATCTTCATCTTCTAATCTAAATCCATCTATTAGTCCGTCTTTATCCTCATCCCCCTCATCTACTTCAGCTATCCCATTATCTTATCCTAAGTCCCCTCAATCTATGCCTTATGTTACCACCAACCAACCTGGCCTAAATCTCATTGTTGATCTCACAAAATACCCTCTTCCCTCACTGGACCATGTGCCTTAAACTCCCTCATCCTCCTCCCGTCTCCACCACATGTCCCTTCAACCCAACACCGTGTTTAAATGACAAGCACATCTCACTCACACTACACCCAATTACCTCTAAACTGAACCAAAAACCTTTCTTCAAGCCAAGCCACATGCTGAGTGGAGAGCAGTAATGTCTGAAGAACTAAATGCTCTTATTTCTAATGGGACTTGGACTCTGGTTCCTCACCCAGAACACAGGAATATTATTGGAAATAAATTGATCTTTCGTATTAAACGGAAGCCTGATGGTAGCATTGATCACTATAAGACGCGTCTAATGGCTGAAGGCTATGCCCAACAATTTGAAATTGATTATCATGAGACCTTCTCTCCATTAGTGAAGTTCACCACTGTCTGTACTGTTATTTCCATTACCACTATTCATCAATGGCCCACTCGTCAAATTGATATTTCAAATGCCTTCTTACATGGGTATCTTGATGATGAGATATATATGGAGCAACCTGCTGGGTACACCAACTCTGCCTTTCACAATCATGTCTACCGCCTTCATAGGTCTCTCTATGGCCTCAAGCAGCCACCTCGCCAATGGTTTACCCGCTTGTTAGAATTCTTATTCACGCTTGGGTTTACCGCCTCAAAGGCTGACAGCTCCTTATTTTTCCTTTGCCAAGGTGATCTCAAGTTCTTTATTTTAATTTATGTTGATGACATATTGTTAACATGCTCAGATCCCTCCAACCTCGAGTGGTTTATTACTTGCATTCAGAAGGTGGTTCCCATCAAAGACCTTGGGCCTCTTCACTATTTCCTTGGCATTCAAGCTCTCACTCATCCATCCGGTATTATTCTCACTCAACAAAAATATCTTGAGGACCTTCTCACTGAAACTAATATGATGCATGCCAAGCCTTGCTCCACCCCTATGGCTACCACTCCAAATCTAAGCAAAGCAATGAGCGATCCTTTCCTTCATCCTGAACAGTATCGTCAAGTTATTGGTGCTCTTCAATATCTGCTATTAACTCGCCTTGACATCTCCTTCTCGGTCAACAAATTGGCTTAATTTATGCACTGCCCCATGTTTGTTCACTGGCAAGCCATGAAGTGAGTTCTTCGTTATCTTAGAGGTACTTGTTCTCATGGTCTTTTCATCTCTAAACATACAGCTTTGATCCTCCAAGGCTTCTCAGACAGTGATTGGACCGGTTGTCCTGATGACCGGCGTTCAACTAGTGGTTAACTTGTCTACCTCGGCACCAACCTTATCTCATGGTCCTCAAAGAAACAACCCACTGTTGCCAGGTCATCCACTGAAAGTGAATACAAAGCCTTGGCAAATGTCATAGCAGAGGTCTTGTGGCTGCGTTCTCTACTTCTTGAACTGGGTTTTATCCCATCGTCCCCTGCCTCCTTATGGTGTGACAACATTGGGGCTGTTTATCTATCCTCAAATCCCATTTTTCATGGTCGCACAAAGCATGTCGAGTTGGATTATCACTTTGGTCGGGAGCAAGTTAAGAGGGAAATTTATCTATCAAATTTATTTCTTCAGCTGATCAATTAGCTGACATTTTAACCAAACCGTTGGGATCCTCAGCATTTCGGTTTTTCCGTGACAAGCTTCGTCTCCAGTCCCTTCCACCATCAGCTTAAGGGTGGGTGTTAGCGAACATTCTGTTCGGATTACTATTCTTTTTATTGATATTTATCTTGTATTTATCTTTAGCTCTTATCACTGTTATTTATCTTGTACTTATCTTTACCTCTGTTTTTGTAAAGCCTCTAAACATTCAGCTCTATAAATTATGAGCAGCTATGTATTACGAAAAATATAATACAATAGTTAGTTCAAACAAAATAAATTACTTTCACAGGTTTTTACACTATAGACCATGGAGAAAGAGCAACTTTTCATAATTGAGAAAGCGCCGGTGTTTTGTACTCAAACCGGCGACGTTTTGCAGGTCATAGATGTCAACAATAGGACTCTGAATAATGTGATCACTTTCCCACCGGATGGAGTTTTCTTTGTGCGGTCAAGCATCGAGATTGCTTCATCTCAGAGGGTGAACTTTAGGTTGTCAAATCCTTAATTTCAATCATTACATGGAATTCATTTCCAATTTGGATTCTTTAATTCCTTTCCCTCGTTTGAATGATTGATGTGATGGGTAATTCTTCTTTGTTGCAAATATCTGCTGCGTCAGATTCACTAGTGCGGTTTTTGGATTTCTATAATGTGTTTTCACATTCATTCTGATGTTTAATTTGACTAATTTTTTGTTTTTGTTTTTTTTATACGAGTTTGCAGATTGCTGCTTTGCCTTTTGGTGGTGAGTGCTCTTTGATTTACTGTTTATTTTGCTTTGTAATCTATATTTTATATTTTGCTCCTTTTATGCTCTCTTCATCCTAGCAATAGCATCTTTGAACTCAAGAAGCAGCAATAGCCTAAGTCCAACATATTCTTAATCAACAGAGTTCAACAAAATCAGCAGCAGTTAGCATATTGAGCATCAAGATCCATATGGCAGAGATCCTGATGATTTATTTTTCCTTTTAAAGCAAGCTAATTGAGCATTCTTTTTTGTATCTGTAGCTCTTTGTATTTTTCTTTTCAGTTAACCTGAATCAATAAAAGTTCTTTCAATTTCTCTCGTTCTATCAACCTCATCAGTTCTATCTGATAAATATATCACATTACCATACTAATTGGCTTGAATTCTTAGGAAAAAAGAAAAAAATATATGCAAAAATATTACAGCCAGAAAAAAATAGGAAAAAGAAAAATTGAAAAAGAGAGAGAGAGAGAATTGTGATTTGTTGCTTATACTGTTATATATATTAGTTGATATAACAGGATTTTGATTTTGATAGAGAGCATTACCTTAGCACAATAGCACCTGGGAAAATTTTAGGTTCTTCGGTTCAAACTTCATTAATGTTATGAAATGTCCACCATAAAACTCATTTTGCAATGCAGATTGAGATTTGAGATTTCTCCCAAAGCAGAAACTACTACATTTTATCTAAACTAACCTAAAATTTAATTGCAAGATGTAGAGCAGCATGAACTGCTTGCTGTTGGTAAACTTGTTCTTGGTTGCTTTCGCGATAAACCAGAGGATAGGCCAACAATGACTGATGTGATTAAAGGACTCATATGTATTCACCAGTCAATGTATTAGCTAAAGGTATTTAAGTTTTGATCAGTGTTCATTAACAGCAAAAAGTATCAGAGTTTCATATACTCTTTTGAGTTATTTATTTTCTTTTGACCCGTCAATGCATTAGCTAAACATATTATATTTTATAGACTTCTGTACATGATAAAAATACAATATATTTTCTTTTGATAAAATAAAATACACTGTATTTTTTCATGAAAGAAAATACATTGTATTTTCTATTCATAAAACTCAATAAATACATTGTATTTTATACATCAAAACCTACTAAAAATATACACAATATATTTTCTTTTAAAAAGTAAAATATATTGTATTTTCTTTTCATAAAATATATTAAACTTTATTGGCTTCTGTACATGATAAAAATACAATTTATTTTCTTTTGGCAAAACAAAATACACATACTATATAATCTTTTCATAAAAGAAAATACACTATATTTTCTATTCATAAAATCTAATAAATACATTGTATTTTCTTTTTTATAAAATAAATACTATATTTTATACATCAAAATCTACTAAAAATAAATGTATTTTCTTTTCATAAAAGAATACCTAAGATAATAACTTTGATACAATGCATTACATGTTGTACACATTTTTACTAAAATGTATTAGACTTCATTGACTTATATACATGATAAAAATACAATACATTTTCTTTTGACAAAAGAAAATACACTGTTTTTTCTTTTCATAAAAGAAAAAATATTATATTTTTTATTCATAAAATTCAATAAATTCATTATATTTTCTTTTTATAAGATACACATTGTATTTTATACATCAAAACCTACTAAAAATATAATATATTTTCCTTTGGCAAAATAAAATACACTATATTTTCTTTTCATAAAACGTATTAGACTTTATTGATTTCTGTACATCATAAAAATACAATATATTTTCATTTGACAGAATAAAATACATTATATTTTCTTTTTATAAAAGAAAATACACTGTATTTTCTATTCAAAAAATTCAATAAATTAACTGTATTTTTTATAAAATAAATACTATATTTTATACTTGAAAATGTACTAAAAATACAATGTATTTTCTTTTAACAAAACAAAATACATTATATTTTATTTTCATAAAACGTATTAGATTTTATTGACTTCTGTACATGATCAAAATACAACGTATTTTCTTTTGGCCAAACAAAATACATTATATTTTATTTTCATAAAACGTATTAGATTTTATTGACTTCTGTATATGATAAAAATATACTGTTTTTTTTTTGACAAAATAAAATATACTGTATTTTCTATTCATAAAATCCAATAAATACACTATATTTTCTTTTCATAAAATAAACATTATATTTTACACATCAAAATCTACTAAAAATATATTGTATTTTCTTTTCATAAAAGAATGCTTGAGATAATAATTTCTAGAGTCAAAGCCTATTTTTTATTTCAAAATGTTGAGGCTTTAAATGCTGTGTACACCTTGAACTAATAATGTCTAAAAGGAATAAAAAAAAAGTTTGTAATTGTGATTGAGCTGCAATAGCAATAATGAGTTCCCCATTATCATGCTCTCTAGGTCCATATAGCTAAAGTAGAATATGTGAAATCGACTTTTATGCCAGTTATGTAATTTAAAAACTTAGAGTGGTATCAATTTTGAATTTGAATAAATCGATTCTTCTTATTGGAAATATAATCTGATTTGTATATTTCACTCGAAGAATCAATTACAGAATATGGCTCTTTGCAAAAAAGATAAAATTAAGTCCATCTATAATAAAACACATACATATGCATATTAAGACAACAAAGCCCATCGTAAAGCCCAGCAAACTCATTGAGACAATCCAGCAGCCCACAACGTCCAGCCCTGCCCATGAAGAATCTAAACACATTGAGGATTCTCTGGATTCCTTGGAGAGATAAGGATGCAGATGATTAGGTAGAGATATGCTTCAGTAATGATAAGATTGAGTTCCACTCAATTGCAATCAAAGTGATAATGTGTTTATAGTGTTTCACTCCTTGTAGATATCTGTTACCAACTCAACTACTGATACAATACTCTGTCTTGTATTTATATATGAGAATTACTCTTCAATAAAATTAAGCTCACGTATTATCATTCTTCACACCTATTATCATTTTCTATATGGTATGAGAGCCATTGTGAGCTCAGCTTCCTCATCCATGGCGTCTATTGCACATAATGTTAGCAATTTTGTCAACCTTAAACTCAAACAAGATAATTACCCATTATGGCGTGAGCA
Organism: Excoecaria agallocha; assembly: GCA_037975025.1. NCBI lineage: Eukaryota > Viridiplantae > Streptophyta > Magnoliopsida > Malpighiales > Euphorbiaceae > Excoecaria > Excoecaria agallocha. The sequence continues at coordinate 6,719,567 of CM075811.1, read as the reverse complement.
AAACCTTGCGTTGGCTGAAAGTTAAGATCTTGTAGGACATCTTACTGGTGAAACTCAAGAATCGTCTCAGTCCACAACAAACACAAATGAGTCCACCACAATCACAGACACCATTGCAACATGGAGGAAAGCAGATCATCTCCTTCGTGGTTGGATAATAGGCACTCTATCAGAAGAAGCACTTGGTCTTGTCATTGGGCAAGATACTGCAAAATCAGTGTGGGATGCATTAAAGGAAGCTTATGCACAAGACTCATAGGAAAGGGAATTTACCCTTAGACAACAGCTGACTTATCTTAGTAAAGATGACAACACCACCATGAGTGAGCACATCAAAAATTTCAAAGGAGTCTGTGATAGCCTTGCCGAGGGAGCCCAGTTGCAGACAAAATTAAAGTCTTCTCCTTACTCACTAGTCTAGGACCAAAATATGAATCCTTCACTACAACAATGCTCAAACCACCACGACCATCTTATAGCGAATTAATATCACTTCTTCAAGGATATGAACAACGCCAAAACTGGTTTACCACTAATACTTCCACTCATCAATTTGCCTTTTTTGGAAAAAAATAGAAATCTGGACTTCGAGGATCACAAAGCAACTTTAACTCCAATGGGCGTGGATTTCAAGCTCATAATATGCGCCATTACAACCACAACAATGGTAGCTCCAGTGAACCAGCCACTTCTCAAAATTCAAGATCTAGAAAGCCTTCACCTCCTGGCCAACGTAGGATGACACCTGCAGAAAGAGAACAATATCGCAACAAAACTTGTCAAATATGTGGTGTTACAGGTCACATTGCCAAAATCTGCTGGCACCTATCTAAACATGCCCAATCACCTGAAGATTTTCCTAAAGCCATGGCAGCGCTCACCCTTGACAATAGCGTGTTTGACACTAAGTGGACATCTGATACAGGTGCCTCTTGGCACATGACAAGTAATGCAAAATTCCTGCACAATTCACGTGATTATCTTGGTAATGATTCCATTTTGATTGGCAATGGCAAGCTTTTACAAATTAAATCCATAGGTGATAGTGAACTGTCTCAAAATGATCATAGTCTTTCATTAAAAAATGTCTTACATGTGCCTAACTTAAAAAGAAACTTACTATCTATTAGCCAACTAACAGATCATTATCCTGTCATTGTAAATTTACTAATGAGGAATTTTCTATTAAGGACAGAGGAACAGGTCAAAAACTGATGAAAGGCAGACGCAAGGGTGACTTATATACTATCTCTAGTCCCCATGAGTTACATTTCTCTTATAGGTTCAAATCAAGCACTGCTGAATTGTGGCATCAGCAGTTGGGACATCCCCAAACTTTTACCATGAAATTGCTACATTAGCAGGGGTTAATTGATGTTCAAAGGTCGAATAAATCACTCTCCTTGTGTGATAGTTGTCAGTTAGCTAAGTTTAGTAAATTACCATTTTCTTCTTCGAATAATACTAGTTCAAATATATTTAATAAAATTCATTGTGATTTATGGGGACCCTCACCTGTCTTGTCTATTCATCACTTCCGTTATTATGTGTGTATTGTCGATGATTTTTCCCATTACACTTGGATAATACCATTACGAAAAAAATCTGATTTTTTGATGCATATTTGGCTTTTGAAAAATATGTCTCACGTCAATTCAACACAACAATTAAGATCTTTCATTCAGATGGAGGTGGTGAATTTACCAACTCCAAACTTCAATCTCATTTTCAAGCTCAAGAAATTATTCATCAGCTCTCCTGTCCATATACCCTCGAATAGTCAGGTATGGTTGAACGTCGACATAGAATCATTCGCGAGCTAGGTATGGCCCTCATCTTTCATAATGGTGCTCCCTTATATTTATGGGTGGAAGCCTTTCAAACTACTGTTTTTTTGTTAAATCGCTTACCTTCCAGCACATTCAAATTGGAAACACCCTATTTTAAATTGCATGGTATACATCCACTATACTCTTTCCTAAGAATCTTTGGTTCAAAATGCTTTCCTTACACTTGGGACTCACAAAAATCTAAGTTTGATCCTAAGACATTACCATGTGTTTTTTTAGGCTATAGTGCTCAACATAAAGGGTATAAATGCTTTCTTCCCCCACTAAGAGATTTTTTATCTCTCGCCGTGTATTGTTTGATGAAACATCTTTTCCTTTTAAAACATCACAACAAAATTTGTTGGCTTCTTCAAATGATTTTTGGCTCAATATATATGACTCCTAGATCTCCATTCCACTAACTCTCATTCCTTCTTCCTTGTAGGATTCAAACTCTTGTGATGCTTATCTACCTGACCACTTTCCAAGTTCACAAGCCTCCATTCCTCTTTCGCACGTCCCAGAACCCGAGGCCACATGTACCCAATACCTTATAGTCCCACGGCCGTGCATCCACAATAACCCTCCACGCCCACGCTCACGCCTTACAGTCCATCAGCTCCAGTCCCAGCATCCGTGCCCGCGTGTTCCCAGTCACCTATAGTCACGCTGTCGCGCCCAGCTTCAGTTCCTGCTCCAATGGCCGTGCATCCACAACAACCTTCCACGCCCCTACCCGTGCCCCACAGTCCATCAGCTCCAGTCCTAGCATCCGTGCCCGCGTGTACCCAGTCTCTTTTAACCACACAGTCGTGTGTCATGGTGCCAGCTTTGCTTCCTCCCCCATCTACTGCCTACCGAGTCTTCTTCCACTCCACCACACCTTCCTTCTCATTCCATGATCACCCGCTCCCGTGTTGGTATTCATAAACCCAATCCAAACTATACCCTCCTTGCTTCCTCTAGTCCTACTATTCCTCCTATCCCAGCCACTGTTCGGTCTGCTCTCAACCATGACGGTTGGAAATCTGCAATGACTGATGAAATGGATGCCCTTCGCCACAATGACACATGGGACCTTGTCCCTTGCCTTTCCCATTTGCATATCATTGGGTGCAAGTGGGTCTTTAAAACCAAACTCAAACCGGATGGATCTCTTAATCGTCTCAAGGCTCGCCTGGTTGCCAAAGGTTACAACCAAATTGAAGGACTTGATTATACTGACACTTTTTCTCTTGTTATTAAGCCAGGCACTATACGACTTGTGCTCAATTTAGCACTCTCTTAGCAATGGGACATTCGACAACTGGACGTTAAGAACGCGTTCCTCCATGGTGTTCTTCAAGAGGAGATATACATGGAGCAACCACCTGGGATGGCTGATCCACATTTCCCTCAACATGTGTGTTGCCTCAAGAAGGCACTCTATGGGTTGAAACAAGCCCCCCGTGCATGGTTTGATCATTTTAGTCAATTTCTCTTATCACATGGTTTCTTTTGTAGTTTGGCTGACCCATCTCTCTTTGTTTTACAGTGTTCTCGTGGTACTCTGATTCTCCTTTTGTATGTAGATGATATGCTGGTTACAGGTTCACATCATCAGCTTCTCACCTCCTTCATCTAGCTTCTCCATTCTGAATTTGCCATAAAGGATCTTGGCCCCATCCACCATTTTTTGGGCATTCAAATTACACCTACAACATCTGGGCTACACCTGTCTCAAGCTCATTATGCACACACCATCCTTGAGAAGACCGATACGCTAGATTGCCAGCCCATGCACACCCCTTTAGAGGCTAAAACCAAGGGACCTGCTCTCTCTTCTCCTTGTGCTGAACCTACCCTCTATCGGGCTATTGTGGGAGCTCTTCAGTACCTTACTCTGACTCGTCCAGATCTTACTTATAGTGTCAATTTTGTATCTCAATTCATGCATGCTCCTTCACAGGCACATTTTAAAATGGTCCGCCGTATTCTACGCTACGTGAAGGGCACTCTCCATCATGGTATTGACTTCACTTCATCATCATCCCCACAGCTCACTGCCTTTTCTGATTCTGACTGGGCAGGTTGCCCTTTTACGCGCCATTCCACCACAGGCTACTACATTTTTCTTGGTTCTAATCCTGTTTCTTAAGGCGCCAAGAAACAACACACGGTGTCTCGTTCCAGCACTGAGGCAGAATATCGTGCTATGGCTCATACAACGGCTGAGGTTACTTGGTTAACTTACATCCTCAAAGATCTCGGCTTTACTTCTTCTTCACCCCAATCCTCTTTTGCGACAACACCAGTGCCTTACATATGACAGTAAATCTTGTGTTCCATGCTAGGAGTAAGCACATTGAACTTGATTATCACTTTGTGCGTGAACGAGTTGCTCTTGGTCTTCTTGTTACTAGGCATATTCCTACCTTCCATCAAGTGGCTGACATCTTCACTAAGCCCATGTCCAAGACTGCTCTTGCTAGTTTGCGGGAGGGTATTAAGACAACAAAGCCCATCGTAAAGCCCAACAAGCTCATTGAGACAATCCAGCAGTCCACAACGTCCAGCCCTGCCCATGAAGCATCTGAACACATTGAGAATTCTCTGGATTCCTTGGAGAGATAAGGATGCAGATGATTAGGTAGAGATATGCTTCAGTAATGATAAGATTGAGTTCCACTCAATTACAATCAAAGTGATAACGTGTTTATAGTGTTTCACTCCTTGTAGATATCTGTTACCAACTCAACAATTGATACAATACTCTGTCTTGTATTTATACATGAGAATTACTCTTCAATAAAATTAAGCTACGTATTTATCATTCTTCACACCTATTATCATTTTCTTTAATGTAGAAGGGTCGACTCCATGAAATCAGAAAAGAAAAATAAAGCTAATTTATTTTTTAACTGCTTGAAAAAAATCTTGAAACGGGATATGATGGTAGGTGTAGAACTCAAAACTTTACGCTCCGCAACTTGAAACGGGAGTATTTCACTGCATTCAGCCTATCAATGTAATGGTTTCAAGTTCCAGAGGTTGGTCCTGTGTATGCAAAATGAGTGTTGTTGCAGACGAAGCAAATTCACCTCCTGTATAGCGTTGAAATGGAGTTAAGGAAGTGAATAGTCTTGTCAAAATAAGAGTGGGGCATTTTTGAAACTGAAATTTTAAAAAAATGTAATTATGAAATAAAAAATTTTAAAATAGTACTCAAGAAAATGAAAAATAGGAGGATGCAAATATGAAATGTATTTTCTTTTTTGTGGCATTTGTGAAAAACCCCCAAAATATATCTGATAAATTTTATAAATAATCATTATAGCCCGTTATTAATCATTAATCTAATTCAAAACGTTACAAGATATTAATGCCTACACATTAAATACAGGTAAGTTTTCTATAAATTTCTATCTTATTCTTTCTATTTTATATTATTCAACCATTGATTTTTCTATTTTTAAAATCTAATTTAACCGTTGTGGTATTTCCGGAACTTTTCCGGTGCTTTTTCTTTCTTGTAGGCATCTAGTACCAGATCCAAATTTTCATAAAATGTAATAAATTAATATTAAGGACAAATTTCTTTTTTTCTTTTTAAAAAAAATTAAATTTTTTCTTTTTGTTTATATATATATATAGTATTTAATTAAAAATTAAATTAATGTGAAAAGTTTTTTATACGTAAAAATATAAATTAATGGGAGGGAGTCTGACCTTGTTGAAAATCGTCACGGACTTTGGCTTCTTAATAATAATAATAATAATAATAATAATAATAATAATAATAATAATAATAGCACAATGAAGAATAGTGTAGAGAGCTCTGGAAATGTGAGAGTCGGTTAACTACGGACTCAATCTCTTGAGCCACCTGCAGCATAGGAACAATTAAGATATAAAAAAACATTGCAAATATAGAAAACTGTAAACATTGACCACACTAGTAAGGCTAATGCTATGTTTGAAAGTGAAAGCAAGAAAAAAGAATACAAGTTTGAAATAACTTAAAATAAAAAACAGACCAGCTCAATAAAATAGTAATTCATGAATTATTTTTATTTTCTCACACTCATGTTCAGCTCATAGAGAGCTATATAAATAGAAGTATAAGGTTCTTATAAAAGATAAGACTAAGAGCTATGACTATCAGATATTGCATTTTATTGTCAATTAACTGGACATACATTATACTGTCAATTAATTGGTAGGCTATGAGGTGCAAATAACGTATAATTAATGCACACTAACAAAGGTAATAAATTAACAACCTTTAAGAAATATTAGACTCCTAAATTACACTGATCAAAATAGAAAGATGTGTTAAATGGCATTCTTCATTCAATAAAATACCCAGTAGATCATCAAAATTTATAGGTTTCACACAAGCATCCGAACCCCAAGTAAAAGATTTGAAAGCAGATTTGTATAAAGCCATCATATATACTTTTGTTCTCAACAATCTGATCTTTGTTACTTATATATATATATATATATATATTCGTTCACAATTCGATAAAGAAGTGATTAAAAAATGAAGAATATAATCTAGCTAAGAACCCATATTTTTCCTGTTAATACCAAGTAGAATATACTAAGATTCCTATGAGCCATCATACATACTTTTGTTCTCAACAATCTGATCTTTGTTACTTATATATATATATATATATATACACCACGAAGCGAAGCTCGATGAGTGAGGAAATAAACCTCACAGAGAAATACATGGAAACTCAATTTATGGATTCGCACTTGCTGTGAATACGTTCGGTGGTATGTTTTTCTGTCACTAGAACAATGGATATACAGTCAAATAATTATTCATAAAGAAGCTTTTATATACATACAGAGAAAGAGAATAAAGCATTATGCTTTTTTTTATAAGCCAAAATATTATTCATAAAAAAGCACAAAGAAATAGAGGCTAGATACTTATGCCAAACCAACCAGCAGTATACAGATACAAGCCAAACCCTCAATACCCACAACAAAATTAAGGCCCAGCAATTAAAAAACTATGACCTAAAAACAAAGCCTTAAGTTTGTGTGCGCAGCAAATGTGTGAAAAACAAGGATGTGAGGATGTGCTCGTGTGTGAGCGTGGAAGACAAATTAAGTGCGTGAGGGAAAAACAACTGAAAAGAGTAATGGGGTGTGTGTAAAAATCAAGTATGTGTGCGTGTGATACTTTAGTCCTTCAGAAAAGCTTTTTATGTAAAACTAAGCTGCTCACAAGCTGATTATGTAAACTCTATTTTCAGATGATTGAAATTTCTACGCACCGGATGTACGATAGGCGGATAGCAAATATACGGAAACAAGCTGGACTGTGCGTCAGTCATTTTATTATAAAAAACATAAAACGGGTCAATTTCACCTACGGTCACTCAACTATAGTGAAATCACCCAAAAATAACCGAATTATTTTTTGTGACTTAAATGTCACTTAACTTATATCATTTTGCAAAAAAGTCATCTTCACCGGATTCCGGCGATCACCCTCGCCGGAATGATGACATGGCGCGCCACATCACCCCCTTGCACACGTGGATATGGACAAAGTGACACGTCATCAGATGACTTCTCATAATCGCCACATCATTGCCACGTCATCTGGAAGATTCAACTCAGCATGCCACGTCATCAGCACCATTTTTTGACTAAAAATTCAAATAGACAAATGAGCAAATGACAAGTGTCAAATAACATAAACCCATTTGACCAAGTGTGTAAAGATGGAGAAACCCGATTGACTAAGTTAGTAAAAATGAAGAAACCCATTTACTCATAGCCATCTGCAAAAAAGTGTTTCCCATATTGTGCAAGAGCTTTGACGAAAAAATTTGCTATCTCTTTCAGACTCTCATACTTGTCGTTCCAATTCAAGGCGCAAGGTGTTTATATTTTTTTTATCTCTACAAAATTGTAGATCTTGAGTGGGGAGAAAAAAAGAGTTTCAATGCTTTACATCTTGAGAGAAAAATGGATATGGAGTGAAGTTAATCTCGCTATCTGACTAACTTCGCAGATCTAGAGTGAAAATCGAAGTGGAGGCAGTTTGTTTCCTTAGATCTGAGAGAAACACTAGTCACAAAGTCTTATTTCTTTAGATCTGAGAGAAACCCGAAGTGTTTGTCTTTATCTACATAAAAAGGTAGATCTGGAATGAGAAGGGAGCTGTCGTTATCCTACCAAAAGCGAAAGGTGAAAATGGACCACCCCGTTTTGAGATAGGGTTTCGAAAGTGCTCCTAATTACGGTAAGTGCTTCGATTTATGGGTTCCATGTGTATGGTAGATAAGTTAAATTAATATGCGTTTTTCTCTCTGTCGTTGTCCAATGTTGTTGAAAGCATTATCATTTGTTGAAAGCTTGTGCGGATAATATATGAAAATGGATGGATCTAAACCCCACATGTCTCCATTACGGAGAAAACATTTATATTTTGCTATATGTTTAAAGGGAGCAGTCATGTGGGTTTCGATTGATCTATTTGGGGTTGGGTTTTGGTTGATCTATTTATTGTACTATTGTCTGTGTATTATTTTGTGGTTGTGTTTGTTGTCATCCGGATCTGTCACGTTTGTGTTTGTTGACATGAGCATTTTTACTTTTTTCTTTTGTTTGTTTAGGAATGCCATTCACTTATTTTGTGGGTGCTTGACTGATTATTATAGTTTAATGACTTCATATAGGAAATAGGAGCAAATACTTCACAGTAAAACTTCAGCACAATGGGTTTGTATGTGGAAATAGTTATGGAGGTAGAGATGTATCATATTTTGACTGGTGCAGTGCAGAAGTAATGAGTTTGAAGATGTTTGATAAGATGTGTCAGAGGGTAAAAGGTGAAGAATTTGTCAGGTTTTTCTACAAGATATTGTTGGAAGAAGCTTTCATACCCTTAGACACTGAGTCGGATGTGTTTGATATGTGTGTGAGAGTTGATAAAGACAAGATGGTTGACATTTTTGTTAACCATTTTGATGATGATGATGATGATCCAGATGCAGTAATTCATCAGCCTACCAAAGACTGCTTTGTAGCTGGGCCAAAACAAAAAAAGAGATTATTTCAAAGAATTGAGAAGGTTTTTTGAAAGAGTGCCAACTAAAGTTTTGCTGGCTAATGATCTTGAAGAGGCAAGGTTAGTTGGAACAAAAGAGGCTAGCATGAAAATGGTGGAAGATGTTTCTGAGATGGTTAGGAGGTGGCATGAGGAGTACATGGAGATGGAGAGGGAGAATGAGAGGGGTGAACCAAGTGTGACCCCTGATGGTATTATTGGAAGTAGTGATACAATAAATGACGAAGTCACTTATGAGAACGAATTCACTTGACTTCACAGTGGTTAGCTTGTAACTACTATGACAGATTTAGGAATGATCCTATGTGGAGCATACAGGGGATTATACGCACTGTTAGGGCCGAATTAGGTTACTCAATTACTTATATTAAAGCTTGGAGGGCAAAAAAAATTGCTTTAACCTGGATTTTTGGTGACGAGGGTATGCAGTATTTCAAACTACTAGATTATAGGGAAGAAATTATACGAAGTAATCCTAATTCAAGTGTCCATTTATGGAGAGATAAGGGTAGATTCTTGGGTTTCTGTGTATGTTTATCACCTCTAAAACAAGCATTCCAGGCAGGATGTAGGCCAATAGTTGGGGTAGATAGAACATGGTTGAAAGGGAATTTTGGTGGCTTCTTGTTCACAGCAATTGGCATTGACCCTAATGAATGCATTTTTTCTATTGCATATGCTGTTGTTATGGAAAATGAATCCACTGAGACTTGGAGCTGGTTCTTGCATAATTTGGGTGAGGATTTAGAGATAAGATACTCACAACATATTGTTTGGATGTCTGACAGACAAAAGGTATGTTAATTTAAATATTATAATATACAGTTTCAATTAAGTTTAATA
>CM075811.1:6409203-6709614 GCA_037975025.1 Excoecaria agallocha | reverse complement strand
TTTTTTATCAATTATTCCCAAATTTAAATTTATTTATTTTAAAAATTTACATTTTTAATAATAATAATAAAGTAATTGTTATAAATTTTTATATAGTCATATTATGAAAAATAATAAATATAAATTTTTTTATAATAATATAATAAAAATTATTATTTTATTTAAAATGGTTATGAAAAAATTTATAATTTATTTTTATTTTGTTAAAATATTGAGTAAATTTTAAATTATTAAAAATTTTAGTTATATATATTTACAAAATTATCCTTAAATGTAAGGATAAAATGATAAATTTGGTAGGGGTATTTTAGTAATTTTATAATTTTACCCTAGGTATAAATAGAACATTTTCCCTCACCCCCTTCTCTCCACTGTTTCACAGCACCGCCGTTGGATCCCCTGTGACCGAGCGCTCCTCTCCATGCCCACACGATCGTCCTCACTTGCCGACGATAAGGAGATCGGGGATGGGTATGCCCGAGATTTTTCAGGGAGGATTCCCACTAAAATTGATGGCATCTGAGCGTGTGACTACCTGCTACGGGTCCTTGGTGCTGTGAACTCAACATCGACAGTAGCGGTGCATCGTCGGCGACATTGTTTCCTCCGGCGACATTCTCTCGTTTCATGCTTCAAACCCTAAAATCAGAAGACGAAGTTGGAGGAAGACAAATGAGAAAGGAAATCGAATCCCTAAAATCAGCGGCGGCAGCGGAGGTTCTAGCCTAAAACTCTTGCAAGGTATCCCTCCTTCTCAAATATGTCGCTTTTTCTCTCTTCATCTGCAGCTGTATTCTATTTGTCTTTTTAATTCCCAATTTTTTTTTGAGTCCGATTTGTTTGGCCATGCATATTTGTTTTATCTGTTGCTGCTTCCTTGTTAACCTTCATTATGGGTTGGTACATATTTGTTTTTGCTTCAACTGTTGGGCGGTGTTCATTTGTTTCTGCTTCACGTGCTGCTGGGCGGTGGTTTTTATTTTTTTTTGTCATATGCTACTGGGTGTTTTAAGGGTTGGTTTTAGTTTATGCTGCGATCTGGTTTATCCTTGAGTGCCTGTACATAATGTTTTCAACATAGAATGAGGCAAATGGTAGGGGCATTTTAATTAACTGTTTCTCAGTTTGTCTTTGAATTAGGTGTGTCATAGAGTCTATGAACTTCTGTTGTACTATTAGCTAAGAAATTAGGTTCCTTGCCTTTGATAGGTTTTAATACAGATGGAACTGGGTTTATATACGAGGATTTAGCTTTGAAATGCCAACAGACAGTGTCCAAAGGAAAGTACTCGAATTCTACCAATGTTGAGGTTTGTAAATATTGGTTACTATTAAATTAAGCATATGGTGATACTAAGTAACATCTAAAAAATCAATCTATATTTGCTGTTAATTTATTTTTAGAAAAATTAAAGGGTTTACAGCAGTAACTAAATAGAGTTTTATGACGGCCCTTAATCTGGAAAGAAGGAGAGGAAAAGATTTTAGAAGGTAGAAAGTAGGGCTTGAGAAAAAAAATTCCAAAATTCAGTTACCTGAAAATTTGGTTAAACGAAAATTCAATCTGAAATTAAATTTGTTTTTCAATTAACCGAACCGATGGTTTCATGTGCTAGCACCTTTTTGTTTTTTGCTGAATTGTGTATAAAACCGAGTTTTGAAGATGAAAGTTTTAGTTTATTTGTAGAAATACAATTTTGAAAATATCTTAAATTACCATTAGTTTACCAGTTAGGACTGAAAATATCAAACTAATTGCGTATTCTATTTTTATGTGTTAAAAGAAGCTTGACAAGAGTTGAACATGTTGATACCTGGCTTTGATACCTGAAGTAGGAAGTTCTTCAACGGAATTATATACAAAGTTGGCGGGGATAGCAATATGTTGTATTTTTATTTACACATTTACTAGTTTTAGTTTGTATTTGTATTTTGAATATTAATTGGTATGTATTTGGTTTGTAATTTTTATTTTTTAATGTATTTTGAACATTTTTAGTTTATGTCTATATTTTGAACATTGGGTTGTATTATTTTTGGTTTCTACTTTTATTTCTAAGTACTTTGAAAATTTCAAATTTTTTTTTTATAATTGCATTTGAAAATTTCTCCAGTCATAATTGTTCAAATAGAAGAAAGTTTTATTTATTGGGATTTTAAGTTCTTGTTTGTTGAAATGTCGTTTAAATATCGTTTGTTCAATTGTGATTTAATGGGTTGTGATTTTTTTACTTGGTTGCTGATCTGTGCTCGACTTGTAGCTGAAATTGGTTGTTGCTTTGATATGTCAATTTCACATTGCCATTGCCATTGCCATTCCCACCCCCACCCCCTCTATTGAGCTTTGATGATGTGATCTCATTGATATGTGTGAACCCATGGTGTTTTTTAAGGTGTGTCATTTTAGTTTCAGAAGAAGCCCCAACTCTACTCATCTTCTATATTTACCATGTAGAGCATGTTTGCTAATAAAACTATGTAATTGAACTATTTAGCTCTCATGTTTTGGTCTTGCTTGAGTAGCTTTTATCTGTGCTCAAGCTGGTTTAGCTGATGAAATCCTAGGAATAGCTTTTGCTCAATTTGATACTGGTGGGCTTTTCATGGATGTGGCTTCTGAAAATCGCAAATTGATTTTCAACAGAGCAAAGCAGTATGCCCAGGAGTATGAGCAGCAGGTTTGTTTTTCTATTTTTTTATTTGTGAAAATCATGCATTTTTCTCCTTACATTTCAGATTTTTCTCTTATTTTCTCTTTTTATTTTCTATCTTTTATGTATTAATTAGATAATAACTATTACTGTAAGTAACAATGATATATCTTTTATTTTATAAAATTTAAATTAAATATTAAATTATTAGAAATTTTAATGATTTTTTTATCAATTATTCCCAAATTTAAATTTATTTATTTTAAAAATTTACATTTTTAATAATAATAATAAAGTAATTGTTATAATTTTTATATAGTCATATTATGAAAAATAATAAATATAAATTTTTTTATAATAATATAATAAAAATTATTATTTTATTTAAAATGGTTATGAAAAATTTATAATTTATTTTTATTTTGTTAAAATATTGAGTAAATTTTAAATTATTAAAAATTTTAGTTATATATATTTACAAAATTATCCTTAAATGTAAGGATAAAATGATAAATTTGGTAGGGGTATTTTAGTAATTTTATAATTTTACCCTAGGTATAAATAGAACATTTTCCCTCACCCCTTCTCTCCACTGTTTCACAGCACCGCCGTTGGATCCCCTGTGACCGAGCGCTCCTCTCCATGCCCACCGATCGTCCTCACTTGCCGACGATAAGGAGATCGGGGATGGGTATGCCGAGATTTTTCAGGGAGGATTCCCACTAAAATTGATGGCATCTGAGCGTGTGACTACCTGCTACGGGTCCTTGGTGCTGTGAACTCAACATCGACAGTAGCGGTGCATCGTCGGCGACATTGTTTCCTCCGGCGACATTCTCTCGTTTCATGCTTCAAACCCTAAAATCAGAAGACGAAGTTGGAGGAAGACAAATGAGAAAGGAAATCGAATCCCTAAAATCAGCGGCGGCAGCGGAGGTTCTAGCCTAAAACTCTTGCAAGGTATCCCTCCTTCTCAAATATGTCGCTTTTTCTCTCTTCATCTGCAGCTGTATTCTATTTGTCTTTTTTAATTCCCAATTTTTTTTTGAGTCCGATTTGTTTGGCCATGCATATTTGTTTTATCTGTTGCTGCTTCCTTGTTAACCTTCATTATGGGTGGTACATATTTGTTTTTGCTTCAACTGTTGGGCGGTGTTCATTTGTTTCTGCTTCACGTGCTGCTGGGCGGTGGTTTTTATTTTTTTTTTGTCATATGCTACTGGGTGTTTTAAGGGTTGGTTTTAGTTTATGCTGCGATCTGGTTTATCCTTGAGTGCCTGTACATAATGTTTTCAACATAGAATGAGGCAAATGGTAGGGGCATTTTAATTAACTGTTTCTCAGTTTGTCTTTGAATTAGGTGTGTCATAGAGTCTATGAACTTCTGTTGTACTATTAGCTAAGAAATTAGGTTCCTTGCCTTTGATAGGTTTTAATACAGATGGAACTGGGTTTATATACGAGGATTTAGCTTTGAAATGCCAACAGACAGTGTCCAAAGGAAAGTACTCGAATTCTACCAATGTTGAGGTTTGTAAATATTGGTTACTATTAAATTAAGCATATGGTGATACTAAGTAACATCTAAAAAATCAATCTATATTTGCTGTTAATTTATTTTTAGAAAAATTAAAGGGTTTACAGCAGTAACTAAATAGAGTTTTATGACGGCCCTTAATCTGGAAAGAAGGAGAGGAAAAGATTTTAGAAGGTAGAAAGTAGGGCTTGAGAAAAAAAATTCCAAAATTCAGTTACCTGAAAATTTGGTTAAACGAAAATTCAATCTGAAATTAAATTTGTTTTTCAATTAACCGAACCGATGGTTTCATGTGCTAGCACCTTTTTGTTTTTTGCTGAATTGTGTATAAAACCGAGTTTTGAAGATGAAAGTTTTAGTTTATTTGTAGAAATACAATTTTGAAAATATCTTAAATTACCATTAGTTTACCAGTTAGGACTGAAAATATCAAACTAATTGCGTATTCTATTTTTATGTGTTAAAAGAAGCTTGACAAGAGTTGAACATGTTGATACCTGGCTTTGATACCTGAAGTAGGAAGTTCTTCAACGGAATTATATACAAAGTTGGCGGGGATAGCAATATGTTGTATTTTTATTTACACATTTACTAGTTTTAGTTTGTATTTGTATTTTGAATATTAATTGGTATGTATTTGGTTTGTAATTTTTATTTTTTAATGTATTTTGAACATTTTTAGTTTATGTCTATATTTTGAACATTGGGTTGTATTATTTTTGGTTTCTACTTTTATTTCTAAGTACTTTGAAAATTTCAAATTTTTTTTTTATAATTGCATTTGAAAATTTCTCCAGTCATAATTGTTCAAATAGAAGAAAGTTTTATTTATTGGGATTTTAAGTTCTTGTTTGTTGAAATGTCGTTTAAATATCGTTTGTTCAATTGTGATTTAATGGGTTGTGATTTTTTTACTTGGTTGCTGATCTGTGCTCGACTTGTAGCTGAAATTGGTTGTTGCTTTGATATGTCAATTTCACATTGCCATTGCCATTGCCATTCCCACCCCCACCCCCTCTATTGAGCTTTGATGATGTGATCTCATTGATATGTGTGAACCCATGGTGTTTTTTAAGGTGTGTCATTTTAGTTTCAGAAGAAGCCCCAACTCTACTCATCTTCTATATTTACCATGTAGAGCATGTTTGCTAATAAAACTATGTAATTGAACTATTTAGCTCTCATGTTTTGGTCTTGCTTGAGTAGCTTTTATCTGTGCTCAAGCTGGTTTAGCTGATGAAATCCTAGGAATAGCTTTTGCTCAATTTGATACTGGTGGGCTTTTCATGGATGTGGCTTCTGAAAATCGCAAATTGATTTTCA
The DNA here is from genome assembly GCA_037975025.1 of Excoecaria agallocha. Lineage (NCBI taxonomy): Eukaryota > Viridiplantae > Streptophyta > Magnoliopsida > Malpighiales > Euphorbiaceae > Excoecaria > Excoecaria agallocha. Next base: position 6,704,103 of record CM075811.1, on the reverse strand, counting down.
ACAGAGCAAAGCAGTATGCCCAGGAGTATGAGCAGCAGGTTTGTTTTTCTATTTTTTTATTTGTGAAAATCATGCATTTTTCTCCTTACATTTCAGATTTTTCTCTTATTTTCTCTTTTTATTTTCTATCTTTTATGTATTAATTAGATAATAACTATTACTGTAAGTAACAATGATATATCTTTTATTTTATAAAATTTAAATTAAATATTAAATTATTAGAAATTTTAATGATTTTTTTATCAATTATTCCCAAATTTAAATTTATTTATTTTAAAAATTTACATTTTTAATAATAATAATAAAGTAATTGTTATAATTTTTATATAGTCATATTATGAAAAATAATAAATATAAATTTTTTTATAATAATATAATAAAAATTATTATTTTATTTAAAATGGTTATGAAAAATTTATAATTTATTTTTATTTTGTTAAAATATTGAGTAAATTTTAAATTATTAAAAATTTTAGTTATATATATTTACAAAATTATCCTTAAATGTAAGGATAAAATGATAAATTTGGTAGGGGTATTTTAGTAATTTTATAATTTTACCCTAGGTATAAATAGAACATTTTCCCTCACCCCTTCTCTCCACTGTTTCACAGCACCGCCGTTGGATCCCCTGTGACCGAGCGCTCCTCTCCATGCCCACCGATCGTCCTCACTTGCCGACGATAAGGAGATCGGGGATGGGTATGCCGAGATTTTTCAGGGAGGATTCCCACTAAAATTGATGGCATCTGAGCGTGTGACTACCTGCTACGGGTCCTTGGTGCTGTGAACTCAACATCGACAGTAGCGGTGCATCGTCGGCGACATTGTTTCCTCCGGCGACATTCTCTCGTTTCATGCTTCAAACCCTAAAATCAGAAGACGAAGTTGGAGGAAGACAAATGAGAAAGGAAATCGAATCCCTAAAATCAGCGGCGGCAGCGGAGGTTCTAGCCTAAAACTCTTGCAAGGTATCCCTCCTTCTCAAATATGTCGCTTTTTCTCTCTTCATCTGCAGCTGTATTCTATTTGTCTTTTTTAATTCCGAATTTTTTTTTGAGTCCGATTTGTTTGGCCATGCATATTTGTTTTATCTGTTGCTGCTTCCTTGTTAACCTTCATTATGGGTGGTACATATTTGTTTTTGCTTCAACTGTTGGGCGGTGTTCATTTGTTTCTGCTTCACGTGCTGCTGGGCGGTGGTTTTTATTTTTTTTTTGTCATATGCTACTGGGTGTTTTAAGGGTTGGTTTTAGTTTATGCTGCGATCTGGTTTATCCTTGAGTGCCTGTACATAATGTTTTCAACATAGAATGAGGCAAATGGTAGGGGCATTTTAATTAACTGTTTCTCAGTTTGTCTTTGAATTAGGTGTGTCATAGAGTCTATGAACTTCTGTTGTACTATTAGCTAAGAAATTAGGTTCCTTGCCTTTGATAGGTTTTAATACAGATGGAACTGGGTTTATATACGAGGATTTAGCTTTGAAATGCCAACAGACAGTGTCCAAAGGAAAGTACTCGAATTCTACCAATGTTGAGGTTTGTAAATATTGGTTACTATTAAATTAAGCATATGGTGATACTAAGTAACATCTAAAAAATCAATCTATATTTGCTGTTAATTTATTTTTAGAAAAATTAAAGGGTTTACAGCAGTAACTAAATAGAGTTTTATGACGGCCCTTAATCTGGAAAGAAGGAGAGGAAAAGATTTTAGAAGGTAGAAAGTAGGGCTTGAGAAAAAAAAATTCCAAAATTCAGTTACCTGAAAATTTGGTTAAACGAAAATTCAATCTGAAATTAAATTTGTTTTTCAATTAACCGAACCGATGGTTTCATGTGCTAGCACCTTTTTGTTTTTTGCTGAATTGTGTATAAAACCGAGTTTTGAAGATGAAAGTTTTAGTTTATTTGTAGAAATACAATTTTGAAAATATCTTAAATTACCATTAGTTTACCAGTTAGGACTGAAAATATCAAACTAATTGCGTATTCTATTTTTATGTGTTAAAAGAAGCTTGACAAGAGTTGAACATGTTGATACCTGGCTTTGATACCTGAAGTAGGAAGTTCTTCAACGGAATTATATACAAAGTTGGCGGGGATAGCAATATGTTGTATTTTTATTTACACATTTACTAGTTTTAGTTTGTATTTGTATTTTGAATATTAATTGGTATGTATTTGGTTTGTAATTTTTATTTTTTAATGTATTTTGAACATTTTTAGTTTATGTCTATATTTTGAACATTGGGTTGTATTATTTTTGGTTTCTACTTTTATTTCTAAGTACTTTGAAAATTTCAAATTTTTTTTTTATAATTGCATTTGAAAATTTCTCCAGTCATAATTGTTCAAATAGAAGAAAGTTTTATTTATTGGGATTTTAAGTTCTTGTTTGTTGAAATGTCGTTTAAATATCGTTTGTTCAATTGTGATTTAATGGGTTGTGATTTTTTTACTTGGTTGCTGATCTGTGCTCGACTTGTAGCTGAAATTGGTTGTTGCTTTGATATGTCAATTTCACATTGCCATTGCCATTGCCATTCCCACCCCCACCCCCTCTATTGAGCTTTGATGATGTGATCTCATTGATATGTGTGAACCCATGGTGTTTTTTCAGGTGTGTCATTTTAGTTTCAGAAGAATCCCCAACTCTACTCATCTTCTATATTTACCATGTAGAGCATGTTTGCTAATAAAACTATGTAATTGAACTATTTAGCTCTCATGTTTTGGTCTTGCTTGAGTAGCTTTTATCTGTGCTCAAGCTGGTTTAGCTGATGAAATCCTAGGAATAGCTTTTGCTCAATTTGATACTGGTGGGCTTTTCATGGATGTGGCTTCTGAAAATCGCAAATTGATTTTCAACAGAGCAAAGCAGTATGCCCAGGAGTATGAGCAGCAGGTTTGTTTTTCTATTTTTTTATTTGTGAAAATCATGCATTTTTCTCCTTACATTTCAGATTTTTCTCTTATTTTCTCTTTTTATTTTCTATCAGCAAAAGGAGCTGATTCAGCTTAAGCGTGAGGCTAAGCTCAAAGGAGGTTTCTATGTTCAACTTCATGTGTAACATTTTTATCAAACATTTTCAGTATCAATGCTATGAACCCTAAATCCAGAAAGATTTTGCAGCTATTGTGCTTAAGACAGGTTATTATCCATTTTATTTTCCGTTTATCTACAAAAATATTATCTGTTATTTTACTCTGTTATTGGATGATGGCCTTACTGTTAATTTGAGATATTTTTTTCATTTTATATTTAGTAACATCTTTGATACATCAAAATATGGGATTTTTCAGCTTAACAATGGCTTGGCTCGAACTCCTCGGATGGGGTCTCTCTCTCTCCTATTCCCTTTTTTTTTGAATTTGTTTGTGTATCATATTAAAGTAATGTTTTCTAATTGGATTTTCAATGTGTTGTTAATAGGGTTGCGGTGGTTCTTAGGTGGTTGCTTGTGATCATGGTTTTTTTTTTACCTTTTCAAGGATTTTGTGTTGTTACTGCGTATCTTTGCAGATGGAATAGCTGGAATTTCTTTGCTTGCAATATCAATGAAACGGTCATCAAGGAAACATGTGAATTCAATTTATTTGTTTTCATACTACAAGTAAATTCGTTTGTGATAGTGAATTCGTGTTATTAAAATGTTAATAAGAAAGTAGTAGAATATGAGAAAACATACATTGGAATAGAGGACAAGAATGAAATTCTTGACCTTTCATTGCCCTTTTTGACAAGTCGGGAAGATCTAGCATCTTTATGCGGTAAACTCAAACAATTTTGTATATCATGCCCCAAAATTGTTGCTTTCTTCATTTTACATCTGTATAGTATAACAATTACTAATTCTTTCTCTAGTTTAATAAAATGCTCTCAGCTGGGGCTCTTAATTTGTCGACTTCCTGACTTTTTCTACGGATACCAAAAGGAATGCTCCTTAGTTTGATGTTCATTTCTTGTGTGCTTTTAAGCTTGTTATCATTCACATAGACATACTGCCTGGAATTTGCAATGCAATAACTCGTTTGCTTAGAGATGGTAAACTTTTAAGCTAATTACTGGTGCGGATCTGTGATGAGGTGATGATTACCCTGCTCTATCTCAAGCTTTTGTTAATCTTTTTAAATAGTTCATTGGGACTAAAGTTATCGATGTGCAGGCATTCAAAGTCATCGTGAATGATCCTGATTCAGTTTTGAATTCCCTCACCCGTGAAGTCAAGGAATGACCCCCCAACCACTGAAGATTCGGGCTGATATTGAAATAAAGTGTTTCCAGTTTGATGGGGTTCTTCACATTAAGGTTAATTCACTTTCCTTCTTTCCCTTTTATTTGCCTTTAGTTCCTTTTTTTTAATTTTTTTAATTGAATGTCAGATTATGTGTATCTAGGACATATCCTCTACTTGAGAAGCTGTGGTGTTTTACAGACTTTTTATGTGTTTCGTGACAGGATGCAATGAAAAAAGCAGAGGCTGCTGGCAATAAAGACTGTCCTGTGAAAATAAAACTGGTTGCTCCCCCACTTTATGTTCTTACCACCCAAATACTAGACAAGGTTAGACTTATTGCTTCAGAAAAATGCGAAGCCCAATGTGCTCATTAGACATTGCTTTTTATTACATTATCTGTTTTTGAGAATATAATGCTAGATTTTAAAGGTTTAATTTAATTTACTTTAAAAGTATTTCACATCATTCTATATTTGTTTAATTTTTTGTTTGTCTTTGTTGATTTTGTGATTAGTGTGTGTGTGCATGCCAATCCCTGTATATTGATCCTAGTATCGTCATTCTTTGATCAATGACTTAAGAGATAATTGCTTGGTTTTCAACCAATAGAGACTTTTTAATCTCAAAGATTAAAAGAATTGACAGCACTAAAAAAAATCCATTATTACTCTTGAATGCTTCAAATAAGGCTTTTGGTATGAGTTGGTAAGGATCAGCTTCTTGGCTTTATGACTGCAATTTTAATGTAGGATTAAGGATGATATACTTTGTTGTAATGAGCGGTCTCTTGGCATTACAATTTGATAGATACAGTTCTGAAGCTAGTAATTCATAATTGCGATCTCTGGAGCTTCTAATGATTGGAGAAAATTCCTGTCTCTAATTTTTTATAATGCATTCAGGTCTATTCGAACAAGAAGTGCTTGGTTGCTGCTTGTGCAGAATGATGAAGACTGCGGAGTTCTTTCTTTTTTTTGTAGCATATTGTATAAAAATTTGTTAGTAGTATTATTTAGTTTGAATTTTTTTTTAATTATTTGTAAAATACTGCACAATTTAATTTACTTTTATGATATTATATTTTTTAATTTAATAATATTTGAGAAATTTTATTTATATAAATTAAATTCTGAATGTTATAATAATAATAATAAAATATTATAAATGAATTGCGACTGAGTAGTTAATTTTCATTTTATTTGCAATTTAGGAATATTTATTAGCGACGGATTTAGTGACGAAAAGTTTGTCGCTAATAATAATTATTATATTTGTCTAGACTAATTTAAGAATTTATTTAGCGACTAAATTAGCGACGGAATTTTTAGTCGCTAAAAATTATTATTATAATACGGCGATTAATTATGAAACATAAATTAGCGACGCCGAAAATAATTTAGCGACGAATTTTTTCGTCGCTAATTTAGCGACTGATTTTGGATTCCGTCGCTAATATATTAGCGACTGGCCTATTAGCGACTGTTCGTCGCGGCGTCGCTAATTTTAATTAGCGACGGAAAACAGCTAATTAGCGACGGAAAATAATCAGCAGTTTTTTTGTAGTGAATTAAGTTTAATATAATGGATATAAATTAACTTATTTATTTTATGTAGGGATTAATAGCAGCTGTTAGAGACCTGTTCCCAGAGGCTGAACATAGGCATTGTGTTAGACATATGCACCAGAATTTTAGAGAAAAATTTAAAGGCAAAACTTTAAAGGATCTATTATGGAATGCAGTAAGGGCATCATATGATGCGAAGTTCAAAGCAGCTCTACAACAAATTGAAAATGCAGATGCTGCTGCAAGGGCATAGTTAGCACACTCCGATAGACCCTATCATAGTTGGACCCGTAGCTTATTCATCACGTATCCCAAGTGTGACATCCTATTAAACAATATGTGTGAATGTTTTAATAGGTACATCCAACAATCATATTATAATTTGAAATGTTTATACAATTATTTAACTGACTAACTTGTTTTATTTTTTTGTGTTATATATAGGTACATAAACGATGCAAGGGACAGACCTATCATAACCATGCTGGAAATGATAAAATCAAAGCTCATGAAGCGAATGTACAAGAAGAAAGAAGCGATTAAGAAATACAACGGCAAGATATACCCCGAGGTCTGGAAAAGATTACTGAAAGTGAAAGATGAAGCTGCATTTTTTGAACCAGATTTCTCGGATGGTCCAAAGGTGGAAGTGCACGGTCCAATGGGCAAGTACATAGTGGACATGGAAGCATGGTAGTGCACATGTAGGAGGTGGGATTTAACAGGATTGCCCTGTGTACATGCAGTATCTGCCATTATTCACAATAATGAAAATATTGAGGATTATGTTCACCAGTACTACCACATGGAAACCTACATAAAGGTTTATGATTTTTTCATCAACCCAACAAATCCAATGGAGTTTTGGCCAAGTGTTGAGGATGGCGGTGAAATCATTCCTCCTCCTGTTGTCAAAAGAAAAAAAGGGAGGAAAGCAAGGAATAGGAGAAAGGAACCCGAAGAACTTGAGCAACACAGATGGAATGGAGGTTTAAATGGTAGGCAAAGGGTTTCAAAGAAAGAGAATGTAAATATGACTTGTTCAATATGCAGAACAAGTGGACATAATTCAAGAAGACATTCAAAATGGATTGCAAAACAGCATGCTGTGAACAACAAGATGCACACTAACCAGGAAATACTAAATTAAGATGAGCAAGTAGAATCGATTTAAGATATTTTTTTCATTGATAAATTATTGTTTGGTTTGTTCATTCAATCTCTAATATGAACTGTAATCTATAGGAAATCAATGAAGTTTATAATGAAATATTTGGAGATTCTGTCACAATAGCTGCTGGCCAGGTTATGTTGCAATTTTTTTATGTTAATTTTGTGCTGTTAGTAGTTGTTCACTTGCCACTTTAATTCTTAAATATTTAGCTTCAGTTTTTTTTAAACGGCTGTTATATTTTCTAAGTTACAGGATAACCAACCAACCCAGGAAAGTGTTGTCATCAATGAATCTCAAGTGCAATCCCAAGTCACCGAAATTGAAAACCAACCTACTCAAAGTAAGAAGAGAGCATATCAAGTGGAAGGAGCTTCTGCAGTCCCCAAAGTTACCAGGAGAGGGAGACATATCAAGTCAAGATATTTGAAGGATTATGAAGTGAGAACTTTGAAGAAGGCATCAAGAGGAAGGGATACTACTAAATGAAGTCTTCTTGCATTTTGTAAATTCTTGGTGATGAGGGTGTTGAATTATGTATTTATTTTTTGTTACTTGTCATTTCAGTATTTTAGGGGTTAAATACCCTTCTTTTTTTGGATGTTGTAATTGCTGCTTAGGGTATTTAATGCTGTAGTTTGAATGCTACAAGTGTTGGACTGTGTGTGCCTTGGTCCTTCTAGTACATTAGTCCATTTTTTGGATACTGTAAGGGTTGGACTGTATATGCCTTTTGGTACATTAGTCACTTTTGTGGTTGCTATAAATGTTACATTATGCTTGCCTTTGGGCATATTTTAACAGGTTATTTACCATGTATTTAATGCTGTAGTAGCATATTATTGGATGGTTTCATGTGTTCTATTAATCATGGCAGACTCCAAGCACTTAATGATAAATGAGTAAGAATATTACAATACAAACATCGTAACATGTGAAATATATTTTTTCATAATTATGGTATGTCCGCTTTTTATTATACAAATTGCTCATTTGTCTATTTGAATTTTTAGTCAAAGTGGTGCTGATGATGTGGCATGCTGAGTTGGATCTTCCCGATGATGTGGCGATTTTGAGAAGTCATCTGGTGACGTGTCACTTTGTCCATACCCACGTGTGCAAGGGGGGTGATGTAGCGCGCCATGTCATCATTCCGGCGAGGGTGATCGCCGGAATCCGGTGAATATGACTTTTTTACAAAATGATATAAGTTAAGTGACATTTATCTCACAAAAAATAATTCAATTACTTTTGGGTGATTTAACTATAGTTGAGTGACCGTAGGTGAAATTAACCCAACATAAAACCCACTACATTATTATATAACAAAATTAAGCCAGTAGTATAGTAGGGTATACAATACCCGCTGACTTAATTCTTCGCGATATTATTTATTATTTTTCAGTTACGGATTTGTCTGCCTGCACTTGGGATTATATTTGGGGCACTTGCAGTGAAGATTTCCTTTGCCAGGGACGCAAGGTGGCATCATGGGACCCTTTGAGCCACCAGTAACGGTTTGCTTGAAAATAGGTTCATCAATTTTGTGATTAGCTGCTCCATCTGCAACAATTTAACAATGTCAATACATTTGTTTTTTATTCATCATTCATAACAGCAACTAAAACAACAAAAAACTAATTAAACCATATTTATTAATAATTATTATATGAGCATTTAAAAAAATATATATTAATTGGATTACTTTGCAAGTTTAATAAAATTCTGACCATTGGGAGCCAACTCTCGAGCTAGAGTTGGAGAGAGCTGAAGCATGAGAAAAGAAGACAAGAGGATGCATATGATGAAAAAGGCCTTCATTTTTAAGAGATTCAAGTATGGTGTGGTTCATCCTTTGCTCTCTTCTCTTTATTTATAATCACCAACAAAACACGCTGTTTCAAACAAGTATCACCGTTATTGTTTATATTAATTTTTTTATTAATTCCTTTCACAATAATTCTAATTGATGTCATATGTTTATCTGCGTAACCTATATAGAATGACAAAAGCTTGATGAGACCAGCAAAAAGAAATGGCTACCCCATTTCTTATCAGTATCCTTATCTTCATCACCTTTTAAAAAGCAATTCGACTCATTACTTTCTCGAGTGTGAATGCAAACACAGAGAGAAAAATTGGATAAAAAAAGTCATGTTTCTATACAGTCCACCTAACATGATTGAATCAACGTGTAAGTTCTCCACTTAAATCCGTAAATTATTGCGATGTTTCCACTAAGTTGCTACTGTCCAGTCCTCTTCTACCATGCCTTTTTTTTTTTTTTTATTAATATGGTATGGTCCACATGGGAGAAAAGAGAATGGGAGAGGATCGTGATTAACTTGGCCATCTGTTTAAATTTGTGCTTTATTAACGCCTCCGTTAATATATCAAATACTAAATCAAGCATAATATAGTAGGAAAAATTAAATCCAAAATATCACACATTTCTAATCGTGTATTGGCAATCAAACAAATTCTTGTGGTTCATTTCTCCACTTTAATTAAAAGTTATATATGATGCTTAATTATTATTTAAATAGAAAAGAACAAGAAGGTAATTATTTGAGTGAGAAAATGGAAAAAATATATTATGAAATAACAATATTATAATTTATTAACGGTATATATATTATAACACACCATATCATACCATCAAATAAGTCAATTATTCAAAATAAATTACAAAATTATAATTGTAAATAATACGTAACAAATTACAACTAATTATCCATAATCTAAATCAATATATATTTAAAAGTGAAAACATTTATTAATATATTAAATAATTATATATTATATGGCGCATTTAAATTTTATCTAAGTAATTTTTTTTGTAAAATAAAATAAAATGAAATGTACTTAACATGAAAATATTATATAAATCTTAAAGAGAAAATACATTAAAAAAAAAGATTTCGGGGCCTAAAAGTAAATATTTATATATATTATTCAATTAACCGTGACTCATAAATTGAAACCATTGCAACCATGATAAAAATAAAAAAAACCGTATATGTACAATAAAATAATAATTTAAACCGGAAACCTATAAATCAATTAGCTTTCAGATAAATTTGCAATTAACATTTTAAATTAAATTTTTTTTTTTTGCAACCCCTTGTCCTTTTATGGGTCAACGATGCTGTCATATATACGGGTGAATACATTATACATAGTGAAAATTAGACAAAATACCATCTCAGATATCCTTTTTGTTTGGTTTTTTTTTTCTCCCTTTGCCTTGGGATTATTTTAAGCTGCCTTGTATTAGTTTGCAAAAATTTAACACATTGTTGAAAATATCAACAGATTCATTTATAGATATAGTTCCAAGTAATCATCTTTTATCCTTAGACTGTAGTATTGAACCATGCCTCGCTGAGTGGGCTACGTATGGGCGAGGGATCCTGCACAAGGACGGGCTAATATTTCATTGACATCAGGCAAACATTACAAAAAGATGACCAGTGCAATTTACAACCTATGCAGGGGCAAGAGGATCCTACACAAGGAGGGGCTCGTTGGATCCTAGCGAGTGGCCCCATGGCGGGCAATAAGTTTGCTCTCTCATAAGCAGTAGGTATAAGGTGCATAATTGGCTCTGGCAGCAGAAAACATCGATATGTTGCCGCCAACACATCCTTAAATTATATAAATAAAATAAAATAAAATATGAAAATGCTATTTTGCCATTCTGAAACCAAAATGTTCAAGCCCCCTGCTACAAGATCTCCCTTACAGTAGGTGTTCGATTACGTGGGGAGCAAATGGGCCATCTCTTGCAACATTGGCTAAATTGGTGCATTCCATCAACCAGTAATCTAGTTGTCGGGCTTTAGCCCAAATCTAATCTATTCCAGTAATTTACTCTTTATTATTTCTCATATTTGGAGTTCATTGATATATTTTCTCAATAACAAATACTCCCTTTATTTTTTTTTTACCTGTCACTTTTGAGTAAAATTCAAATTTTATATATCTGTCACTTTTAAAATTTCAATGTAATTTAATTTAATTTTTTAATTTATTTTTTTCCAATAAAATCAGAATCAATCAGATTTAATAATTTAATCTTAATTACGTAATTTAATATTAAATTTAACTCTATTTATTATTTCTTAATTCTAGTAAAAATAATAAAAATAACTGATAAAAAAAACGGAGGGAGTAGCCATTAACTAGGCTTTATTAGGTTTTATTGCAAATTCCCAATATTTATAAAAACTTTGGTTTTATATCAAAAAAAAACTTTCTTTCACCAAGTGGACTTTATAACAACATGGATTGATTTTCTAGTGAAATTCTTCTTTAACCAATATAACGACTTTACATTGAAATAAGTCACAGCTCCTTTCATGGACAAGAAGCTGCACTCGGATTGGACATCACCGACCATTAATTTACCCTTGGAAATGGCAGAGCCTCTCTTTCTCTTGACAAAAAGATGTTTCATTTATGTTACTATCTGTCCCTTTTATTTTAAGTGGTAACTTTCATTATTTTATTTTATTTCATTATAATTTTCTTTTTAGAATTTGAATAAAAATTTTATGCATTTATCCTATTTATTATGTACCACCATTTTTAATAGAGCAATAAATTTATTTTTCATTATATAAAAATTAAATAAATTAAAAAAGCAAATTAATCAATTGCTAATTTTTTTTTTATGAAATCAAGATTTTCCAATTATTTTATTAATTATCATGTTAAAGTGAAAGTGAGTATAAGTTATATTTGATGAAAAAAACAGAATTGAATCTTTCAAATTAATCGCTGATTTGGTTATTATTTATAATTGTATCTTACAAATAGAAAAAAACAATCACAAGAATTATACTTAGTTTACAACAATTAATATTGAATTTATTGATCCAATCATTAATTTTAAACATCTGAATAATATGTTGGGTCTATTTGATTTAGCAGTTCATTCTACATAGGATGAGCAAAAAAAAATTGAAAATATGGTTAATCGCAAAATCGGTCAGAAATCAAATCGATTTTTACGGTTAACCGATCTGATGGACTCAGTTATAGTTTTTTATTTTTACATTTTTTATTAATGATTACAGTTTAGATTTTTAAGTATGGGTTAATCATTAGTCTATGATTAACCGGTTTATATATAATAATAATAATAATAATAATAATAATATCTGTGATTATGATTATCCAGTGATGTTGAGGCAATTAATCGGGACATATAGTAGCAGAAAACCTACTTTGTTGGAATGGATGCAAGCTAAATAAACCCAGAAATCCAACTTCTTTCTGGACCACCTATTTCTTGTTTCCCTTTTCCACATTAAAAGAAGCAATTTCTCCTTCAGTATATTGCTCTGCGTTTGCCATATTTTATCAAAACAAAACAAAACAAAACAAGGTGACTGAACTATGCGACAGTCAATTTTATTTCAGAAAACATAGAACACAGTACATTATTATATAACAAAATTAAGCCAGTAGTATAGTAGGGTACAAACTATCCGCTGACTTAATTCTTCACAACATTATTTATTATTTTTCAGTTACGGATTTGTCTGCCTGCACTTGGGATTGTATTTGGGGCACTTGCATTGAAGACTTGGTTTGCCAGGGATGCAAGGTACAACTGGCTGATTGCGCCCCTTTGAGGGATCAGTAACGGGTTTTTCGAAGATAGGTTCATCAATTTTGTGATTAGCTGCTTCATCTGCAACAATTTAACAATGTCAATACATTTGTTTCTTATTCATCATTCATAACAGCATCTAAAACAACAAAAAACTATTTAAACCATATTTATTAATTATTATATGAACATTTAAAAGGATACTAATTGGATTACTGTGCAAGTTTAATAAAATTCTGACCATTGTGAGCCAACTCTCGAGCTAGAGTTGGAGAGAGCTGAAGCATGAGAAAAGAAGACAAGAGGATGCATATGATGAAAAAGGCCTTCATTTTTAAGAGATTCAAGTATGGTGTGGTTCATCCTTTGCTCTCTTCTCTTTATTTATAACCACCAACAAAACACACTGTTTCAAACAAGTATCACCGTTATTGTTTATATTAATTTTTTTATTAATTCCTTTCACAATAATTCTAATGGATGTCATATGTTTATCTGCATAACCTGTATAGAATGACACAAGCTTGGTGAGAGCAGCAAGAAGAAATTGCTACCCCATGTCTTATCAGTATCTTTGTATTTCTTATCAGTATCTTAATATTCACTACCTCTTAGAAAGCAATTTGACTAATTACTTTCTGGAGTGTGAATGCAAACCCAAAGAAAGAAAAATTGGATAAAAAAATCATTTTTCTATACAATCCTAACATGATTGAATCAACGTGTAAGTTCTCCACTTAAATCTGTAAATTATTGCGATGTTTCCACGAAGTTGCTACTGTCTTTCTCCTCTTTATCACGTCCAGTCCTCTTCCATTATGGCCTTTTTTATTAATATGGTGGGGTATATATGGGAGGAAAGAAAGTGGGAGAGGATGGTGATTAACTAAATCTAGTCCTAATCCATAAAATAATACTCCAACTTTGATATATATTATATAACGTGGCCATCCGTTAAATTTGTACCATGTTAGCACCTCCATTAAAATATCAAGTACTGAATGAGTCATAATATATAATTACGAATATAAATATCAGTAGAAAAAATTGAATCTAAAATATCACGCACTTCTAATTGAGTGCCGGCTACCAGACAAACTCTTGTGGTTTGTTTCTCTAATTTAATTAAAAGTTATAAATAATGCTTAATTATTATTTAAAAAACAAAAACAAGAAGGCAATTATTTGAGTGAGGAAATGGACAAAAATAAATTATTAAATAATAAAATAATAATTTGTTAATGGTATGTATATTATAAAAAATCATATCATACCATTACCAATTTCACTCAAATAAGACAATTATTCAAAATACGTTACAAAACTATAATTGTAAAAAATATATAACAAATTATAACCATTATCCATATAATATACATCAATATAGATTTAAAATTGAAAATATTTATTAATATATTAAATAATTATATATTATATGTTGTATTTAAATATTATCTAGTAATTTTTTTTGTAAAATAAAATAAAATGAAATGTACTTAAAAGAGAAAAATACATAAAAAGAAAGATTTTGGATTTAAAAGTAAATATGTATATATAATAATCAACTAATTTTGACTCATAAATCGAATTCCATTGCAACTGTAATAAAATTAAATAATTTTAAATGTATAAAAAATTAGTAATTTAAAACTAAAATCGATAAATCGATTAGCTTTTAGATAAATTTACAGTTAACATTTTAAAAATTTTTCTATGGGTCAACAATACTGTCACATATGCATGAATACATTATGTTTAGTAAAAAAAATAGAAAAGACACCATCACAAATATCTTTTTTTTGTTTTGTTTTTTCCTTCTCTTTGCCTTTGATATTATTTTAAAGACCCTCTAAAATTTATCACAAATAGCAATAAACTCCCTAAATTTTGATTTTATGCAATATAACCACTAAAATTTGTAAATTGAGTCAATTTAATTCCTAAATTGATGGAACTGACTAATGATGTAGCATCCTTCAAATGACGCAAGGTGACTGAACAATTTAAGGACAATAAAGTAATTAAGCTGTACATGTAATGCTTGATGCTCGGTTCCACATAGTCGAATATAGGGTGTTACATCGACCCATTCTACCTCTGGAATGTTTGCTTCTGGTGAGACCCATGGTGACTTGATTTTAAGTTCTATGGGGGAGAAATTCCTATGTGGCATCAGTGGCAAATCTAGAATTTAAAATTAAGGAAGGCAAAAATATAAATTATATTTAAAATTAAAAAATAAATTTAGGGAAAGGGGGTCAAAATAAAATTTTAAGTGAGTAAAACTATTTATTTAATATATATATACATGTAAAATAAAAAAAAATTTAAAAATAAGGGGGGCAATTGGCCCCCTTCCTTTTCACCTGGCGTCGCCAGTGTGTGGCATACATTAAAGTATACAAAGTTCTCCTATCAATTTATGGCTATTGTGCGTTATCCCTACAATGCGTATGGTGGCTTGTCCAACCAATCCTTATAAGTTTCGACTATCTTGCCCATGATTTTCTTGATGTATTTATTTGCTATTTCAATTGCTCTGTTAGCTTGGGGTAGATATTGGGGCGACTTGCGGAGTAAAATACCATATTTTGCAAAATTTTTCTTAGTTTCTCCTTTGAATTGTATACCATTGTCTGACACCATGTGATGACGTACTCCATATATGTATATGATATATGTTTTAATAAATTTTTCCATATGCTTTAGCCCTAATTTATTGAAAGACTGAGCTTCTATCCATTTCAATAAATAATCAATTATCATTGCTAGGAATTAGCGTTCATTGATTATATTGGGACGTATCTCTCAAGTGATGTCAATTTTCCAAGTAGTAAACTGTCTGGATTCTAACTCCAGTGAAGCAAAAAATAACCTTATCTAATCCTAGAATATCGAAAGGATGAGTTTCTTCCTATTTAGGACATAAAATATACTCAAAATCTATTACTTGCCTATATAAATAGAAGATCTAGAGATTAAGGTATGCTCTCTCTCTTAGAATATTCTCTTATCCCTTTTTTTCTTTATAATTTCTGACTTGACCATCCGAGTCTCCCTGATTGAAATCCTGCTGGAGTTTTGTGTTTTCAAGTGACATTCCCATAAGCAACCTAGAATTTTCGGACAATCATCATTTGGTATGGTAACGTGGACTTACCTTAGACGATGGACCGTTTTTGCGACTTAAGTACCATCCTTGCCCTACCAGAAAACCAACCTAAGCAAAATCAACACTTTGTCCTACCAATTCAATAACATTTCCCCATGCTTCAGCTCCTACGCCAATAGCCTAGCCTACTATATCCATTCCATCCATACCCGATTTTACACCCATAAACTGCCCAGGCTTTCCTCACAGCTCTATCTTCCATGGTAGCTCAGGTACCTCTACCAACCTCAATGCCGGCTCTATTGCTTTTGATCGATCCACTAGCACTAGGTTCGACAATAATTTTTATGCTTGAACAATTTGAAAGGCTTTTTGAAGAGATAATGCAAAAATACCAGAATAAAAATTCCCTGAGGTACTAAGGTAACTTCGATCCTGGTGGGTGTCGAAACCAACAAAAATAAAATTTTTACTTAAAACTAATTTGTAATTAGAGATAAACAGAATCGAATCCACAGGAATTGATAGAGTTTTAATTATTTAACAAATAAAAAATTAACAAACTAAAAATAAAGATGGGAGGATTTTGTAAACTAAAAATTAAAAATAAAATTAAAAAATAATATAAAAAAATAAAATAAAAATATGAAAAATAAATAAAGACAAAATCAATGGATGAAAAATTTCAGTTAAAAACATTTGCAGCACATGATTCAATCAACTAGTCATTAATGAAAAGATAATTCTTAAAATCAAATAATAGACCATTTATAGTCGTCGGCTTTGTGCTCCCAACCTAATCTTTTCATATTAATGAATTAACCAAATAATACTGTAATTAGTTTCTAGCCAATAAACAGCTCTTTAACAAGCGAAAGAATTTAATCTATTGACATCATTAAAAATTAGAATGATTCGACCTAAGCCAACCAATCTACAAGTGAAATTGATTTAGACCAAATCATGCATTTACTTAACATAACAGCTCTTGTGAGGAAGCTACACTGATCGCTACTTGTTATTGACTTCACTAAATAATAACGGATTTAGCAAATTCAATTAGCAATATATTACTTAATTAAATGCACAACGAGCTCAAATTGCACACCAAACAAATAATAATCGAAATATGATTTTCCTAAACCACAGTAAATAACATGAACACTAAATAATAACAAGAATAAAAATCAAGCACAACAATCTCATAATAAAATAAATCATGGCCTTGAATTATTCTTTAACTGAAAATAATAATTTAGCCACTCATGGCCATAAGAATTCACAAATAAAAAGTAAAAGCTAAAAGAAAACCCTTGTTACAGAATTGGAGGTACAAAAAATGCAGAGGAAGAAGTTGATTCAAATTTGAACTTCTTACCCTTTAAATATTCCTCCCAAAATAAGAAAAGAGAAAGTCTTATATCCAAACTAGGAAAATAAAATAAAAATTCCTAAAGAAATTTTAACTCTTAAAAGCACTATTTTTATCTTCCTAAATTATAGTCTTAACATCCCTAAAATATAATTTGAGGTAGAAGTAGCGGCTAGGTCAAATTTGCACAAAAAACACATTAAAATCGCAATCCCACTGTTAACTCCCTTGGGCAATTATCAACTTCCCTTTGGCAAGACTTATGGGTAAGGCACTTCCAGAATTTTTCATCCATCAGTTTTTTACTCCAAATTTTCTCTAAAAATTCATTATTTCTCTAAATCATCTTTAATCAGCTCCAAAAGTATAACTTTTTCAAAATTTACTCCTACAGTCAGCAGAATAAATAAATCAATGAAAAATCCCTAAAATTGACTTAAAAGGGCATAAAATGATAAGCAAAAATAAAATAAATATATGCACTTTTAGCAATTTAATAAATTCTCCCACATTTATCCTATGCTTATCTCCAAGCATCAGTTACATAACACAATCAATCATTTCAAAAACATCCTCATACTCAAATAAAATACAATCTAAAAAGCTTCGACCTTATTAAAATGCAAGGCAAATCAGAGAACGATATTCAAAATGATTTCATATCATAACATGAGTTCTTCAATATCCTTTTTAAACCGGAAACAATAAGGTGAAAAATAATTTAAGCATGCAAGAATTTTAAGACCTTAATTCAAAGTTAAATCAATGCACACAGATGAATTGTCAAATTAGAAGTGACAATGCACATATAAATTTAAACAAGCAAGGAAATTAAACTACCAAAACTTTTATTTTTTGGCATCATTTTTATTTTTGATGCTTTTATCTTCTTTTTCTTTTTTATTTTTTTCAAAGGGAATACTTGGATTGCTTACAAGAAATGTAGAGATCATTTTTAAGTGAGGGCATCCAGTTCTGATCCGCATATATCCAGTTACTCAAACAACATAAATCTAAGCGGCTACCAGTTCTACTCATATCTAAATTTTTAATGAATAGCGGAATAAAATTTTATTTGCTAATCTTCCTTTTTTTCTTTTTTTATCTTTTTTTTTAATTTTTGTAACTAGATTTCCAAATTATAAGCACACAAAAATTTATTTGATGTCTCAACTAGTTTTAACAACTACTTGATGCATAAATATTGCAAATTAAATTCCAAACAAATGTTATTTTACCTATTAAAATAAGCCTTGAGTTTTCTAATTCAAAAGAATACTGAGATAACCATGAAATGTATGCAAAAGAGTAAACCATCAAGAAATTGATCCATTTTCTACCTACCATTCAACAAATTAAAACTAAATGGTCAAGAAATTGATCTCAGATAAAAATTTTTCTTTTGAAAAAGAGAGTGAAATTCAACAAAATGCTTAAAGACAAAGGATCAAAAAGCAAAAATTTTAAAATAATGAGAAAAAAGGACAAGCTATGCCAACACCACCTAAAACTGTATTAAAAACCAAAAATTGAACTAAAAATTCATTTATTGACTAAATTTAGCTTAACAAAATAAGCTCATAAAAAATAAATTCAAGTACGATCAACGAAATATAGTAGCAAATTTGATCAACAAGAATCAATAGGCTAATTCCAAAATGCTTTTCAATGCCATGATCAAATCAATAAAGATATCTCAAAAATTTCAATATAACACCCAAAAAAATCACAAGAACTTCAGCATAATACTTCTATTTCAAATCCCTCCCCTATATTTTCTCCGCTCATTGTCCATAATACAGAATAATAAATCAATTATGGGACGAAAGGAGAAAAAAATAAATAAAAATGAAGTGCAAAATGCTGCCCTATTATGCATATATGGTTGTAAATTGCTGAAGATTATTCTTTTATTTGCTTCATTGAATTGCTAAGTTTTAGTTCATTGGACCCCAATTGAGTTTATACAAGACGCTAGTACCTAGAAGACAAAATAAAAAATTTAAATCAATATAAAATCAAAATATTTCAAATAGCAACCAGCAAAATAATTCTTATAGAAAACTTAATGAACCGAAAAAGATTAAATATGAATAGTTTCAAAATCAATTCAATGATGACCCAATTATATGAGCAAAACCAACCCATACTAGATGTAAACAACGTGACAGAAAAAGAAAATAATAATAAAAAAAATCATTGTAAACCAAAATGTCAAAATAAATAAATGAAAGATGGCAGATTCTCCAACTTCACAAAGAAAAAGAAAAGAAAAATTGCAAATGACAATTAG
Source organism: Excoecaria agallocha (assembly GCA_037975025.1). Taxonomy (NCBI): domain Eukaryota; kingdom Viridiplantae; phylum Streptophyta; class Magnoliopsida; order Malpighiales; family Euphorbiaceae; genus Excoecaria; species Excoecaria agallocha. The sequence goes on along the minus strand of CM075811.1, from coordinate 6,684,727 downwards.
AGTAAAACAGTAAAAACAATGAGTTTAAATGACAAGGGGAATAAAGTGACGAAAATAAAATAAGAAAAAAAAATTGAAAACATTAGGTAAAGAAAGAAGAAAAAGAAAAGAGAGAAAAAATCAATTAATGTTATAAACTAAGTAAAGGAAAGACAGAAATAGTAGAACAAAGAATTTTCTCTTATTAATTGTGTATACTGAATAACCACAATAGGGTATTTATAGGCACAAAATGGAAGAGATAGAGAGACTTCTACTAGAATAGGGAGAATGATGAGTTTGATAGTCATCCAAATATCTCATAATTATCACAACACTTCCCCTTGGATGACTATGCACTATGAATATGCCTCGTTAAAACCTTGCTAAGAAAAACCCAGTGGGATAAAAACTTAGCGAAGGAAAAAGAGTACAATATTCATATGTGCTTCCCCTAAAAAATGAATCAAACTAAATCCTTTAGTTGGCGCACTCCAATATTGTACACATGTTTCTTGAAAATTGAACTTGGTAGGGCCTTTGTGAACAAATCTGTTGGATTATCACTTGAGTGAACTTTGCAAACATCGATCTGTCCTTCTTTCATGAGTATAGAATAATTTTGGTGAGATGTATTTTGTTCTATCTCCTTTGATATAGCCACCTTTGAGTTGTGAAATACATGTTGCATTATCCTCATACAATTTTGTTGGCTTTTTCTCCACTACCAATCCACTTGTTTCCTTAATATGTTGAGTCATGGTTCTCAACCACACACATTCATGAATTGCTTCATGGATGGCTAATATTTCTGAATGATTTGAGAAAGTGGCAGTGATTGTTTGCTTAACAGATCGCCAAGAAATAGCAGTGTCACCATATGTAAAGACATAACCTGTTTGTGATCGAGCTTTATGAGGATCTGATAGATATCCAGCATCAGCATACCCTGTCAATTCTGAATTTACTCCTTTTGGAAAAAATAAACCCATGTCAGAAGTATCACGAAGATAACGTAGAACATGTTTTACACCATTCCAGTGCCTTCGAGTTGGTGCAGAACTAAATCTTGCTAGCAAATTAACTGCAAAAAATATATCTGATCTAGTGTTATTTGCAAGATATAAAAGTGCACCTATTGCACTAAGATATGGTACTTCAGGACCAAGAATATCTTCGTTATCTTCTTTTGGACGAAAAGGATCTTTCTTTACATCAAGAGAGCGAACAACCATTGGAATGTTCAATGGATAAGACTTATCCATATAAAATTGTTTCAAGATTTTCTCTATTTAAGATGAATGATGTACAAGAATTCCTTTTGGCAAATATTCAACTTGAAATCCAAGACAAAATTTTGTTTTTCCAAGATCTTTCATTTCAAATTCCTTTTTCAAATATTCTGCAGTAATAGAGATCTCTTCTGGAGTCCTTATTATGTTTAAGTCATCAACATAAACTGCAACTATAGCAAATCCTAAATTTATCTTCTTGATAAAAATGCATGAACAAATTTAATTATTCTCATACTCATTTTTCACTAGGTAATCACTTAGACGATTGTACCACATGCGTCCAGATTGCTTTAATCCATACAAAGATCTTTGGAGTTTAATCGAGTACATTTGTCGAGGTTTTGAATTATATGCTTCAGACATCTTAAATCCTTCAGGGATTTTCATATATATGTCATTATCTAACGATCCATATAAATAAGCTTTCACCACATCTATTAGATGTATATCAAGCCCTTCAGAGGCAGTCAAACCAATCAAAAATCTAAACGTGATTCTATCCATGATTGGAGAATACGTTTCTTTATAATCTATACCGGGTCTTTGTGAGAAATCTTGTACAACAAGTCTTGCTTTGTATCTCACAATTTCATTTAACTCATTTCTTTTACGGACAAAAATCCATTTATATCCAACAGGTTTGACATCTTCTGGTGTCTGGACTACTGGTCCAAATACTTTACGCTTAGCTAATGAATCTAGATCAGCTTGAATTGCTTCTTTCCATTTGAGCCAATCACTTCGATGTCGACATTCTTCTACAGTTTAAGGCTCATGCTCACTATCATTAATTATTTCATAAGCAACTGTATATGCAAACACATTATCAATAACTATGTCTTCTCTATCCCACATATTTCCAGATTTTAATGTGATCTCATAATTTTTCGGTACCGGAACCACTTCTGGGGTTGCTTCTTTGGAAATATGAAGTTGTTGATATGTGTTATTTTTAACCCCTTCTTGAGCATCATTTTGAATATTTTTCAATTCCCTTTTCTTTCAAGGAACAATATCTTTTGCACCAATAGGTCTATCACGCTTCTGGCGTATGTTAGATTCATTGGCTACTGTACCTACCGGTAATCCTTCAGGGATAATCAATCTTGTAGGTACATTGGCAGTCGGAACATGAGATTTAGTGACCTTTTGGGTGTTTGTGAAGATATCTGGTAATTGATTTGCAGCATTCTGCAAATTTATTATTCTTTGAACTTCAAGTTCACATTAGTTTGTGCGTGTATCATAACTGGACAAGGTTGGAGTGTTCCAACTAATTTCTTGTGCTTTTGGCCTTTTACTTTTATCTTCCCCTAACTGAGGGAAAACTGATTCATCAAATTGACAATCTAAAAATCTTGCTCTAAAAAGGTCACCAGTTAAACCTAATGATAGAAGGAGAATCAAAACCAACATATATACCAAGATGTCGTTGAGGGCCCATTTTAGTTCATTGAGGGGAGCAATGAGAACATATACAGCACAACCAAAATTTCTAAGATGAAATATATTAGGTTGTTGATCAAAAACAAGTTGTAAAGGTGAAATTTTTTTTTTATATGTAGATGGTCTTATACAAACTAAAGATGCGGCATGAACAATTGTATGTCCCCAAGAAGATGTAGGAAGTTGTGACTTCATAAGCATAGGTCTAGTAATAAATTGTAATTGCTTAATAAAAGATTCAGCTAAACCATTTTGAGTATAATAGAATGCTTGACACTAATCCCAATTGACATGCAAAAGTCATAAAGTGCTTTTGAAAAAAACTCACATGCATTATCTAAACAAATTGTCTTGATAGGATGATTAGGAAATCTAGACCTTAACTTTATAATTTGAGCAAGAAGTTTAGCAAAAGCAATATTACGAGTATAAAGTAAACATACATGTGACCATCGAGTTGAGGCATCAATCAAAATCATGAAATATCAAAATGGTCCATAAGAGGAATGAATTAGGCCACACACATCTCCATGTATCCTTTGAAGAAAAATAGGAGACTCCAAATACAATTTGGATGGTGAAGGTCATATAATCAATTTACCTTATGCACAAAAACTACAAGAAAAATCATTAGATAAAAGAATTTTCTGATCCTTTAATCTATGTCCATTTGTATTTTTGATAATACGTCACATCATGGTTGAACCGGGATGACCAAGGCAATCATGCCAAAGTATGAACATTTTAGGGTCTGAGCACTTCCGGTGCATATAATTTGATTCAACCATTTTTATTTTCGTGAAATATAATCCTATTGAGAAACTTGAAAGTTTCTCTAATATGAACTTCTGGTTCAATTTTGTGGATGTAATATATAGATCTTCGACATTTTCATCATTTGTCATTTCAATATGATATTCATTACGACGTATATCTTTAAAACTTAGTAGATTTCTTCGGGATCTACTTGAATACAATGCATCATCAATATATAATTTTATTCAATTTGGAAGCATAATTTGGACTCTTCCAGAGCATTCAATTACATTTGTAGAACCAGAAATCGTATTAACATTAATTTCAGCTAATGTTAATTGTATAAAATATTTCTTGAGAATAAATAAATTATGAGAATTCCTTAAGTAGAATTAAAGAAACTTCTGGTTCTCTAATAAACATATGAATTGTCAATAATTTATGTATTATAATCGATCCGGAATGGTCAAACCGGTCATGCCAAGTAATCAATTGTTAATTAGTAAACTTCAGGCTTACTATTTTTTTTATATCAATATTTATATCAATTGATAAACATCAAGTTTCTTAATATCAATATCAAACAATTAGTAAACGTCAGGTTTACTAATATTTGTGACATATAGTTAATAAACTATATGTTTATTAGTATTTGTATCAAATTTCAAGTTTATTATAATCAATAAACTTCGAGTTTACCAATATTAGTATCGATTAATCAACAAACTTCTGGTTTATTGATATTTGAATAATTAGTCAACTGCATGTTACTAATACTTGCATAACAATTAGTAAACTTTATGTTTACTAATATTGTGACAAATAATAAAATAAATATTTATTAATATTTGTATCAATTTTTTCAAGTTTACTATAATCAATAAACTTCAGGTTTACTGATATTAGTATTAATCAATAAACTTCATGTTTACTGACATTTATATAATTGGTAAATAATAGGTTATTAATATTTGTACAATAGTTAGTAAACTTCAGGTTACTAAAATTTGTATTTATTAGCAAACTTCGAGTTTACTAATATTTGTATCAAAATCAAATTATCTGAAAAAATATATTACTAATCTTATACAAAGTAGATCTCAAGTATTTGTCTTTCAGTCTCAAAATGTTATTCATTTCAGCGAATATTTTTTGAAAATATATGTCTACGGGATATATTTGAGAAATAATATATTTCGTAACAAATTGTATGCAAGTAATTGCATTATAACTCTTCAGGAGCCTTCAAATAATTGTATTACACATAACAACAATATACATATAGCAAATTGAAAACCAAATATGGCTTTACATAAAATATATTCATCTTATATAATATAATGATTAAAATATAATTAAGCAATGATCAAATTGCAATTATGCAAAACAAATCACTAAAATCATGTTAATGTCCTTGGTAATAGAAAATGTTATTCTCAGTTCTTAATATTTTCGTATATTGAAGTTTTTAAAATTATTTATTGTAGGGTAGAATTATCGATCCTTAATCAATCTCATTAACTCATGAGAATTAAAATAATTTAAAATTTATGAATTAAATTTACTTACCGTTTAATCTTGTAAATTATAATTCTCGATTCCTTCGAGCCGGGTTGTCGTAAACCACCGACTTTCAATGATCAATAGAGACTATCGTGCTGATAACATGTTATAAACTAAGTAAAGGAAAGATAGAAATAGTAGAATAGAGAATTTTCTCTTATTAATTGTGTATACTGAATAACCACAATAGGATATTTATAGGCACAAAATAGAAGAGATAGACTTCTACTAGAATAGGGAGAATGATGAGTTTGATAGTCATCCAAATATCTCATAATTATCACAACAATTAACAGATACATGTTAAAGTGAATAAAACAAAAGAGAAGAAAATAATAAAAATAATAAAATAAAAATTAAAAGTCAAATAAGGTGTGTGGGCATTAAAAGTGAGGTAGGAAAAAAATGAAAAAGAAGAAAAAAGAAAAAAAATTAAACCAAAATGAACAAAAGTAAAGTGCAGATTCATACATCCCTCTTTTTTTTAACAATCTAAAAATATTTGAAATTAGCAAAAGGAGAGAATAAAAAAGTAAAATCAAAGAGAAGGAAAAAAACCAAAAAGAAAAAAAAAATCAGTGGCAGGGTGGCATTACTGCTCTGTGTGGTGCTGTGGCTGGCTGCGGTGTCGTGGCTGGCATTTGCTGGTGAAGCATCTCATGCGGGGTGGCGCGGTGGTTTTCCATAAGGGCATGGTGAGGGTGGCGGTTGTAACTTCAAAAGATGTTGTAAGGTTATTGATTTGGGGAAGAAGGCCTACAGTGAAAGTAAAATAGTTTAACTTAGGTGAAAAATGAATAATAATAGTGGGATTAATAGAATGAAATAGGTTACACGTAAAAATTAAAATCCATGGAATAAAAAAGCCCATCATATTAGGAGTAAGACCCAAACTAATTTAAACCCACTAAAATATTTTAAACCCAGTAAAATAATTAAGGGGCTTCCACCACTAAAATAAAGAGTACTGTAATTTAAATCTAAACAGTCACATTGCAGCCTTGAACAAGGCTGAATATTGAATTGCCTCCCAGCAGCGCTTCTCTTTAACATCGTCTTTGGCTAGATATTTCAGTATTTTAAGGCTCTCAATGCGATCTCAAATCCTATTTCAGTGTCATTCCATTCATCTCTTCCTGCAAGTTAGTATTAATTACCAAATTCTTATCAAATTTGATAGGATTTTTGAAAATGGAGTCCAAAAAATATGAAAAATTCATATTGTTAGAATTATCACATAATTTAAATGATTCATTAATTAAATGTTTAATAACATCCACTTTAAAAATATTACACATCACTGAAATTTTTTTAGTATCAAAAACATAAAATTTAATGATTTTTTCATCAAATTCTATAGTGAGTATGCCCTCATACACATCAATTTTTACCTTGATTGTGTTGAGAAATAACCTTCCTAATAAAATATCTAAAGAATTTGAGGATTTATCATTCTCCATGTCAAGAATATAAAAATCAGGAGGAAAGACTAACCCATCAACTTGCACCAAAATATATATTCTCCAATACCCCTTTAGAATAAACAATAGATTTATTAGCAAGTTTAAATACAACATTTGTCTCTTTTAATGGACCAACATGCAAGGATGAACAAATAGATAATGAAATAATATTTATTGAAGCTCTTAAATCACACATAGCTCTTTTTATCATAACATTGCCTATAGCATAATGGATAGAAAACATACCTTGTTCCTTATATTTTAGAGGTAATTCTCTTTCAATCATGACGAAAATATTTTCTCCTATTCTTAACCTTTCATTATCAACTAACTTTGTCTTATTAGTGCATAATTCATTAAGAAATTGAACATATTGAGGTATTCATTTAATTGCATCAAGTAAAAAAAATATTTACCTCAATCTTGCGAAAAATTTCGAGAATATCATCCTTTTCCTTTTTTTTCTTGGATTTGGCTAATTTCTCAGGAAAAGAGGGCTGGATAACAGTGGTTGGGGACTGTTCAGGAACTCTGTCTTTGGGCTATCTTTTTGCATAATTTTCACCTCTTTACCAGCTTCATCTTCACTTTTTTTATCACATTTCTTTAGCAGAGACTGTTCCAACTCTTGTTCACTCCTCAAGGAGATTGCACTAACATTTTGCATTGAATTAATAATTGATTCTAAAAGAAATCTCCATTGAGCCTCTAATCTTTTTATCGAATTTGCCAATTGACTTATTTATTCATCCAAGTTTTGAAATCTTGCTTTTGTCTTCTCTGCATATTGTTGAAATTCTTTAGTTGTTAAAGAATAAACCATATCCTCAAGAGACATACCTTGTTTAGGAGCTGGTTAAGGGGGTTATATAAGTTGGAAATCCTGAAAAGTTTGTGGCCATCCCCCATAATTGAAGTTTGATTGACCCATCCACCATGAATTGTCATATTTGCACAAGGATCATAACTCCATTGTGCCGGACCTAAATATCTTTCATGTTCATAAGAATTATTATGGTAATAAGCTCAAACATGTTGCCTATCTTCTATAATTAAATTTTGAACCAAAGATATGAGATATGAGAGTCTGAGTCAATAGAACACTAATCTTCAGCCATTTAAAATAATCCGAACAGACACCAATCCCCAACAATGGCTCCCACTACAAGAAAATTGCAATTTAACAACGGAAATTTGATAATATTCGTTGCTAATCAAAAATAGCAACGGAAATTTTGGTTGCTAAAGCGGCCGTTGCTAAAATTAGCAACGGAAAATAAATTCCGTTGTTAAATTCAACCATGACAAATTTCGATTAATTGATCGATTTTAGCAACGAAAATTACAATTTCGTTGCTATTTTTAACACGGATAAAAAAATTTACGATGGTGCAATCTGTCATCATTCCATCGCAAACAATTATTAAAATTTTTTAATTATTACAATTAGAATAGTAGAATGATAGGTGAATAATAAAAACCTAGCAACTTTATAGGTAGCACAAACAAATTAAACCAACTATTTTGAACATATTGCTATATATTTAGACAGAAAGATATTAATATTAGAAAAAGTATATGGATAATCCAACATATATATATATATATATATATATATATATATATATATATATATATATATATATATATATATATATATATTACAAAACTAAATTATTGAAGATATGCATTAGCCATGATAGAGTCAGATAATTAATACAAATATAATGCTTATACTAGTACTGATTTGAAATCAAAATTTATAACACAATAAATTCATTAAATTATATGCTCCAGGAAATAAATCAAACACAACTCAATTACGTAATTATGTAACTAATTATATACTTAGCCATAATCCAAATTAATAAAGAAGAATATATTTCCAGCCTAACAACATAATTAAGTAAAACAATAAAATCAAATATATTAAATCAAATCGGTAATAGCAATCAAATGATTACATAAGAAGGTGAAATATGCTTTAGACTTTTTCTTAGTTTGAATCTTTTTTCCTAAACTACTTTTTACTATGTTCTATTTGTCCCTAAATAACTATTTTAGCACACATTAGATCCAAAATTTTTAACAAATTGAACAAAACAACATTATTTTAGAGCCGAACTGTCTCAAGTCTATGCATGGGCTGCCACACCCATTCTCAACAATCGAAGCATTATATCACTTGCACTTCTTTCACAGGTAACAGCAAAAGCTCTATGATGCCTAGTCCAAGATTTACCTTCTCACTAAACAGCCCCATGCCAAATGCCACAGCACTAGCTGATGTCCGATGAACCCATCACGTTTTATTTTACTCAATTAATCCCAGCCCAACATCATTACAATGGAAAATCTAGCAGCTCAAGAATTTAATTAAACTTAAGTTTAATTTTTCACATACCTCTGAAAGAGATGACAGCCAGCTTGAAGACCTGGTCATTCTCCCTTCTTTTAATTTTTTGCCTTCACCTCCAGTTAAACACAGAAATTCCCTTCAATTAATACCCAAAATCATTATATATGTAGGTAACCGGAATCCGCACAAAAAATTCAATCAAAGAAAGATAGCATATGAATCCAGTGCTCATTTGAGCTAGATAAACAACATTGAGTAAGCCCGCATGCTCAAGTGCAGTAGAAGAAACAATATCTAGGTCATTCAAATACTGAAAAAGCGAAAGACCCTCCAGCAAAGTGAACACTGGAGATGAAACAGTGCAGACAATGAGATCTGAAATGTGGCTTTTCTATTATTGATGTGTTCCCTCTCTGCAAAGAGCTTGTGTTAAACAATTCAATTTGCTACAACATTAAATAATAGATTTATGTACACATGATAATAAATTGTATAGGATTTTCATATGGAGAAAGTAACATGCTGATTAAATTTAAGGCCTCTTACAGAAATTTAATTAGACAAGTAGATATTATAAATCAGCAGTCCCAAGGCCATGGTTTTGACATTAATAACCAAGTGAACACACATTAGTGCCACAAAACCTGAGGACCACAGGATCACACTAAATATAAAAAATACCATGTCCTTTTCAATTACCAAGTTCCTAGATCTCATTGACTATGTATGAGAGGCAGCAATATCGATTACAATATTTTCTACACCAACTGTTCTTTTCAAAATCTAGCCTTTCGCATCCTTAGATTAAAAAAGTGAAAAGATGAATGGTGAGAATATAGGACAAATAACAAGCTTCATCAGAAGTCATTATCAATTCCTTAGAATTTCTGAACTTACAGCTTCAGTTCAGGATTTTTGTCAAGTTTTCTGAGGACAGCTATCAACCACAACCAGAAAATTTAGATGCTGAATGAATATAATGACAAAACAAATATATTGAATGAGTACCGTACTCTGCAGATGCCAAGCTGCTCTTCTTATTTTTCCTGAGTTCTTCTAGGTTAATGATTGTCATTCATTTGGTCAACTTACCTGCAAACATTAGAGAACACGCAACATAAAAATTCTTTTCTTTCACAACAATAGTGCACTACTGCATTACAACACATTCACATTCAGTAAGCAATCAGATAGCTCAGAAGGCAATTACATAGAATGTTTTAGGGGATAACTTTGAAGCTCAGTTGTGTTGATAGGAAATCATAAAACACTTGCCTTCAATTGAATGTTAAAATGGTATTGAGGTGTGAGTTTCAACTAATTTGGTTAACAAAATCATTTAATTGACAATTGTCATCTTCTACATATATGAATTTAGATCTCATTTACTTGAAGGGGCGAGATTAAGATAAAAAAGAAAAAAGAAAAGAAAACTTGCAAAATGTGGATACAATTAAATGCTTTGAAGTTTTAACTTCAGAAAAGCATCAATATCAAACAGTGATTAAAATACCCAAATACTAGAATGAGAACCTCTTAGCTAAATGAGATAGAAATCAACATTTTATCAATTTCCTAAATAAGATGAAAGACAAAGATTTTATGTTATTGGACATCCCACAATCCTATATGTACTTTTTTATTTTAAAAAAAAAAAATAAAGCAGCTCAGCTTGAGTGATATTCAATAGTCCGTTATGGAAGATTATATCCACATATCATAGATTATATATTGGTCACTTTGGAAAACAAAAACATGAACTTAAAGGAAACAAATAAGTCCTTTGCTACCAAAATAAATATATAAATAAATGCATAGGCAAAATCCCACAGGTCATTAAATATTAAAAATGTCTTTCATTTAAGCTTAATAGGACATTAAGAATCACACTTCATGGGTTCAAACGTCATAATACCTTGGTTACGAAACTTCAATCTGTAATAGGATTGCCTGGACATATGCTTCAATGACAATTGAATACATACAAAATCAAGAAAAAACATTATATAGTTGAAAAGGTCTGAATATAGTCAAATTAATCAGTACCGCACATCAAGTCAAATATGATATTAAAAGGCATATAAATAACTTCTCTTGAAAGTAACATAACTACACCATGTATGGCATATAAAAGAAGGTCAATGCTCAATACCAAAATAGGTTTTTGTCACTTGAATGTCCAAAGTCATCTTCAAGCACATTAAGAAGCTTCTTGTAAGTATGACAATCCAAAAGGTGTTTCTCTTGCCACTCCTTCAACAATATCATTGCCTCTCTAACCCTTCCTTGCCTGCACATCTCATTGAGGACTGTCCTGTATGTGATGAACTCAGGCAATTTATGTTTCCTAATCATTTGCCAGAAATAATCGAAAGCTTCCTCAACTTCTCCATTAAGAGCCAAAGCATTCACAAGTGAATTGTAGGACTTGCTACTTGAAAGAAAGCCTTTCTTCTCCATCTCCTTACACAACTCCCTAGCATTATTTGTTCGACCTTGAGCATATAACCCATGGATCAGATAATCATAAGAGAACGAGTTAGGCATGCAATTGTAGACTGCTCCCATTTGATGGAATATTCTCAAAGCATTATTGACGTGAAGTGAAAGAACATACCCTTTTTATCATAGAATTCAGTGAGAAAATATCAGGCTCAATTCCATCATTCACCATCTGCTTAAACAAACATCTAATTGTGTCCATATACATATAATTTATATAAGAATTCCTTCCCAACTCAACATTGCAGTGAAAAGAATATTATAGGTTCGAATTGATGGTCTGCAATCCAAGTTTCGACCATTTTTCATATGCCTAAATATATTTACTGCTTTAGTCAACTTCCTAGCTTCAGTGAAGAAATAGACAATCGTATTGTACAAAGCCTCATTTATGGACAAAGAATAGTAATGGGATTGTATACTAATGCTTCAATGTTCTGTGGAATTGGTTCTTATCCACATTATTGGTATTAATTTTCTACATGAAGCACTGACAAGTAAAAAAAATTAACTAATACTTAAAGTTCCAGAGCCCAGTTTTAATTCAGGAAGAGCAGCATAACAAAAAAACATAGGTGTGATTGGCCTAACATGATACTCGAGTAATCGTTACAGAGGTGTGATTGGCCTAAAATGAAAAGCAATGCTAAGGAACTTGTTCAAAATTGTGAAAAATGTCAGCGATTTGGCAACATCACACATTAGAAATCAATCCAATAGGTATCCATACATAGTCTTTGGCATTTTGCTCAATAGGGAATCGACATCTTTGGCTCCTTTCCTCAAGCCATCGGACAATGAAAATTCTTAGTTAATAGTCAACCATTTCGCAAAGTGGGTTGAAGCCGAGCCTTTAGCTACGATCAACCCCGCAAACATAATCAAGTTCCTACAGTGGTCTATTATTACAAGGTTTAGGTTTCCTCACACCATGATCATAGACAACAGTAAACAATTCGATTGTTCACCCTTTAAAAAATATTGTTCAAAATTGCACATCTAACTTTGCTTTACTTAGGTTTACCACCTTTAATCCAATGGTATGACCAAAGTAACCAAGCAGACAATTCTGGCAGGACTTAAGAAAAGGCTTGATAATGCTATAGGCCTTTAGGTTTATAAATTGAATAATGTACTATGGGCATACGAAATTCTCTCGAGCTACAACAGGCGTCATGCCTTTCTCCCTCACTTATGAGTTAAAGCGATTATTCCATGTGCGATCAACATCTCTAATATTCAAACTTCATGGCACATGATAAAAAAAATGAGGCCTAACTACTTTATCACTTGGATAAGCTAGAGGAATAGAGAGAGCTTGCCTAGATTCAGTTTATCGCTTATAAACAACACATGGCATCTTACCATGATCGAAAGTTAAAGATTTAGCCTTTTCGGATAGGGTAGCTTGTCTTAAAAAAGGTCATTGTGGCACAAACCATTGCCGCAGTTAAAAAACTCAATCCAAACTGGGAAAGCCCCTTCCGAGTTTATGAGATTGTTAACGATGAAGCTTATCGCCTTAAAGATCTCTAAGGAAAAATATTGTCGCACATATGGAATATTTCTAACCTTAATTTATATTATCAATAATCATCTTAGTTCAGCTATAATGCCATTAAAGCACTTGTTTTTGTGTTCTAAGACTCCGATTGTTTCCAGTTTTTTTAATTTTTTGCTCATCCTAGCTAAGTTTCTCCATTCGAGCAATACCATAGTTTTATAGAGCACCATTAATAAAAGTTTGACATTTATTTATATATTACATCTTTTAATTATTTTATAAATTTTGCTCAATGCGGCCATAATGCCACCCGAGCAATTAATTTATTCTCACACTTTTAGTTCAGCAATACCGCTATATATGTGCAATGGAAAAATTTGTCATTCCATCAAAGCATAACAAAGTGATTTAGAAAATAGAATTTCATTCAAAAAGATAACACTACTAGAAAAATTCATTTTCCCGACAGAATTTAGTGAATTTCCGTAGGCAAATCAAATTACCGATGGAATTTAGCGACAGAAAATGGCAAAGGAGAATCGGTTGTAGGTACATTTTCCGACGGAAATATTCCGTCGGTATATTTACCGACAAATTATATTAACCGTCACTAATTTTGTTGATAGGTGCAGACCATATGTACCGACAGTTATATTTTCCGTCGGAAATTTTACCGACGGAAATAAGAATTCCGTAGGTAAATTCAACGACGGTGTTTATATCTGTCGGAATTTGCCTTCTGCTTAAAAACTTTGCGACGGAATTATCCGTCACTATTCCATCACTAAAAGTATTATATATTTTTAATAATTATTTAATAAGGTTATTATTTCTAGCTAAGATCAGTATTTGCCATTCTCGTATATACGAATGGGAATAATTCATATATTTTTAATAATTAGCTAATAATTATTGAAACAAGAACTGTTTAAAATTACATAGAACTATTTAAAGTTATTAAATAACTTGCATGAAAATAAAATATTTAAAAATATTTTACAGGTTGAAACAACTATTAGTGGCTAAATATGGTTTTTTGTTACTTCTACAAATCTATTGGCTAGTTTAAACTGGCATCATATATTTTCTTGAGTGTATTATGCTTGATTAAAATTAATAGCAGTTTAGGTTCAAAATGTCAAACACAACAAGACACTAGTGCTCGTTAAAAAAGGTCGCTGCATTAGCAGGAAAAGTGCAGACCTACATACCTTTTTCTCTTGTTTCCACTGCACGTTCATCCCTATATCTTTAGATTCATCAGAGTATTTCCTGAAGTGGGCTTATCTATACACAACACAGAATACTTCAAAAATCAAAATTAGGAAGTGTAATGCCCCAAGAAATACCTTAATTAGAGAGAAGACCCTGACCAGTTCTTTTAACATTGCTGACATTTCAATATCCAATCTTGCAGCATCAAATTGATAGACTCTATAGCGGTATTGTTGGCCGGCAAAGAAATCGATATTTAAGAAAAAGTTCAGTCATAAAACTTAATTACTTTCAGAAAACCCAAGAATCACACTGACTAAGAACGACAAAAACATGATATAGGTGAGCCGTCTATTGACAATAACTAGTTTCAAATTAATATTTCTTTTTACAAGCTAAGCCCTAAAATAATTCCCAGTCATCCGGGCAACACAGGGAATACAGACATATTAAAATTCATCTATGCCAAGCTTATCTCTAGCAACTTAAGAAAAAAAAAGCATAACAAAACATATTTCTAGCCTCAGCTGGGATTGATTTTATCAAGAATTCAGAAAAGAAGATAAAAATAAATACAGAAGCCAGTAAAACAAAGAGCCCCAATTCGTGGTTGAAAGAAAAATGTAAAGAAGCTGGGTTGGTACCCGACGAGAGAGAGTGAGAGATTGCCAGTGAGGAAGCAACTTCTGGTAAGATTGAATCCAAGCATCTTACCTGACAATTAATTTGCCAAACTTCCACCATAATATTTCGATTTAATCCTAATAAATATTAAGAAAAAAATAATAAATTAAACCCAATCATTTGATTATAATATTAAAAATCGGCTACATACATACATACCCAGTTTCAAGATTGAAAGGGAGATCTCCATCAAAGCTAGGTAGAGTCTTCACGATTGATTGGGATTTAATAGTGTTGGAGATGCTTAATAGAAGAAGGATGTGACCCAACATCAAAACCAGCATCAGATATACAATAAAAAATTGCATGAAAATAGAAATGAGGTTGTAATTATGCCTTTATGCAAGTTCTTCATGTAGAAAGTTACCACAAGAGCCGTGAAGGAAACAATGATTCCAAGTACTAGAGCAGCATTAACAGCACCAATTAAACGCTGACTACAAATCAGGCCAACTGTGACATGAATTTTGCATTATGTAATCAAAAAGATATAGATAAATGTTTAAGCAAGAGGACACTTTTTAATCACATCAATTAATGAATGATAATTTGCCCTTCAGCTTTCTACCAGGACATAAAACGAAAGCAACGTAAGAGCAGTTCGTAATTATCATTTCTACTGCATTATGTACTGATTCTATGAATATGATAAAGCATATCATATCATGCTCATTAAATGACTAATCCAAAACCTCCAAGAGTAAATTGATTGAAATTCCCTGCCCATTCAGCTCAAACTATTCCAGTTGAAAAATAACTCTTTATCAAGTACCTGAAAAAGATCTTAACAAGTAAATCACTCCATCCTTGTATCATGCACTATTGACTGGTGGAAAGCCAGCCAACCTGACATATTACTGAATAAGAATTTCTACCAGTTTGTACAGTGTCATGTAATTTCTTTGTATTTACATTATAATATATTAAGAACTCCAGCATCTGAGGTTTAAAGGCCTACCTGTTGAACTTGAAGCTTTCAAAACCATAAATATCAAGAACTCCAATTAACTATTTCGAGTTTGGATCCTGCCCAATTGAACTGTTGATTTTGTCCATAAAGAACAAATGAAAATTAATAATTAAAAAATATATTTATTGAGATTCAAACAACCTAAAACACATAAACAAATAAATAAATATTACAGAATGCATCAAAACACTGGAAGGAAATAAATAACTCATACTTTAGCAGCTCTGCTGCTGAATGAAATTTTGAAATACAATTTGTCATATGTACAACATAAAATAAAAATAAAAAATCAGCAAGCATTTTGATAACTTCAGTGTTCCTGTAAAAAAGAAAATCAAACTAAATTCCACCACCAAACAATGCAATTAATCAAATAAATCATCATTTATTTCAATTTATTTTTTGTGCTCATCTATTTGTTGCAAATCTGGTTGATTTTTTTTTATAAGATTGAATAAAAGTTACTCATACGCCATTTTGGTGTATTATTTTGATAGACTAAGCTGCCTTCTTGTCATTTATTATTAAAGCTGTTGAAGTCAAGGTTGGGAAGTGTCTCAAAGCAAAAGCTGATGATGAATTTATGTACATCTTTCTCATATTAGATTCACTCTATTACTTCTAAAAAGTTGCAATCTAATTTTAAACAACTTATTAGTATTTAGAGTCGTGTTCTGAACATGTAATGCAAGTCTCTATCGCTGAATTTTTGAGTGTTTTATGCAATTTTAGGTTGCATCGGGTAACTAGATCTTATATATTTTATTTTGTTAATAAAACTATTCAAGAGCTTAACTATGTAACTAAAATTGTCTTCCAGTTAATTGTTCAAACTACAAACTATAGTATATAAAATTAAAAATAAAAAATTTCTAAGTTGCTGTTGCAAATTATAGGGAAAAAAATAAATTGTTGATTCAGTGGAGGACAGAGAACTATTTTGTAAATAATTTTATTGTTTAAGAAAAAAATAATATACTAAAACTAGATCAAGGAATCTAATTTCTCGCACTTGATTGGTGCATTCTTAATTTTCCTAGAGACAACAAACAAAAGCTTTGTTAGTAAAATCATTATAGAAAAATAACAGTTCCAATTAGTGATGAAAGTAGCAATGATGATGCTGAAAGAATGTAAAAGAATCAATTCAAAATAAACTAGTACTAACTGCACAGCTAACTGTTGAAAATTTATAACAATAGCTAATTAGAATAAACTAGTACGCAAAATTAGAATCAGATCAGGGCTTCAATTAATGGATAAACGGTGATCTGGGAATGAATTTGATTTTAATTTTACCTTGGGTCCAGGTTTTCTTCTGCTGGTTCTCTCCTTCTGTCGATTTGCTACTTATGTCCTCCGGCTCTGATCCCTGCAAGAGAGAGATAAACAAACTTTAATTAGCTAAGATTCGAATGAATACCTAAGTTCACAGATCAAATCGAAGAAGAAAATGAAGCTCACTCACTTTCTCACTTGGATCCAGCATTTTTACTAGCTAGAAATGAGATCTAAAACAAACCCGGAGGCTTGAATCGAAATGGGTAATGACCAGAAATGTGATTGAGGAAAACTAAAATAGATCTAACAGATTATGGGCTATGGAGTAAGAGATCAAGTGAGCAAATCAAGAACTAAAAACCTACCCAAGCTTCTACTACAAGAAAACGGCGAAGGGATCAGATTATCCGAGAGAAGGATCACCAATTAAAATCTAGAGTTAGAACTTCATATATATATATATATATATATATATATATATATATATATATATATATATATATATATATATGGTAATACGACTCTTATCATATTTTAGAGTTGTGAAATCAGTGACGCCTCTTGTATTAGCTGAAAGTGGATTGAGTAAAAAAGATTTTTGTACCATGAGGCCGAAGGAGAAGCCGGCGATGACGGAGTTCTCGACGGAGACGGCGGCCAGGTCAAGAGTGCCAAGTTGGCCGGCGAAGGTTTGAGTGATGGCACCGAGGGAGTACTGACAAATGGAGGTGAAGATGGCGGGGCCAGCCAAGAACCACAGTTTCCTAAATTCCTTGTTAAATTCTGTAAAGAAGACACGGACGCAGACACACACCCCACGCACCAACCCAGATCTGATAAAAATGTTTTATAAATGGGAAGTGAAACCCTAGTTTATAAAATTACTAAATTGCCCTTGCCCTTGCCCTTGCCCTTGCCCTTGCCCTTGCCCTTGCTTTTTGACCCAACAGAGTCAGATAGACATACTAACCCGCCAAAATCCTAAAAATGGTTCGCTAAATAAAACTTGACAAAAAGGGCGCCAATTTTTGCTGCAATTTCCTTTGTTTATGTTTTTTTTTTTATTATTTAGTGATGACATTGTCTATCTTAATTATGATTATATATTAGAGAAAAAGAACTTGTTAATATTTGAAAATTTTATTTTGTGCTGTCTTCAAAATTCTATATCATGAATAAAAGTACACAGTTATTAAATTTAATTTCAGAAAATTTTAGCAAATAAACATAATTTAAGATTCAACATCCTAATTATTAATTAGTTAGTGATAAAAATTATGAGAATTGCTTGAAGAGATTTCAAAATAAGTGTTAAATAAATTAGCAAACTTAGTAATTAAGCATGTCTACCTATGTAGACTTAAAAATTAATCTACTATTACCATAAATTAATGGTGGTTAATAAATATTAATTCTAATTAACATATTTTTAAGTTAATATGTTAACATACTTAATTAGTCACTTTAATTAATAATAATAATAATATTATTATTATTATTATGTACTTATTTCTAGAAAAAAACATATTAATTAAAGTGACTAATTAAGTCACTTTAATTATTAATAATAATAATAATAATAATAATAATAATTCATTTGATTATCAAAGTGTATAAAAAAAGAAATTTTCAACCAACTTTATGTACTTATTTCTAAAAAAATCATAATAATTACATATTTATAAATTAAATTATTTAGATAAAAATTTATTATTAATATAGGCACTAAATAAAAATTTACATGAATTTAGTTTAGAATAACTTTAACTTATAATTCAATTTTTTCAATTTTCCTATGGAATTAAATTTTCGGGTAAATTTCCTATGAAATTATGTTTCCGTAGGTAAATTACTGACGGAATCGTATTTTCGTAGGAAAATTTCCTACGAAATTATGGTTCCATAGGTAAATTACCGACAGAATTCTTTTCCGTCGGCACTTTACCTACGAACCCATAATTCTGTAGGGAATTTTCCAACGAAAATAGGATTTCGTCGATAATTTACCTACGGAAGGAGTATTCCGCTGGCCGTTGGTAATTTACCTACAGAAAAGAATTCCGTTGGTAAATTTTGTGTGAAATTTTAGCCGCAAAATATTGGCTCCAATTTATAAAGGGTTTTTACAAATCCGTCGCTAATTTCTATCGGTAAATTTTGGCGACAAATTTTCCTCCATTATTTACAACGAATTTATTATTCCATCGCAAAATACATATTTTCAGATATTTTTTCCTACGAAAAATATTTTTCCGTCGGTATTTGAGAATTTTATTGTAGTGTAATTACATAATGTGAAAAAAAGAATTACATAATGATTAATCTTTACCCGTATAGATTTCATCCATCCATGACCAATTAAGATTCGGATACCTCTCTCGCACTACGATGACTAATTTACAGCCATAACACATTTTTCGGCAGCTAAGTCAACTACCTTCACTTTGAGCTCGACATATTTTCTCTTGAGTTCGGCTTTCTCCTCCCTGCTCTTCTCTAACTTGGTGTCATTCGCTCAATTGCCTTTTCTGTTCTTCCCGTAGAGATACCTTCGCCTATAAAGCGCTCTTTTTAACTTCGACAATCTTGTTTTTAGCCTCTGTCACTCTCTTCTCCACTGCAACAACTTGGCTCTTAGCCTTTCTAAGCTTAAACCATAGACTGGTAGCTCTCTTTTCCTTTTTACACCAAGCTTAGATCAATTTGTTCATTTTGGCGACTATGGCACTGCCAATCATCAATCCATACATTTACAAAGAAATTGATTTAGAAAGCTAATTATGAAAAAGCTGGACTTTGTAGTTACATGATTAGTTATCTCTATTTGATGTTACTTATACTTCATTGTTAGCTGCTCAGTGCTCAAGCTTAACATAGGGCCACCTCATCTGGCACACACAAAATGTGATGCAAAAAGGTTGAAAATTTAGAATTAGCAGAGCTGTAAGTAACCCCCTGCTTCTGCCAGTAGCTAAACACCATTTTTGTTAGAGTTTTCAAGTCAATCTCCCTTGGATCAGGCACTACACTTGTCCCTTCAAGTCTTAACGGCTCAATAGCAATCGAGATAGGAATATTTTTTCCCGAACTGCTGGATCTGCTAATAAGAGGGCTCATGGCCTTTGTTGGTGATACGTCTACTTTTATCACAAGTGGCTGAGCAGGTATGGTAACAGTGGCTTAAGTTCAGGCTTCGTTAGGTTGACTGTTGGGTTTGCACCATTTTTCCCTTTGACTATCTACCTTGTTAATTTCTTTGCCCTCATAGCCTCAGTCAAGTTTGATTTTCTCATCCTCTTTATCACTATAAAAAAGTAAACAATGAACAACACATTGGATATGTTAAAAAAAGTAAGTTACCTTTCTTTTGCATTAGCTGATCAGAATGAGGTAGATCGAATTGCAACTATGATTTGATGTCTTTTTTTCTCTCGAGTAAGCTTTTTCCATCGAACTAGTGTTTTTCTTCCTCCTTTGATAACCATAATTGGTCATCAATTTTGTTAATGAACCGACCCGAAGAAGTTAGGAACAGGAAGTCTTTGCTTTTGCTTTTTACCATGAAAAAAGGTTCTTTTAGCTTTTCAAAGAGTCCGGGTTCCCTGACAAAGCTTCATATCTAGCTCGAGTCTGGATGTAGTTATGGTCTTCAGTAGTCATGCGGAGGTCAACCGCATAGGTAACTCGAAATATGTTGATTGTAAAACTGATATCATGCTCGACGGTCCACACTTGTGGGGAAAAAAGGGTTCGCCATGCGTTTAAATATAACTACCCAATGGTTAGATCATTGTGGTTCAGAATATCCAACTCAAATTTCATCAGCTGAAGATTATGCCAGGCTTCAAAATTTGCTTCATAAATCACTATGCGATGCTTCCTAGTAAATTAGGTGTTGGCACTTAAAGATGTATTAGGTGCCCTAATTTCATATCTGTTGTTACAAGATTAGCTGCTATAAATTAGCTATAATTTATTCTGTTTCCTTTTATTTTCTTTCCTTGTACAGAATAAGAAGTTTCTTAGTTAGGGTTTCTACACTTATATAAAATTCTGTATTCTTCCTTTATTTTAATATACAGAAAATCATTCTCCAATCTCTTATTTTACATGGTATCAAAGCCTTTTAGGCTTGATTTGGGGTATTTTCTAGTTTCTTTTGGGTTGGGTAACTTGTTCCAACTGTTGGGTTACTGTTAGGGTTACTGTTTGGGTTGGGTACCATTTTTTGGTGACCATTTTGTCTCACAGCCGGTGACAGAAGAAACACAAGGAAATTTTCGACCATTCCCCAAAATTCGGTGTTCTTCCGACCAGCGAGTGGTCCTCACGTGCCGCCACAAGTTCACGCCCCTTCTTTCATGCGTCGGCACATAGAGGCGCGTGACCTGACCTCCGGCCTTCCGATTTTGTCTCTAGCATCGCCTGAAGATTTTTTGTCAGATCCTAGTACTGTCTTGGCTTGATTCTCTCTTCTGCTAGTACTTTTGTCTCCCATAAGGTATTGTCCTTCTCTATATGTGTTATTCAATCTGTTAAGATCTTGTTGGTTGTTTGGATTGTCTTTTTGGCTGGGTGTTCTAAGTTTATATTGGCTACTTTGATTGTTTTTTTTATTCTGTGTAGGTATTATGGCTGATAAAAAAGGAGTGAGGGAAACTGTTAGTGAAATTATCCCTTTATCTAAGATTACAGAAAAAAAGTTAGATGGATCCAATTATCTTGATTGGAGTAGAACAATTAGAATCTATCTTTGTAGTATGGATAAAGATGATCATTTAACTGATGACCCTCCTACTGATAAAATTGAAAAACAGATTTGGATGAGAGATTATTCTTGGTTACTTTTACAAATTCAAAATTCAATTGAAAGAAATGTGTTTGGCTTAATTTCTCATTGTGAGCGTGTAAAAGAATTAATGGATTATTTGACTTTTTTATATTCTAGAAAAAGAAATGAGTCTAGTATTTATAATGTTTGTAAAGCCTTTTATCGTGCTGAGAAGAAAGCAAAATCGCTTACTGCTTATTTTATGGAGTTTAAGAAAAATTATGAGAAATTAAACATGCTTCTACCTTTTAGTGTGGATATTAGAGAGCAACAGGCTAAGAGAGAAAAAATGGCAGTAATGAGTTTTCTAGCTGGTTTGCCATCTGAATTTGAGACAGCCAAATCTCATATTCTTTCTGGCTCTGAAATTCCTACTCTTGAAGATGTGTTTAGTAGGTTATTGCGTGCTGATAATGCTTCATCTAGTCGGCTCAATAGTGTTTTTGTTGTCAGAGAAAGTGGAGGTGATAATGGTAAAAGGAATATGTCGAAGGGGGGAAATAGATATAATGATAATCGAAATACTAATGTTGTTTGCTATTATTGTAAAGAATCAGATTATACAAAGCGCTACTGCAAGAAATTGCAGAATCGCAATCAGAGGTCACAAGTTGCTAATGTTGCGAATTCTAGTTCATCATCTGAGCATAATGTCACTATATATGTCGAAGAGTATGCCAAGTACCAGGAATTGTTAAAGGGATCTTTAACTTCTGTTACTACTGAAGCAGATAACACATGTCTTATCTCCTCTAGCAATAATTAGGTCATTGATTCTGGTGCCACAAATCATATGATATGTAATCCTGATACTTTCTCTGATTTTTGATTCCATAAAACCCCTTTGCCTGTTACTATTGCTGATGGGACATCATACACAACATTGTGGGGTCTGGCATTGTCAAACCTACTCCTTCTATTACTTTACCCTCTGTTTTAAATCTGCCTAACCTATCTTTTATTTTGATATCTATGAGTAAACATACCAAAGAACTCAATTGTTGTGTCTCATTTTTCCCTGATCATTATCTTTTTTCAGGATCTTATGACGAAGCAGATTTTTGGTAAGGAACATGTATCTGGTGGTCTATACATTCTGGATTCTTGGGTACCACGACCTGTTGCTTGTTCCAATGTAGTGTCTCCTTTTAAAGTACATTGTCGATTGGGGCATCCTTCTCTACCTATGTTAAAGAATTTATGTCTGCAGTTTTATGATGTATCTTCTTTGGATTGTGAGTCTTGTCATTTTGCTAAACATTATTATAGCTCATCTGGTCCTAGAATTAATAAACGAGCTGAGTTTTCTTTTCAACTTGTTCATTCGGATGTTTGGGGTCCTTGTCCTATTATGTCCAAAACTAGATACAAATATTTTGTTACTTTTATGGATGATTTTTCCCGTATGACTTGGATTTATTTTATGAAGAATCGTTCTGAAGTTTTTTCTCATTTTTCTGCCTTTTGCGCTAAAGTTAAAACCCAATTTAATGCTTCTGTGAATATATTGCAAAGTGATAATGCTAAGGAATATATGTCAGATTCTTTTCAGTGGTATATGTCTCAACAGGGTATCCTTCACCAGTCCTCTTGTGTTGATACTCCTTCTCAAAATGGAGTTGCTGAAAGAAAGAACAGACATTTACTTGAGACAGCTAGAGCTTTATTATTTCAAATGAATGTTTCTAAGTGTTTTTAGGTCGATGCTATTTCTATAGCTTATTTTCTGATCAATCAGATGCCCTCTACGGTGTTAAATGGTGATGTCCCTTATAATGTGTTGTTTCCAAATAAAATATTATTTCCAGTGGAACCCCGAATTTTTGGCAGTACTTGTTATGTTTAAGATGTTCGTCCTCATGTTACCAAACTTGATCCTAAGGCATTGAAGTGTGTGTTCTTGGGATATTCGCGTCTCCAAAAGGGATATAGATGTTACTCTCCTGATCTGAAGCGACATTTGGTTTCCACTAATGTGGTATTCTCAAAAGATAAACCTTTCTTTTCATCTCTATCCAATCTTCCAAGTCAAGGGAAGGAAGATGAGTGGCTCATTTATAAGGTGACATCTTCCCGAGAATCAGCTGATGTGTCTACTGCATCTTCTTGTATTGAGTAGCTAGCAAGTGATGATCCTTCAATATCAACAAGACCACAGATTGTTCAGGTCTACTCTAGACTAAAAGACACTAATGATACATGTCCCGCACCAGCACCTTCATCATCTGATCCTGCTCCTACTGATCTCAATCTTCCCATTTCTCTTCGTAAAGGTACATGTAATTGTAAATCCACTTATTCCATTGTTGATTTTATTTCCTATGATCACCTATCTCCCTCGACATGTTCTTTAATTGCATCTTTAGATTCTATATCTATCCCCAAGACAGTTAAAGACGCTTTGAGTCATCCTGGATGGTATGATGCTATGATTGAGGAGATTAATGCCTTGGATTCAAATCATACTTGGGAGTTGGTGCATTTACCAGAGGGAAAGAAGGCTGTGGGTTGCAAATGGGTTTTTACAGTCAAAGTTAATCCAGATGGTTCTATGGCTCGGCTGAAAGCTCGACTTGTTGTTAAAGGATATGCACAGACTTATGGGGTGGATTATTCTGATACTTTCTCTCCAATTGCCAAATTGAGTTCTATTCGTCTTTTCATTTCTTTGGCAGCTTCTCATCATTAGCCCTTACATTAACTTGACATAAGAAATGCCTTCCTTCATGGCGATCTTCGAGAAGAAGTCTATATGGAGCAATCACCTGGTTTTGTTGCTCCCGTATGGAAAAGTTTGTCATCTGAAGAAGTCTTTGTATGGATTGAAGCAGAGTCCTCGTACCTGGTTTGGTAAATTCAGTGAAGTTGTCCAAGAGTTTGGGCTATAGAATAGTCAGTGCGACCACTCTATTTTTATAGACAATCTAAAAATGGCATTATTCTTCTTGTAGTTTATGTTGATGATATTGTGATTATAGGGAGTGATTCTGCAGATATCTTTTCACTTAAGTCTTTCTTGCATGGTAGATTTCATACTAAAGACTTGGGTCGGTTGAAATATTTCTTGGAAGTGAAAGTGACGAGAAGTAAGAAAGGAATTCTTCTATCGCAAAGAAAATATGTTCTTGACTTACTTGCGAAAACTTGAAAGTTAGGAGCTAAGCCATGCAATACTCCTATGGTTTCCAATATACAACTTACAAAAGATGATGGTGATCATTTTGCTGATCCAGAGAGATACCAAAGGTTAGTTGAAAAATTGAATTATCTCACTATAACTCGTCCAGATATTGCATTTGCAGTAAGCATTGTCAGTCAATTTAACAATCCAAAAATGGCATTATTCTTCTTGTGGTTTATGTTGATAATATTGTGATTACAGGGAGTGATTCTGCAGGTATCTTTTCACTTAAGTCTTTCTTGCATGATAGATTTCATACTAAAGACTTGGGTCGGTTGAAATATTTCTTGGGAGTGGAAGTGAGGAGAAGTAAGAAAGGAATTCTTCTATCGCAAAGAAAATATGTTCTTGACTTACTTGCGAAAACTGAAAAGTAGGAGCTAAGCCATGCAATACTCCTATGGTTCCCAATATACAACTTACAAAAGATGATGGTGATCCTTTTGTTGATCCAGAGAGATACCGATGGTTAGTTGGAAAATTGAATTTTCTCACTGTAACTCGTCCAGATATTGCATTTGCAGTAAGCATTGTCAGTCAATTTATGACTGCTCCTACGATTAAACAATGGAAAGCTCTAGAGCATATTTTATGTTATTTAAAAGGGGCTCCTGGACTGGATATACTGTACAGTGATCATGGGCATGCTCACATTGAGTGCTTTACAGATGCTGATTGGGCAGGTTCTAAGATTGATAGGAGATCAAAAACAGGCTATTGTATCTTTATTGGAGGAAATTTAGTGTCTTGGCGAAGTAAGAAGCAAACTGTAGTATCCAGATCTAGTGTAAAATCTGAATACAGAGCTATGTCACAGTCTGCATGTAAAATTTTATGGATTCATCATTTGCTTGATGAAATTGGTATGAATCCCTCGTCTCCAGCAAAACTTTGGTGTGATAATCAAACTGCTCTTCATATTGCTTCTAATTCAGTGTATCATGAACGAACCAAGCATATTAAAGTTGATTGTCACTTTATTCGTGAGAAGATTCAAGATAACGTTATCTTAACAGGATATGTGAAGACAGGAGAACAGTTGGGTGATTTGTTTACAAAAGCCTTAAATGGCTCGAGTTGATTATTTGTGTAACAAGCTGGACATGATTAATATCTATGCTCCAGCTTGAGGGGGAGTGTTACAAGATTAGCTACTGTAAATTAGCTATAATTTATTCTGTTTCCTTTTATTTTCTTTCCTTGTACAGAATAGGAAGTTTCCTAGTTAAGGTTTCTACACTTGTATAAATTTTGTATTCTTCCTTCATTTCAATATACAAAAAATCATTCTCCAATCTCTTATTTTACATCTGTCAAGTATCCCAAGCTTCTTTCTTAGAGACATCAAATGATTCTCTCTAATTACTAAACTGATATTGCCCACCCTAAGGAATCTTTTAGGCTTTTTTCTTTTTAGGATTCCGATTGGTATACTCCTTGGAGTAAAATGGGCCTAGAAAGGCTGAGAAGGTGAATCAATGCATGCTCGTACCACTGATGCATAATCAACTTAGGAACCATTTGAATCCACCAAGGTCACTGCTATAAATAGCAGCAGCAAGCAAAAAAATAAATAATGCAGAATGGACAATTTGCAAGAATGGCAGTTGCAAAAAAAGGAGAAAACCCCAAGTAAAAATGACAGTAACCCTAATAAAAGAAAAATTGAAATGTATATATAGGGTGTATAAGCCACAAGTTGAGTGACACATGGTTGGATAGGATCACGAGCAGGTCCAGTTTGTACCATCATAAAAACCCTTAACCCAGATACCGAAATATCTATCTTGGCTCTATTAATGCTTTAGCCATCATTTCCATTGATCGAGGGGCCATCATTAAAGGTTTATCATTGTTCAAGACTCAAAAGGAGTTTTCAAAATCAAGATTGCCACTAGAACCACCCACGGATATGAATGTCATGCACTTGGGACGGTTGAGGGGGAGGGAAGACTTATGATAACAGATCATATAAATAGCCCGGGTAAGCCGAAAGCATCATGCACAATTAATCCACCTAAGGCAAATAATATGGCTAACATGGTCCACTCATGATCGAGCTCAAGAGTCTGGAATCTGGGAATAACATTCTCGGATGCCACCGTTATCTTTAACGGTAACATAATTCTCTCAGGATTTTTACTCTAGTGAAGCAAAAAATAAATTTATCTAATTCTCCAATATAGGGAGGAGTTTCTTCCTATTTAAGATTTAAAATCTACTCAAATTCTATTACTTGCCTATATAAATAGAAGATCTAAGGATCAAGGTATGCTTTCTCTCTCCCTCTCTCCCTCCGAATATTCTCATATTTATTTTTTCTTTACAATTTTTGACTTGACTATCAAAGTTTTCCTCATCAAAACTTGCCGGAATTTTGTGTTTTCAAGTGACATTTTATCATGCAGCCCGCAATTTTCGAACAGTTATTAGGATCCTTTGAGCCATCTGTAACAGTCTGTTTGAAAATAGGTGTTAGGACTGTCAGACATCACCTTAACTCTATATTAGTATGATATTGTCCGATTTGGACCAAGCCCGCACAGATTTGTTTTTGGATTCCTTCCAAAAGATCTCATACTAATGAAGTTAGGTGAACACACTTATATTCTAGGAAATATTTCCTTATACTTCCGATATAGGATGTGGGGACTTGGATTGACATCCCAAAAATCCTCCCCTCCAACCAAGGACCACACAACACGTGGCCTCTCCTCGAGTGATAATCCACTGATTCGTCAAATCATCTTGCACCGCCGTTATCAACCAACGGGACACGCCACCTGGCCACCACAATACCAGGAAGACTTTTGACATAAGGTACCAAACACGAATCTTCAATCGCGAGGTCGTACCGAGGGCCTCCCACACAATGCAGTTCACTATTCCGGACCGTCTCCAAACCATGGATCTGATACCACTTGTTAGAACTGTCAAACATCACCTTAACTCCACATTAGTATGGTATTGTCCGCTTTGGGCTAAGCCCGCACGGATTTGTTTTTGGGTTCCTCCCAAAAGACCTTATATTAATAAAGTTAGGTGGACACACTTATATTCTAAAAAATATTTCCTTATACTTTCGATGTAGGATGTGGGACTTAGATTGACATCCCAACAATATGTTCATCAGTTTTGTGATTAGCTACTTCATCGGCAACAATTTAACAAACAATGTTAATACATTTGTTTTTTATTTATCATTTATAACAGCAACTAAAACAACAAAAACTAATTAAACCATATTTGTTAATTATATATTAACATTTAAAAGGATATTAATTGGATTGTTTTGCAAGTTTAATAAAATTCTGGCTATTGTGAGCCAAGTCTCGAGCCAGAGTTAATGAAAGCTGAAGCATGAGAAAAGAAGACGAGGATGCATATGATGGAAATGGCCTTATTTTTAAGAGATTCAAGTGTGGTTCATCCTTTTTTTTTAGGTCACCAACAAAACACACTGTTTCAAACAAGTATCATAGTCATTGTTTGTATTAATTTTTTATTAATTCCTTTAACGATAATTCTAATTGATGTCATATGTTTATCTGCATAACCTATTTAGAATGACACAAGCTTGATGAGATCAGCAAGAAGAAATGACTAATTACCTGCCTAATTAACCTTACTTTCTGAAGTGTGAATGCAAACAGAGAGAAAGTAAAATGGATAAAAAAGTTCATTTTTCGTATCTATACAATCCTAACATGATTGAATCAAACGTGTAAGTGTTCTGCTTAAATTTGTAAATTATTGCGATGTTTCCACTAAGTTGCAACTGTTTCTCCTCTTTATCATGTCCAGTCCTCTTCCAGCATGTCCTTTTCTTTATTATTATGGTATGGTCCCTTTATCTATCATTCACCTATCAGTCGATATTTTGCTGCTCACAACTCATCTATACTATTTTGTATCGCCACTACTACTCAACCGAATTCTTTTAATTTCTCTCCCATTAAGTAATTACATTTCAAACTTGAAGAGAGATCTCTTTCTTTTTTTTTTTTAATAGAAATTTCTATTTTAATTATTATTACAAAATTTAGTTTGGTTTATTTTCATTTCTCCCAATTGAGAGAAAGAGGCGACACACAAACTGAAACAAAATGAAAAAAAAAAAAAGAGAATAGGGTTAAGAATTTTTATATAAAAATATATATAAAAAATACAAAATAAGGTACTTTTACTAATAATTCGGTCAGTTCAATTTTAACTATTTTTTAATACTAAAAATCAAATCGAATCGATATAACTAAATGTTTATTTTAAAAACCAATCGAATATATGAATTGCTTATAGTTCAGTTAGTCCTAACTTACCCAAAATTCGATTTAAATTCGCTTTAAAAAAAAGAAATGATCCGATTCAAAAATGACCCAAAAAACTTGAAATCGGAAAGAATTAACCCAAAATAACTTGAATTTGGTTTTGAATCCATCTGATCTGATCAATTGCCAGGTGTAACAAAGACAATTATGCCAGGGAGGAATTGTAAAATTTAAAAAAAACAAGGCCAATTGACTAAAAAATTTTGAATCAATATTCACTACTTTTCTAGCTAATTTTTATATTCTTTTATCTAATTTATAAAACTATATAAAAAAAATTAATTTAGCTTTCGAACTTTTTTTATATTGATTAGTATTACCAATCGACTCAAAAATTAACATCTTATTCAAATTAGCATTCAAATGCTAAGGTAAGGTCAATTTGATTTCATCTATAATAATGCTATTTTTCATTTTTTTTCTATTATCTTTATGCCAGCCACTAAATTGCTATGATATAAAATTATGATAAATCAAAATTTTGTGAAAAAAATTAAATAACAAATATATATATATATATATATATATATATATATATATATATATATATATATATATATATATATATATATATATATGTATATGGTGATGAGGAAATGCAGAATGACCACAAATTGAAAGTTATTTGATAAATTAGTTTAAAAGTTAAATTTCAAGCAGATTGACTAGTTTCAGGCCAAATTAAACATTTTTTGAGAGAAAAAAAAAATTCATTTCAATCTTTCTGCACAAGGAAAGTAGAATTTCCAAACATAGCTTATTTTTATTTAATTGAACAGTCCAAATTGTTGTATACCATATGGCACATAAGGAATGTTTGCTCCGAAAACTTTTTCATAGTAACATGGGGTAACATGTGACATAATCATGACACGGTTTTGCTTTTGCTCATCAATTATCGGACTTTGACACATAGCTAACATAATACAAACATAATGATGTGAGCAAATGCTTATCAAAAAAATAATGTGAGCAAAATAAGATGGCAATCACTCTCTTTTTATCGTTTTATTGCATATCCTTGGAAAGCAATTTGATTTTATCTACCTTTGACTAATTAAGTTACTCTCTGTGGCACCCATTAATAATTTCTTAAATTAAGAATTCTTAATCCGATCATTGATGTTTGTTGCATAAGGGATAAGCCAAATTTATTTTTTTTCATTATTTGAATCGGTATAAATTTGCCTTTTGAATTTTCTTGAAATGCTTTTACCAATACTAAAACTTCTGATATTTGCCCTTTATTCGTAATCGTAAGAGCAAATATATATTGTTTTTTAATAACAAATAATGACAAATATAAACCAATTTGGTAAATATAATGGCCAATATTAGTTATTTTGATAATATTATGAGCAAATGTGTAATAGTTTGATAATACATGACATTTTTGAATCAATATATAGTCTAATAATAAATATTATTATGTTGTACGAGCAAATTTGTCTTTTTTATTTTAAACTCTTACTTTCGATGACACCATATGTAATTTAGCCTTATTCATTTTTATGATATGAAAGGCCAGATATATATATATATAAAGGGTTGCTGTGAATCATGTGTTTTTCAACGTATAATATAGAAATGGGATAAGGGTAAACTTTGTGTTTAATTTTTTTTAAATGGCTTTAAAATATTAAAAATAATATAATTTTACCTTTATAAGAGCAAATATATCATTTTTAATATTTTGAAAGTAAATATGAAAAATTGTCCATATTTTCTTTCAAAATATTGAAAAGGGTTCATATTTTTCCCCAAATATTGAGCAATAGCAAATATTTACCATTTCAATACTCTAGGGACCTTGTTTTGGAAAAAAATTAGTGACAAATTTATACTTTTTTTAATAATTTGGTCGCAAAGTTGACCATTATCCTTATAGAAATTATATCTCTTTATAGGATGTGCATAAATCATCTAATCAGTACATTATAATTTTATTAATTAGCTCATCAAAATTGATATTTAAAAATTATTATTACAAATTTAAATTTACTTTGGTTAATCGATCTATGAGTTTCAATTTTTATAATTCAGTTAACCATAATTTTTTATTTTTAATCATCTAAAATTCTAGGCATATAAACATTAATAGAATTCTACAATTTTCATTTTAATTATACAAAGTATAATTCAAAATACAAAATAAAATATAAAAATTAACTACACAAATAATTATTCAATATAAAATATATAATGATAATTATTAAAAATATATAACAATTTATAATATATTATCCAATCATATTTTAAATTAGCATATAGTAAAAAGTGTCAATAAATATTAATATAAAAAATTATATATATTGTATTAAATATTATCTAAATAAATTATATGTAGAGCAAAACAAAGTAAATTTACTTATAATATGAAAAAATTATATAATTTTAGAGAGAAATATATATTAAAAAAATCCAAATCCAAAAAGTAATTAAATATGTATATGATAAAGTTTGGATACACACATAAATCTATATTGGATAAGTTTTAATTAAATAAAAATATAAGTATTTTTTATTAGGAGTGGGAGTTAAACGGTCCATTAATTAATAATTTTATTAAAGTGGTCCATTAATTTTTGTTAACAGTTATATCGATTTTGATTTTTAACTCAATTTTTCGGATCGATTTATCGGTTAACTACTAAAAAATTTTAATATATAAATTTAATAAATTATACAATTTGTAATATTTTTTATAATAGTTAAAAATGCTTTAGAAATGAAAAAATAAAAATTAAATATAATATCCATTAAAAGAATCAAAATAAAATAAAATTTTCATAATTAATTATAAGAATTAAATATATTTAATATTAAATTAACAATAAAGTGCTAATTATGCACATATAATAATAATAATAATAATAATAATAATAATAATAATAATAATAATAATAATAATAATAAGAAGAAGAAGAAGAAGAAGAAAAAGAAAAAAAAAAGATATTTTTAATGTTTATTTACTAAAAATATGTATTTTATTAATATTTTAGAAAATTATATATTATAATATTTATAAATTACATAAATATTCAAAAAATATAAGTGTAAAATTTAAAATATAATTTATTAAATGTATATAAATCGGTTAATCGTTAGTGAACGGTTAATTGCTTGTTTTTAAAAGTAAAAGCTGTAAACCTAAATTTTTTGTTCGGTTAACCTAAAATCAGTTTGGTTTCAAATCGATTTTTCGGTTAATCGAAATTTCGATTTTTATCTCACCCCTAATTTTTATCATATTATAACTCTCTGATCCTATCTCAAAAAGAGTTTGAGTTATAGTGGAGAAATGACTCTACTATAAATCTATATATAGGGGATTAGAAATCAGTTTTGAAGCTACTGATTATTTTTTTTTGAATCATATGCATTCTCACTACAAATAATTTAGTATTCTTTTTTTCTCTCTCTAAAACTCGTAATTTTCAAAAGGTATTTAGAATATGAAATTGTTGCTCTTATGTAATACCCAGCACCCGGCCCAATAGATGGGCCAAATACGGAGTGCTACTCAACTAAAAATATAAAGTTAAAACTTGCCTTATATATCCCAAATCACTTTTAAATAATAGCTCCCAAATATTTTTATAGAAAAATTGACAAAGTTTCCCCTATATGGATCTCTATCCAAGCTGCTTATAAAAGATAAATCGCACTTCTATAATATCCAATACAGTCGTTAACTTCATCAACATCTAAATTAGTACTTAATTTATCCCAGCCTTCTCGATCCATCACAATAAAATAAAATAATCAAACCATCCATAATACAAAAGGAATTAAGCTTTTTAGATCATAAACTTCACTTCTATGAAACATATATCATCCACTATTTCTCATTATAATTATATCAATAATAACTACTTTAATACAAAAATCATGAACTAAGAAGCCATACACAGTTCATGAATATCTAAGTCTCCAAAATGCCAAAACAACTTCCAAGCCAAGTATCCATTGTGAAGTAGAAGAATTTGCTCCTCACTTCCCAGTAGATCCTCGATTTGCTATTTTATCAAAATTCTTGTATATCTACGTGTAGAAATAAAAATTCCACACGCTAAACAAACTGGTTAGTGGCAACCATTAATTTTACTTTTTCCATATAGAGGTATATTTTCATTACAAAGACAGAAATAATCAATAATTGCATTTAATAGAACCATATAGATTTATAAGAAACAAATTTTAAGTGTTGTTAGTTAATTACCCTCAAACCATTAACTAATATATTAAGTTATTTATGCAGTTATATAAGCTGGGTAGTATCAAAACCGCAAAGTATATATATAGTAACATCTATTGTTATTAAATCTAGTTTTATATGTCATTAAGCTCATTAATGAAAATATTTCTCTGTCTATAGTAATCCGAAGGAATTATATAATGGGTATGTGGGATTGAGACCTTTTTAGTCTATACAGACTAGAGTGGTTGAAACTTAATACTACACTCCTTTATAAAGCAAATTTTAGAATGGAATTGTCAAAATCTGACACTGCACTCCACTATAAAGCCAATTTCGAAATGGAGTCTGCATTCTATTATAAAGCCAATTTTGAAATGCAGTGGTCAAAATTTGATACTGCACTCTAATTTTCGATGTAAAAAGAGGTCAAAACCTGACATTGCCCTTTTTACACCTAATGGTAAGTCATTAATCTAAATTGGAAAATACCATTATCCAGAAATCAATCAAGATTTCATCCTTATGACCGGCCAATTGTATCATACTTGAAATATTCCCACAGTTTACTAAGGGCATTAAAAGAGTTCTAATCTCGTATATTCCTCGGTGCACTATCTAAAAGCTTGTGACAATTTCATTATCCTTCAACACACCATCAGGCACCAAACAATTTCCTCATAATCGTATTTTCAATATTATATCATAGTCATATATGTATATATAGCTAGAATTAATTCATGTCATATAATATCTCAACACATTTTACCTTTGTCAAGTATCCCACATTTATTTTAAAGTAAAAGCGGAGAATTTCATACACATGGTCACAAATATATTTGTAAAATCTTCATTTATTAATTTAAATACATGCATTAATATCATATTATTTCATACTATCAATATTGCACTTTTAAATTTAATTTTTTTAACATTCTTTCTCTTTTTGTTAACCACTTACTTCTATTCAAATAAATAAACAAATTTAAGCTATTTAAATGACTAATACTATTTCTATTTCAATTAGTCATGTAGGCAGCCCCTATTTATAAATTTTACAATGATATGTACATATATACATGTATATTCTTAAATTTACCACAAAATTTAATTTATCAATTCATCTAGTTTTCATATTAACAACATAAATCTTATCTTATATTCATTAATTTCGTAGATTTCTAATTTAATTATAACAAAATTTTATCATCCCATAAACTTTAATCTAAACATAATTTATACAAAATTTATGAAAAGTAAATCTTAGTGGTTGCAAACCTCTATTAGTGACCAAAATAATTCCAATAGCTTCAAAGTATTCTTCAATATCAAGATTTATCTATCACCTCTTTACCCTTCTTCTTCTTTAAATTTTCTTCTTCTTCTTCTTCTTCTTCTTTTACATAATTTAAGAACTAATTTGAATCCCTTTTTTATTTACATTATATTTTAGTTTCTCTTTTTTTCTCATCAAATTATTCATAATTCCTAATTCACTTAATATTATTTTTGGATTATTTTATTTTGGGGTGTTACATCTTATCCTATGTTCGTTTCTCGTAGATAAAAGTTTAGCTGGTGATGCCAAACAAAATTCTTTGCTTCTGCTATTCAAAGGTGTTTGTACTACAAGAGATAAATATATTTCCCTCTTATTTGTTTGATATAATTAGTTGTATCTATTTTATTGTGCTAGAATTCTTTCATTGGTATTACAGTCTTAGTTTTTACATCCTAGAATGTGGCTTAAAATTAGATCTAATTTTATATGTAAAATGTAGATCTAAATAGGATGTATGTAACACTAGATAAATTATATGTGTGTGTGTGTGTGTGTAATTTTAAAACTGTGAATGCATACATTGTGATTTGAAGGGTAGACATAAGTGTATAAAATGCTATATTAGAAGTAGAATTTAAATTTTTTTACCGCACCATTGATCATAGACCTCAAAAACCCCCTACCAGCTGAAGTTTGGTAGTCTAAAATTGCCAGCAAGTCAATGTCTGAATTACATGTGCCACCATATGCAGGGCAAGTGCCAGAAAGGGCATTTTCTGCATTCACCAGGCCATATGTCGATGTGATACGTCATTTTGACACTTAGCCCACAATAAGTGACACATGGATGACAAAGGTCGTGCCACATGTTATATACACATATCAGAATGACATGTCATTTGTAGATGTGGACCAATCATGTTTCGACACCTGTGGTCATGAAATCTGTCAATGACATGTCACCTATATGCCATATGGTAGCCAGGTGGACTAACCAGGAAGAGCCATATGTCTAGACAAAGGTCAGATATGGCAACACGTATCATGACATGTGAACCAATGAGTTAATGCCACATGGCACAATAAGCATCGATTGCATATGGGTGCATCTCTAAGCCTTCCAATGACACATGAGGGCACATAAGATGTTTTCTGGCTACCATTTTAGCTCTGATTTCTTCAGACATATTTTTTAAATTTTTATATGATTTTTTGGTATATTTTAGTAAATCTTTTGATGACAAGAAAATATCATTGAATTTTTTTCAATATATATTCTTAA
Source organism: Excoecaria agallocha (assembly GCA_037975025.1). Classification (NCBI taxonomy): domain Eukaryota; kingdom Viridiplantae; phylum Streptophyta; class Magnoliopsida; order Malpighiales; family Euphorbiaceae; genus Excoecaria; species Excoecaria agallocha. Next base: position 6,648,608 of record CM075811.1, on the reverse strand, counting down.
AAATTGTGTTTTTTGCCTTTAATTTATTTTTCAAATTTTTAAAATTTTTTTTTATGGATTGGTTTTTATTTTTTGATTGAAATAACTTTCAATCATATGAGTTTAACACATGTGTTATTAATTTATTAATTTTTATTATGTATAGCAGAAATAATGATGATAAGGACACATATGATTCCATCTATCACCACCTCAGCCTATGCAGGTACTGCGAGTCCTACATATAGAGAGCTAGCTTAAAGGTTAGATAGGTAGAGACCTTTATACAGACACTCATCCAACGACACCAGTAGGATGTAGATACGATTCTGGGCGCACTTGCAACTGTTGGGGCTAGGTTCGACACTATATTACAGGTCACAGATGCCTCAATCTTTAGAGTGAGCTAGTAGACCACCAAGATAAAGGGGGTTAGTTAGCATACTTTTAATGCTATAGGACAGCCCAAAGAGGCACTAGATACTTGCATCAACATGATGTGGGATGACATGAAGGGTTATACGAGCCCATAGACATCAGCCATCAGAGAGCTGGGGTTAATTTCATTAGTAGTCATTCATGTTTGAAATTGTAACGTTATGGTCACTATACTACGATTTGTAACAAAAAAATCACTCAACTTTTATTTTGTAACAAAAAAGTCACAATGGCCGGAAAATCAAGAATCCGGCCACTAGAATCATTGATAACAGGAAGATTTGTTCATAGTAGTAAAAAATATACTGTCTTATAATCTTGAAATCATTGACAGTATCAAAATTTGTTAGATATTTGATAGGCAAAATTGATATTTATCTTCATATTTTCGATTTTTCGGTGGTCGAATTCTTGATTTTCCGGCCATTGTGATTTTTTTGTTACAAAATAAAAGTTGAGTGATTTTTTTGTTACAAATCGTAGTATAGTGACCATAACGTTACAATTACCAAATATGAATGACCACGGATGAAATTAACTCCAGAGAGCTGGGTATAAGGGTTAGTAGGCTAGCTAGGATGATTGGAAAAATTCTATATCTTTTGGCTGATTATATACCAAGATTTCAGTTCAGGGTGCCATTTCCATCCTTAAAGCCTCATGTAACAGTAGTATCATCAACATCATCCATTGCCACCTCCACGTCTATCACCATCGCGAACTTTATCTTTGCATCCATCATCATCGCGATCATCATCCTCGTGCCTATCATCATCATAATCTTCTACACCTTTTCGACCACCATTTAGGCTAGTAGTCGCTGGACTTCTTGTATTCAAGGAGTTTTAAAATTTTTTTGGATCCTTTTGATGTATATAACAAAACTGTTGATTTGTGTTTGTATTTATGTTTTACTTTACTTTTAATTATTATTCTTACATTTTATCTTTACTATTATTTAATTCAATACTAAGATAAATATTCAAAGGTAATAACAACAACAAAAACAACAAGGTAAATGAATAAAGAGTAAAAACGATAGAGAAAATGGTAAAAGAATGAATTAACCACATTTGACAACTATTGGTCACATTTGACCCCAATTAACCAAAAATAACATAAAGTAAAATAACAATTCTTCCAAATTCAATGAACAATGCAATAATATTACACCTTTCTTTCAGGTACCAAAGCCCTCTTAAGAGGCACACATTATACATCTCACAGACAAACATCATACAGACAACCTTGGTGATGATGGTTATCTTATATTGGAGACACGATCATTAGGAATTGTCAGAACCTATAGTTGATATATTGTTTGGAATGGGAAAACTTGCTGATAATACCCACACTAAAGTGGATCAAAAGGATAAAGTGTTTGTGAATGAAAAATGGCTAGGAGTCTATAATGATTCTTCTTCCTTTGTTATTACTCTAAGATACCTGTAACACCATAAAGAGTCACTTGAATAGGTTGAAATTAAAAGAGATGCACAGTGAAGAGAAGTGCGGATATTTTCTAATTATGAAAGGATTTAAAAGAGATGGTCATAATCCTTCTCATCTCCTTTAGACAATAGAATCATTGAACTGATAATAAGATTTACAAGACAAAGAGAAATACTTCACCAGTGATTGATCCATATGGCTAAAGATAAAGTGAGATACTTCACCAAAGATTGATCCATATGGCCAAAGATAAAGTGAAATACTTTACCAAAAATTAATCCACAAGGCTGACTGCCAAGATCATAGTATAAACTGAAGCACACTGAAATAGGGATAGTTTAAAAGGTTGTTTTAACTTCCAATAAAAAGGAAAAGAATTATGTTGTAGTATTTCTAAGGTAGACCTATATATAAAAAGTAAGCTAAGGAGAATACTATCAGCGACTCCTTATAAATGCATATTCGCCATAATTTTTCCAATAGAAATATTGATACAAAAAGGGTAGACATGCCTACAAATGGTGTCAACCACCAAAACATCAAGATCAGACATATCGACAGATGGCATCAACCATTTACAACATCAAAATCAAACATGTCAATAGATGACATCAACCAAGCAACAATCTTACTTGTTTAAAAATGCCGATAAGTTGGCACTAATAAGATATAAGCAACTCATCTCGGTTTTATATGCCAATAAGCATGCACTAATTAGACAATCAATCAAGGATTCAACAAACCAATGGTAACTACCCAACTAAGGGTTAACAAGTTGACAAGCTAACGTTAACTACCCAACCAGAGATTTGCTACTTGTGGTGCACATCTTTTTATCATTTTACTCTAAATTTTGGCTCACTTAGGCACTAGTGCACAAAATCCCTGGTTACCCGATGATGAAAAACCAGTTATATTTCTAACAAAGAGAATAAATCCCAAAATTTTAGCCTTGATTTCCACATCTCTATAAATGTTTTTATGGGTTTTGAATTTGATTTTCCAAGAGTTTTGAAAAAAATTTGAAAAACCTTGAGTTTTGTCCCTTGCCAGTGAAGAACAGCCATCTATCATGAAGGGATGCCTATCTATGGCTATTTCCCTTCAGCCCAAGTCAAATTCAAGGGTATTTTTGTAATTTTGGAAAATCATGTTGATAACTCTAATTTAGTGTTTATTCGCAGTATATTTTTGTTCATGTTCGTGTCTCATTTTACGTGTTTTTCATGTTTTAAGCATTAAATTTCTCTTTTTATGCCAAATAGGATTATATCAAAATTTGTGAAGTTTTTATGTATTTAATGGCGTAATTTTGACTTTTGTGTAGAAAAATTGACTTGTACTCAACTGAGACCATTTATCTCAGCCATATACTTTGTAGATTTACAAAATGCACTATTTCATTAAAAGACTTGGCTAAGATCATCTGTCTCCATCATGTCCAATATAGAGTTCAAGGATGATTCAATCCAGAAGGGTGTGCACGGTTGAGATAAAAGTGTCTCAATCATGTGCTGAAGTTACAATACTTTTTTAACCGATTAGACTCGACTGAAACCATTTATCTTCATCGAATCCAATGCAGACAAGTAAAAGAGTTGCTATATATATATGGCTTTAAATGAGGAGTTTTTGGAGATATTTTAAGGTTTTTGAAGTTCAGGTTTTTCTCCGTAGTTTTAGTTTGTAGTTTTCTTAAATTTTTAGGGTTTTATACTTAGCATACTTAGTTTTACTTGTGAAAATTACATTTTTGCATAGATTTACATTTACAATACAACAAATACATAGGTATAGCTTAGTTTAGAGAGTAAAGTTATAACTTTCAATCAAGTCAACTTAGAGAAGAAAAGAATAAGCCATTGCAGCTTTAAATCTACATTTCAAAATGGGTTTAAGAGATTCTTCTTTCCTTTTCTTTGTTTTTTTCATTATGCATAGTGAGTAGTTCTTTAATTTTTTAGGGATCTTTGAAGCCTCTACCTATGTTAGAAATTGAAATTATTTGGTTATATATATATATATATATATATATATATATATATTTCACATGTTTCTTTTCCCTTATACTTATCTTGGTATAGATGTTATTTAAGTGTTTATGCTATTAATCTTATTCAAGTTGATAGATTTATGCTTATTTAATCTATATATCATAAACCAAAAATAAAGAGAAAAATGAATAGGTATAAAATTGGTTGGCTCCAAAATGAAAAACTAGTTCATATCTAAGTCTTGGATCATGTGCCTATGTTGGTTACCATATTGGCTCCAAAATGAAAATTTGGCTAGTTAAAATAGTTGGCTCAGAAATGGAAAACTAAGGGTTTTGATGGGTCATCCACATCTGAAATATATTAATGTTATGTTAAAATGAATCTTGCATTGGGTATGAGAGGATTTGATTTCCAAGCAACGTTTTTAGTTATTGTTATTTCATACATTTCATATTCTGTTATGTTGCATTTGTTTAGTTCATACCTTTGTTTAATTTAATTTACTGTTAATTGTTAAAATATTGTTGGATACAACATACACAAATAAACAATTGGGAAATTCTTTAATACATAACTCATAACACCCTTACTATTACAGTATTATAGATTTAAGCGATTAGCCAAATTTTTTTCTTTTCTTATCTTAACAATCATACACTTAACCAGATAATTCATTAATTATCAATTCTTATCCATTATTCATGTTTACAAATACAATTTATCCCTGATCTATAATTGTCCAATTTTACTATTTATTTTACAAATATCCTACAATATAACTTCTATAAACTTATCTAGCCCCCTAAAAAATAAATAATTCCACAGCCCCTCAGGGGTACAACAGTTTATAAATAGAATACACATATATATCACCATACATTCTCATTTCCATTCACACAATTCAAATCACCTTCTATCAAAATACATATTTACACACACATAGACAATACTGTTCATATAAAAATCCCTTTTTTGCTTCAAATTTAGCTAAATAAATATATATACATGCCAGACTACAAAATATTTCTTTTATCTCTTTTTCTTCAAAATTGCTCCTATTGTGTACTATTGCTTCACACTATCATCGGTACCTACACGTAGTAAATTATACGTGTTGAGCATTAAATATACCCAGTGGTGATTAAAAATCATAGTATTTCTCAGATAAGCATAATTATATTAAAAATAAAAGAAAGAGAAAATTAAACCTTAAAAGTATATGTGGCCGAAATAAGAAGATTTCGTTTAGGATAAGCAATTAGATAAATACCTAAATATCTAGGTAAATGAATGCATATCTGAATGATCAAATGATTGTATAAAGAATAAAAGAATGAAAATAACTTTCCAAGTGAAAACGGAATGTGATGAGTAAATGAATCGGTAAAACGTAAAAAAAATGATATTAAAATATAAAATGATAAGAAAATAGTATATTAGGAATCAAAATTTATAAACTGCATAATAAGCAGTAAATGAAATGTATAAATAAGATCAGTTATTAATATTAAAGTGAGTAATTATAATTGAAAGTTAATATGGTAAATGACTGAAAGATAACCATAAAGATGAAAATGACAATTGTATATTACTTAATGATTAAAATAGTTTTCCGTGATTGAATGCATGTGTGCATGATTGTATGATGCACATCAAAATGATAAAATGAATAGTTAATGTTAAAAAATGCTCATGAAAGCATGCATGTGTGTATGAATGTTCGTATGCATGCATGTATGTGTAAATGTGAATGATATTTTTGTGAAAAGTTTGGGATATGTATCTACCACTGGACATTTCAATGCTTAATGCATAGTTTGTTGACTGCACGTAGGTTAGAAAGATAGAAAGTTGGTAGCTGATGCTACAATGTTGATCAAATTTCAAAGCAAATTTCAAAGCAAAATTCAAGAATGATTGTTGGTGTGGCATGTTTATGTGTATGTGCAAGGTATAGAATGTGAATTGTACTTATGTAATATTTTATTATTAGTATTGTATACCTGATGGATATGTTATATGGAACGAATGTATTTGTGATAAAAAAAAATAGCAGTTTGTTTGATATAGATATTTTCGTTATTGCTATTCTGTTGTAACATCCAATCACTGTATATTCAGTATAGTGGTATAAGGGTGTTACAAAGAGCGGTTGAGATTCCCGTTGAGGTAATTATCCTTAATTAGCAATAGCCGATTTCTCCATTAATCAACGGCAAAGATCGTGGATTTTGATGGTGATGAAGTTCTACCAAGTTGATTCTCATTGACCATTAATCGAGGAAGAACTCTTCAATAATTTTAATTGGATTTGTGACTAACGTGTCCCACATAAATTGGAAGACTAGATACCTTAGTTCTATTCAAGTAGCATCTCTAGAGATGGAGAGAGAAAGGTTCTCACACAGTAAGAAGAAGAAGAAGAAGAAGAAGAAGAAGGTGAGAGGGATCAAAGAGGGTGACTGAGATTGGAAGGGAACACTTCAGTGGAAGGACAAGAGGATGACAACCATTTTTAATTTCATTCCTGCCTTTTTTTCACTGCAGAAAAACACGTGCATAGTGTTTATTCGTCCTCTGATAACATCATCTGCATGTGAAAATCACGCATTTAAATTTAAGTAAAATATTATCTTTTAGGATTTATTATATATAAATTTAAAAAATTGATATGCTCAAATCGTCATCTATTAAGTTCAAATATTAATTGATATTAAATTTAAGTATCAATTTATATATTTTGCCTTTATTATTTCACTTGAGTGGAGTAGTGCTTGAATAGTAATACTTAATAGCTTTCTTTTCTTTTTTTTTTTCTTTTTTTTTTTTGGTCCACAAACGAAGAAAAAAAATCCATCGTGTAATGAAGTTAATTTGTCTTTGGTAAAAATGGATGTTTTCGTGGAAGAAGACAAACTGGTAAAATGTAATTTGATTTTAATTTGGAAATTAAACGAGAAAAGCGTGGGATTCTGACCTGGCCACACCTGCACAACGCACGTCCTTTCAAGAAAAAAAAATAATGCTATACACACCTCTTCCTCCGTCACGAGAAAAAAGCAAAATTACAAATTTTATTTATACTTTATTTTAAAAAAATAAATTCATTGTCAGAAACCGGCATATGATATGCTGGTTTCTGTTGGACCTCTAACTAACAGAAATCGGCACATCCTATATCAATTTTTGACACTGCAAAGATAGAAAATGATGGATCCCTTTATTGGAAAAAATTAAGTATCAAAAACATAAATGTCATTTTTCATCAAAATAAATTACATATGTCTATTTATAATATTATATTTTAACCATAAATCTGAACCACTAATTTACTAATTTCACTAAATAATTAACTCATAATCCCATTAATTCACCAACTACACTAACATCATTAACTCCACTAATATTAAAAGAAAATAATCAAACAGCAACGAAAATTATTAATTTTTCGTTGCTAATGAAACATTCGGTCGTTAATTTGATAGTAGCTATTTTTTAGCAACGGATTGAAAATCTGTTGCAAAATCTACCAAAGTTAAGATGTCATGAATTGATCAAAATTAGCAACGGAAATTAACTTCCGTTGCTAAGAAATTTCTGTTGCTATTTTTACCTATTAATAAAAAAAATTCACGACGGTAATTTTCGTCACTATAAATTTTTAATTAATTTACCGCTACCCTTTCAAAAAAAGTATTTCAAACTTAAAGAGATCATTTATTTATTCTATAATCCTATTTAATGCTTTATCAATGAGCACTATCAAAGAAATGTATCCCAATACCATTAGATATATTATAACTATACAGTTAGAGGTGGTAAATTGGTGGGTGGGACGGTTTTGAGTTAGATCATTAATGGATAGGTAATTAATAGGTTAGATCATAAATGGATTAAAAAATATGGATCATAAATGGATTTATATCCAAATGAATTGAATTGATTTGAATCAATCCATGGCTTTAATATAAGTTTTGGCACCAAAAGCTCCTCGAATCCCCTAGTACTAAAACATAACTCAAATTATGGTAAACCAGGATCTTTTTTACCTTATCAAATCTTGACAAACTAGGCCTATAAGCAGCGGCGGCTACATCCTATTCTCAATTTTTCAAGCGACGGAATGGAATTAAAACTGAAATCAACCAACCAAATTAAATAATAATAATAATTAAAAAATTCCATAAATCCATCACCATCATGCATAAAACCAGCAATTGCTTTAATTGTCACCGTATTTGCAAGTCCAAGAAATCTTACATAAGAACATAGAAAAACATGTGCTGCACAGTATAAGTATAATGCAAAACTTCAAAGCATTAATGAAAACAAAAAGCAGCTAAATAGAATTCCCAACTGTTCAAGCAACTCTCAGTGTGTGCTTTCTACGCTTAAAACCTAAACGCAACGAAATGTTCGACCAAGCAATTCTCTCAATTGCTTATTCAATCTATCAATCAAACATAAGGCAAAACAGAAATGCTGGAAATTCCAAAGAATAAAAGAACTGACCTTGCTTAGATTTTTTGAAACCGCCATTAGCGTTGAATCCACCTTCCCTCCCTCGCTTTCTAACATCCATCGTTGAGCTCCTAACATTACCAGAGATCCAGATCCACACGAACAGAACCTTTTAACAGCGCCAAAAGAAAAACTTGAATAACGAATCCAAGAATATATATAAACTAACCCCAAAGAGTGAATATCTATTAAATGAAGCAAATCTAAATGTTTGAAATGATTGAACAATTTCAGATGGAGCCAAAACCCTAGGCGACAATTCTCCAACTACACAGTAAAAAGAACAAATAACTACATTTCCGGATTAAAAAGCGAAGAACTTTAAAAAAAAATAAAAAAGCAAATGATTTTCTGAGAAAGTAGCGAAAGCATAAAACTTGAAGCACCTCCGGCCGCTGCCGCCGGCGACTGAGTAGTATAAAAAGCATCGGTTGAAGAAAGGCATGAAGAGTTGAATCTCTGCTGGTCGTAGAACTCCGATTGATGGCATCTGACGGCGAGCTTGTTGACGGTGGATGTTTTGGTTGAAGAGAGTAAGGATTTTAGACGAGCGTTGAAAAATGTAATTGGTAAATTTTCTGTACAACCAATTGATATTAGATTGAATTGAATTGCGTTGAAAAATAAAATGGATCAGTTTTTGGTATCCAATGGGTATTCATTTAAATTATGTTGGATTTGGATCAATTTTTTAAATGAATTTAAGTCGATCCATGAATTTGAATTAATTTTGTCATGTCTATATACAGCTGAACTTAATAAACTAAAATGTATCCCAATACCATAACTTTTATTTTTAATCAACTAAAATGTTAGGCATATAAACATTAATAAAATTCTACAATTTTCATTTTAATTAAGCAAAGTATAATTCAAAATACAAAATAAATTATACAAACTACACAAATAATTATTCAATGTAAAATATATAATAATAATTATAAAAATATATAGTTAAAAGTTTCAACAAATATTAATATATAAAAAAATTATTTATGTTGTATTTAAATTAATATTATCTAAATAAATTATATGTAGAATAAAATAAAATAAAATAAAATTTACTTATAATATGAAAAAATTATGTAATTTTAGAGAGAAACATATATTAAAAAAATCTGAATCTAAAAAGTAAATATGTATATATATTTTTACATATTTACTTTCTTGATGTTGTTCGCAGAGAAACAGGTAACTTTCTTGCTGCAGTTTTTAGTTTTGATGATGTTATTTTGAACTTGAGACTGGCTGCTGTTCTTAGTGATGCTCTTTCTTAGTGTTTTGATCAGTTTCATGCTAAAAGATTAGTAGAAATCAAATTTCAAGAGGTTTGTTTTGCCATACTTTCAATTACAGATGATAAATCAGATTTTAATGTCACTGACAATTGGGGATTATTTAACCCATAATTACTGAAATTATGACAAATTACCAAAAATCATAAAAAAAATTTATAAAAAATACTGAACTTTGTAAATTTTTACAGTAAAATCATTTTGGCCGGATTCCGGCAAAAAATCGTCGAAAAATCCACGTGGCAAATCCAAATGGTGACACGTGAATTTTCCGACAAGAAAATCGATCAAAATAATTTTATTGTAAAAATTTACAAAGTTCAGTATTTTTATGAAAAAAATTTATTTTATACAAGTTTGGTGACCATGAGTGAAATTAACCACTGACAATTGTAAGTTGTTTATTAAATAGAGAAGTGATGACAATTGTAAGTTGTTTATTAAATAGAGAAGTGATGTTTTTTTTTCTGCTATTATTATTTAGGTTAGGAAGCAAGTTATAATCTATTATCCAATCATATTTTAAATTAGCATATAGTTAAAAGTGTCAACAAATACTAATATATAAAAAACTATTATATGTAGAGTAAAATAAAATAAAATTTACTATGTAGAGTAAAATAAAATAAAATTTACTTATAATATTAAAGAATTATATAATTTTAGAGAGAAACCTATATTAAAAAATATGAATATGAAAAGTAAATATATATATATATATATATATATATATATATATATATATATATATATATATATATATATATATATATATATATATATATATATATATATATACTTTCTTGATGTTGTTCACAAAAAATGCAGGTAGCTTTCTTGGTACATGATAATACTCATTTTATCATATCAGGGCCCAACCCAACTATCATAGGCTTAGCTTAGGCTTAGATCTAATTGCTTCCTATCAATCTATCAGCCACTTGCGCTGACATATATCAGGATAGTTTGATCAGACATTAGCATCACTCCGCCTGCCTTATCAATCCAAATCTTATAGGTTGTCACATTAGATGCCTAAACCTAATCTAGCTAGAGGATATACATACAAAGAGAGATTTCAGGGATAAAGTATTGCATAAACAACTAGTCTCTCATGACACACTCTCTCTCTAAATCTTCTAACTCAAGTTTTGAAGTGTTAATCTCCTACGCTAGAAGTTAGTTCTTCTTTGATTTGCAAATCGATTCATCGAATCCAGTAGATCGACCTAGTTGGTTCTCAACCCATCTTTATCTCCCTGTAAGTTCTAACATTTAAGTACTTTTCATTGTAATTTCTAGTTTTGAAGATGTTATTTTGAACTTGAGACTGGTTGTTGCTCTTAGTGATGCTCTTTCTTAGTGCTTTGATCAGCTTCATGGTAAAAGAATAGTAAAAATCGACTTTGAAGTAGTTTGTTTTGCCATACCTTCAATTACGGATGTTAAATCCGATTTTAATAATGTCATTGCCGGTTGTAAGTTGTGATTAAATAGAGAAGTGATGTTTTCCTTTTTTTTTTTTGGGGGGGGGGGGTGGGGTTAGGAAGCTTAATTCTATTAATCATAGTTTAGCCCCGAATTTATATGGTAACTTGCATTGTTGGGAGAATATCCTTTATTGTATTTTGGTTGAAGGTGTTTAATAAAATTAAGTATGATCATGGGGCAGGAAATGCATTCCCACCCACTACCCCGCCAGAGGGTGGGGATTCCCTGTCCCCATCCCCGATTGAATAACGGGGAGAAAATTTCCCCCGTACCTGGCTCCCCGCAAAAAATAATTTTTTTAATTCTAAAATACAATATTACACAACAAAGTCATCTGATATAAAAATTAATCTTCATTTGAAGGCAATTTCAGCATAAAAAAATCATTGTTCATGAGATTTTCATATAATGCTTCAAACCATAGAGAAAACAAACTATAATCAGCTACAAAAAAGGATAAGAACTCTTAAAAGCAAGAACAAGAAATAAACACTAATTGTCAGCAGTATTCAACTGCAAACCTTACCATAAAAGCACAAGAACTGGTTATAGATTAGCACAGTCACAAACTAGTATAAAATAAATTTGTATTTAAATATTGATGATTTATTTGAAATTTTCATAAAGAAAGTGATAGCTGAAAAAGATGTTTAACCATAAAACAAAATAAAAATCCTCATTCTTTCAGTCATCATTAAATATCAAGTGAATAATTTTATTTCAGTCTTCATTAAAAATCCTCTAATTCTTTCAGTTTTCAGACCTCATTTTCTTAAAACAAAATCTGATTTCAAAAAATCCAAAAGTCTACCCATTTCAAGACATACTATTATCAACCTATTAAAAATAATAAAAATATACTACAATGCCATCATTGAGACAGCAACCTAAGCCCTGCTTCCAAATCCTCTTCCAAGGTAATGGTACGTTGTTCAAAAAATCCAAAAGTCTTTTTTAAAGCAATTGCAGCAAGAACATAGCTTAAAAGCAACCTACGAGTAATCAAATGAATAAATTAATAAAATTGAATGGTGGAATTAAGCAGCAACATCAGAATAGCAATATTAATAGCATCAAGTAGAAAAAGAAAAAATAGTTAAAATGATGGAAGAATGAGCAGCTTTTCCCAATTAGATATATGAAAAAACTTGTTAGAATTGATTCAAATTGTAGCTCATCTTACAAGAAACAAATAACTAAAGGAAATTGAGAGAAAAAATACCTAATAGGAAATTCTACTTTATGCGAAATTTCAAACACAATGTCAGGACTAAATATAAGAAAGGACCATTGTTCTGCAACAGAACAACAATCAAGTCCCAAATCTAAATAATCATTCAAAAAGTTAGAACTTCCAAATATATGCACCAAGAGATCAAGAAAATAATATTAAAGACATTTAGATTAAACCCATGAACTTCTGAATCACCTAGTAGCTTAGCATATCAAGAACAGAAGCTCAAAGACCCAATATCCATTTCAACAATTGCGTCAACTTTAAATGGAAATCCAGATCCTGGCTTCAAGCTCAATGGAAAGTGAATCAGATACAGATCAAGATATTCTAATCCAAGATTCCTGCATATAAACAAATTTCAAAATTAACAAATACCACAAAAAACTGTTGTTTTTCTTTAATATGAGAAGTCGTACATGAGGTGATGAAGAGGTTATGGCGTGATTTAATGAGACTGAGCTTTAAAGCTTTGACTATGGCATTGCCAAGAGGCTTGTCTAATTTGTAAACAGAGAAGATTTGGAGGAGACCACCTTTGGCTTCTCTCCTTTCGTCGGCGACTAACGGAGGCAGATCTGGAGGATATCGAACTGCGGCAGAACTGGAAAAGAGAGACCAATCAAGAAGAAAGACTCACCGATCAAAAGATCAAGAAGAGAGAGACTTACCGATCACCGAAAAGAGGCAGATCTGGTGGAGACCGGACGATGGCAGAACTGGCGATCACTGATCTCGATATATGGATGACCAAAAAGAAAACGACAGAGGATTCAAGAGAATTAGAAAAATAAGAAAGTTAGGGTTTTACTATTTATATATAATGGCATAACATGTAAATAACTTGAAAACCAAGATGTTTTATGGCATATTCTTTGGGGCGGATACCTCATTTCTTACCCCGAAATACATATCGAAATTTTTTTTTATCTCCATCTCTGGCCCTACGGGAGAAAAAAATCGAGAATTTTTCGTCTCGTGATCATCTCTAAATAAAACTAACTTCTTTTCCCAAAGATGAAAATGTATATATATTTTGGTTGAAGGTGTTTAATTTTATTTAGTGGGTAAATACAATTCATAACCAAAATTCTAATTAAAAAACTGCAAATATAAAAATAAAAAATAAAAATTGATGAATCAATTAACTATGAATTTCGATTTGATTTTCTCGTTAACCAAATTTCTAAATTTTCTTGCACACCTTGTATCTTCCAATCATTGGTCAACGATCATAGTATATATTATACGTGTAGAATAGAAAAGAATCTTTGGAGACCTTTCAATAAACAAGAATAGGTGCATTTTATTTCAATGAGAAATTATTTACTCAATATATATATATATTATTTCCAGATAATATTAGTTAAGATTTAAGACTATGAGGCTGAATACTGACCACTGAACAGAATAAAGTGAAAAATTTCGTAAAGAGATATTACACATGTATGCGACTCATTTGGTCGGTGGCAATTCCTGCAATGTCGTTATATGCTAACCACTCGCAACTGCACCTAATTTCCCTTCATTTTCTTTGTTTCTTTCTTCTGCTATCTCTTTAATTTTCTTTGTTTCACAAAGTGGACTTACAACAACTTGAAACTAGTCTCCATCAAAATTCTTCTTTAACCAACTGAACGGCTTTACAATAACACAAGTCAACAGCCTCTTTCATGGGAAAGAAGCTGCACTTGGACTGGACATCAAGGTTCATTTCATCCTCTGGAAGTGAAAGAGCCTCTCAAGAACTAAGCATCTATTATCTAAACCTAACTCCCAATACTACAGCCACATAATCCCAAACAGCAGACTCTATCCAATACAAACCAAATTACCACAAGGCCAGCAAATCCAATAATTATCCCTTCAAGCAAATCCAGTAATCCAATAATCAAGCACGAACAAGTTGGTTTCACTTGCATGTTTTTCCTTTGAGGATGCCGACGACTGGAGGTGGTAACAGGCAGAGGTCGACGGCGATAGGCGAAGGTTGACTGCAGACCGATTTAGGCTTAGTTTTAAGGATTTAAACATGAGAGAAACACTGAAAAAGAGAGATGAGAGGAATAAGGTTTAAGATCCGTTTTTCACATCGTGTATCATAATTTGGTGGGATAGGCTTCATGAGAGACAATGGCAGCGAAGGGAGAGATGAGGAAGAGGAGGAGAAGAGAGGTGATTGTAGCTGTTGGTTTGGCTTCTGCCATGGTGTGAAGCAGTTGAGTGAAAGTGATGAATCTTGAAGAGATGTAATCGATCGAAAGGAACACTAGGCATGCTAGAGAGGGTCATACTCATAGGAAAGTGAGAGAGAGCATGGATCGTACTTAGGAGAGAGATAGAGAGAGAAGAGGGAGAGAGAAGAAAGGAAAAGAAAAAAAGTAAAAAAATTTTATTGGTGGGAACCATAATGACATGGGCCTTACTTGGCTCCAAACCCATTACGTGTCCACCACATCATCAATTTCCAGATCCACACACTTGATATATCAACGCCGTTATCCTGATACAGATGGAAGTTAGATGAAAGGATATTTTAGTACCTTTTTTAGAAGTTAAGGAATATTTTTGCTTTCAAAAAAGTTCAGAGGCATTTCAGCCCCTTTGAAATAATATGGAAGGCATTTTAATACCTTTTTCCTTTAAAACATGACGTAACGACATAAGTTCAATTAAAATTAGAACCAAGCCCATCTGTTATTGGAAATATGAACTGGAATTGGCAGTAGGCATTCTCTTGCAATTTAATGATGAGAAGACAGTAGCTAAATGAAAGATGAAAGAGAACAAAATTTGAAATTCAATCTGCCTAGTCCTAAAAATTCCATTTTGTACATAACATTTCCATTATTATTCTGAATTAAAAAAAGCCGATATGTACTTGGAAATATGCATGTTAATGAATTGGAACTTGAATCAGGTTGAGTACTCATCCTGTGTGGTACAAACTGAATCCAATAGTTAGATTTTTTCTAACCATTGATAATAGGCTGTCGTAATCCTGACTACTGTAAACAAACTCCAAGTGCAGATAAATGATTCCAACAAAGTTCTACTAAAGTAAAATTTTCTGGGCAATGACCAAAAAGAGAGAAAAAAACTGTTTTATAAACACAAGGATATGCAATTTTGAAGCCAAAATTCCTCAGCTTCCCCGCTGCATCAAGAGCAAAAAATCATTATAGCCAGTGTAGAACACCCATACTAATAGAAGGCTTGAAATACAACTAAGAACATGACAAATACCTGATCAAGAAAAAAAAAAAAGGAAGAAAACGACATTTCCAAGAAAATTACTTACTGAACTCTCAATACCATGAAACGTGAAAAAAATGAAAAGGGTAATCATATAGCCAGAACCAATTCCATATTTCCATGGCAAACGAATGGTCCGAAATTTCACAGTATAATTTGGATATTTGACAAATTATGGATATGAATGGTATAAAATAACCCAAATTATCAAATTGACTCTATTTCTAGCTGAAAGACAACAGACCCACCAAGAGATTGCATCTTAAAAGAGTATCTTACACTCTCTCCTTTTTCGTGGCCTTTGATTTCTTCCAAGTAATGGATATGAATTCCTTTGTCATGGCATAAAATAATCACTTTCTTACTTTTATTTCTTGTGGTTAGGAGTGTTCAAATTTGATGTAACCCATTTAATCTGTCTAAACCAATACATTTAACCCACTTTTCTTACAATTATAGTGGGTTATTATAACCTACAACCCATTATAACATTTTAAAAATATACATGTGAATTACGAATTATTATATAATCAAACCAATTAACACACATTACACTTCTCTTTAAATAAATTAATTCTCACTCACACTTCTTCATTTACTCTAATATGGAATTTTAATGCTAAATTAGTAAAAAAAATTAAATTACGATTAATTCGATTGAACTAATAAGATCAAACAATTTCATAATTAAATGGAAAACTTTGAATTTTATTATTTTTTTTAATTTTTCTCAGGATTAATTTTTATGTTAAATAATTGTTATAATTCATTACTTTTATTTTCTTTTATTATTATTATTATTTTACAATTTTCTATATGATTATATTTACAGAAGCATGCCACGATATCCATGCATATATACTATTTAATTGGATTAAAAAATAAAAAAATCCAAAACTATTTTATGTTCTTGTATATCTTTATAAAATTTATATTCGTAGAAAAATAATATATGAAAAACGCTGAAAAATTAAATCCCTTACTAAATTAAAAAGATGGTCATTTTTTCTGGTGATCAGATATTGGCTTACAGCTTTGGCAGACTTCAAAGTGGACGACTTTATTTCCAAATAAATTCATCAAATTTACTTACAATATATTTTTTTCATGTGACAAAGATTATATATTTGACCTAGAATAAATTTCTCAATTTTACTTGGATTCTCAAATAATTATTTATTATTTATTTAATTTCATCTTTAAAAAAAATTAAAATTTACTCTAACAATTTCTAATATAACTATCACATCAATTCAATCAATTTTTAATGATTATTTAACTTAATTTTTATTTTTGAAAAATGAAATTGGTACAATAAAAGCATAAAATGCTTAATTTACTGAAACTTTCATTTGTTAATGTTATATGATTACTCCATTATTTATATAGCTCATCTTTAAATCTTAATTGCTTATTCAATAACTTTCCTTTATTAGTAAAAAAAAATGATTCTTTAAGTAGACACTGATTTTTTGCCTCTGGCACTTCAAGAAAATTGTAAACATATAGGGACGAACAGCACAGCTTTCATAAATATTTTGCCTCTCACACTTCAAGAAAATGGGAAAATGCTTAGTTCAAAATTGTGTTTCTATACACAACTATTCTCTAAAATGTAGAATCAAAATATAGAAGGCATTTCAATTTGCGGGAGGAACAAAATAAAAAATAAATAAATACACTAAAAAATCTACAAAGTTAATTTATGAAATTTTCAATGCCTAAAATTTAAAAGTAAACGATATTTTAACTTATTTTGCACCGTTTGACTGCAAGAAAACGTTATATTTGACTAATGTCACATATTCAATTGAATAATTTTAAATTATAGGATACTATTAATTTTTTTATGAAATTTATATATAATTTAAATTTTATGATACTATAAATTTATATACATGCAGTATTTAAAAAAATATTTATAAAAATAAAATTAATGCTTTATATTTAAAAATATATAAATATGAATAATTTATAATTTATACATTTATAAAATAATATTTAAAAAATAACATAATCTATATAACTTGCATAAATCAACCAACCTAACATGGTTTTTGTTCTGGGTCCTAACAAGGAAAAGAAAAACCTCTATTCTAAGTTTTATTGAACAAATGAAAGTGAGAACAAATACAGGGTGAAGAATTGATATCTGCATTCTTCTGCAGATTCATCGGTGACAGCCCCTAATCAGGGAAGCAGCATGGAAAAATGGGGCAAAACTATATTTTACAATTTACAAGTGGGAATAACTACAGTTGAGCTCTACATCTATATCTAATAGGGAAGGAACTGACCATAAATTACAATGGGGGCTTTTACCATCCCACAAATTACAATGTTAATCAAACACAAACCTTATCCGACAACAATCAAGAAGGCGGTTGAAGTTGCTTTAACCGTCGAACGACTTGCTTCATTGTCGGTCTAGTGGAGAGTGAGTCAACAGTGCATACAACAGCCAGATGTAGGACCTCAACCAAATCATCATGGGGACCTGCATCCCACAACCCAGCAGTAAAGAACTCCTTTGCCCGCCCCTGCTTTAGGAGCATGCATGCCCACGCAACAATGTTGAAACCATTCCCATATTCGGAAAATGATGGATCCAGAGCTTTCTTATCTGAAAGCAACTCTAGAAGCACAACTCCATAGCTATAAACATCGGCCTTATCTGAAACACGGCAAGTCATTGCATATTCTGGGGCAACATATCCGAAAGTCCCAGCCACACCTGTAGTAGCATGGGTTTCAGAAGTTCCTAGAAGCCTGGCCAAGCCAAAGTCAGACAGATAGGCATTATAATCATCATCTAGAAGGATATTGCTGGGCTTGACATCACGATGAAGTACGTGAGGTACACACTGATCATGCAGATAAGCAAGCGCGCGAGCAATGTCCAGGGCAATCTTGTGAAGTATCCTCCAATCAACAGCCCTGGTAGACCTTTCCTGGATAAACTTTTCCAAATTGCCGCCAGGCAAATAATTATAAATGAGGAACATTTCCGTTTCACTAGCATGATAACCAATCAGTGTGACAAGATTAGGATGGTGGAGCCTTCCAAGGGTTTTAATTTCAACATGAAACTGCTGTACACCCTGGAATCGTCCAACAGCAAGCCGTTTAACAGCCACAAGGACTCCATGAGATATTTCTGCCTTGTACGTAGCCCCAAAACCTCCATTGCCTATGCAGTTGCTTGCATTGAAGCTTGCAGTGGCCCGCACAATATTCTCAAATGTTAAGGGAGCCCCAATATCAGTAAAGATGGTTACTTCTTTTTTGGTAGATTCCATAACCTTGGACTTGGGACTCCACTTTCTAGTGTAGACGAACAGGATAATAAGAGCAACAAGAACTGAAACAATGGCAGATGCAGATGCTATTGATGCTATCTCAATTGAATTGAAACCATTATTCCCACTCTTTTGGCTCTGGCTTGGTGGTGAAACATTGCCTTGTTCCCCTAAAGCACTTCCTTGATTTGGATTAGGCACTGTCAAGGAGAATACAGAGCAAGGGTGGAGATAGGGGTTCCCAAGAACACTACTGCATTTCATCAAATTGTTACTCAGTGGCAATGGCCCAGATAAGTTATTGAAGGAAACATTGAACGCCATGAGCACAGTCTCATTAGCCAAACCAGATGGAATCTCCCCAGAGAGTTTATTGTCGTTGAGTAGAAGAGCAGTCAGGTTCCTCAAGTTCACAAGATTTTTTGGCATCTCTCCAGAAAGCATGTTTGAGGAAAGATCCAGCACTTCTAAAGCCCGTAACTCACCTAAGCTAGCAGGGATAGAACCATTAATTTTATTGCCAGCCAAGGAGAGATATTTCAAGCCCTTCATTTTGCTGAGACTGGTAGGAATCTGTCCTTGCAAAAGGTTCCAACTCAAGTTAAGTGAGACAAGAGACACCAATTCGCCAACACTAGGGGAGATGGGCCCAATAATCTGATTGCTTGATGCATCAAGAAGCTCAAGAGATCTGCACATCGTACCAAAATCACCTGGAATCTGACCAGACATTTTGTTGTTGCTGACATTAAGAATCAGTTTGCTCAAACCGTCACACTTATCAAAAGAAATCTCCGAGAAGGGCCCACTGAGCATGTTCTCTTCAGCTAAAAAAGCATAAGCAATTTGCTTTCCCAATCTTTCACGTGCAATAGGCATGGCTTGGAGAGAACCAGTAAAATTATTGCCCCCAAAATTATGAAGGACGGCAACTTCACCAACTCCCAAAAGTGACTGAACTTCACTTCTGGCCTGACCTTTAATTGCAAAAAATGACAGGTAAGCAGAGGATGGATCATACTTGCCAGAAGAATAGCCATTTATTGAAGGAACTGATTGACAACCATTGCCGTAGAAATTGGGGATTGATCCAGACAAGGAATTCCCACCAACATTGAACAGAGTCATACAAGGAACTGGAAGCTCCTCGACAAGCTCTCCCTTAAGCCTATTATAACTTAAGTCCAGATACCAGAGCTTATCACAGAGAGTGAAGTCCCGAGGAATCTCACCACTGAAAAAGTTATGAGCCAAATTAATGATCTGCAATTTATCACAAGCACCCCAGTTAGTATGCAAGCTTCCTTCAAGAGTTGCACCTGGTGCCCACAACATCCGCAGATTTGGAAGACTCATAATCTCTACAGGAATTTCCCCCTGGAAAAAGTTAAAATCTTCATTTGCAGAAGTCAATTGATCCAATGAATAGTCCCCTCTTGATTTGTTAACATCCTGATATGGATCAAACGAATTTGAAAGCACAACTACAGACAACGCAGAGCAATTTCCAAGCTCACGAGGTATCGAGCCACTAAGACTGTTTCTTGAGACATCCAATACCTCAAGCTTTGCGAGCATGCCAAGTTTGGATGGAATAAATTCTTCGAACAAGTTTGAGTACAGCAACAATGTCCTTAGATGACCACAATTTCCTAAACTACTAGGAATCCCTCTAACAAAAAAATTACCTGACAAATCCAAGTGTTCAAGTTTCCGACAATTTTCTCCTATTTCACTAGGCACTGCCCCACCGAGCTGATTCAAGGACAAATACACGCCCCTA
Source organism: Excoecaria agallocha (assembly GCA_037975025.1). Lineage (NCBI taxonomy): Eukaryota > Viridiplantae > Streptophyta > Magnoliopsida > Malpighiales > Euphorbiaceae > Excoecaria > Excoecaria agallocha. The sequence continues at coordinate 6,627,864 of CM075811.1, read as the reverse complement.
AACCTACCAACAAATGATGGGAGTGTCCCATTGATGCGGTTACCAGCCAAATTTAGGATCTCCAAATTCATACAATTAGAAAGCGAGCTCGGTATTCCTCCCTCCATCTTGTTAAACCCTAAATTTAGAACTTTCAAGCTCCTCAACCCAGCAAATGAAACTGGTAATGAACCAGCAATCGAATTGCCCTCCAGATCAAGAAACTCTAACTTCCCCATGCCCCAAATTTCACCAGGTATCTCCCCAAGAAACCCATTGAAGGGCAGTGACAAAACCCTTAGTTCAGTTAATCTAGAAATTAAAGGTAACAATTTGCCCGCCAAAACACCACCACTACCTTTACAGTCTTTCCTAATTCCAAACCCGTAAAGAGGATACCAAATAGAACCAGAGCAAAAGAAAGGGCTTCCATTTTCACTGTTCTTACCTCTGTAGCTGTTGTTACCATGGCCACTGATGTTAAGAGACACAACACGGGAGTTCTTGTCGCAGGAGACGCCAGCCCAATAACAGTGGTTGGAATTGATCAGACTCCAGCTAGAGAGCAGGCCCGAGGAGTCAGACACCGAGTTTTTGAACTCTAACAGCACCGATTTGTCCGAATCACATAAAACTAGACCATTTAGTGACAAAGAGAGGACACAAAATAAAGAAAACAGCTTCAACTCATTGAAAGAATGCCACTTTCGGACTGAAGAAGGAAAACAAAATAAACCCATTTCAGACTCCCCTAGCAGGGCATCCGAAATCCAGATATAAAACCTTAAACCCTTCTCTTTCACTAGGTGCGGAGTAAAGAGAGGGGGGCTTTTCTTGGTTTCTGAAAACCCTAACCCTAAAATTTGGGGAGGAGAGGAGGAGTAGAGAAGGAGATAGAGAGAAGGAAGAGAAAGAGAGAAGATTGAACAGTGATGTGCTTTTGAGAAAACGCGTTTTCCTTCTTTTCTTTTGAAAAAAAAAATGCTTAGAACAGTGAAGTTCATTTCTTAATTTTTAATTTTTGGAAAGAAAATAAGGAAGTGGGGTCCATGGTACATATTGGGTTGGAGTGGGGTCCACCGGCGGTCAATAAACGCATCAACTCCGTCAAGCAATGCAAAGGGTTCAACTTCAATGGTACATTTTTTTAAATAATATTTTTTAAAAATATTTATAAAATTAAAGTATATCAAAAAAACATTTATGAATTTTAGATGAAATATAAATTCGTTATGTCAGATAGCGGTTTCAGATATGTAACCTATAAAAAAATTTTGATATTTTTTTTGAAACCGTTATATTCTGCAATGATTTCAGACTTTAAAATAGTTGCAGTCTGTAACTATTTAAAATGTGTTAATATTTATTATTTTTATTATTAAATTAATAAAAATAATTAAAATTAATATCAGTTGTCGCTTCTAATTAAACTGGTATGCACTATTTTTGAATTTACAATAGGTTGTGGATTCAAATCTAACCAGCAACTTTTATTTATTCATTTTATTAGATTTTAGATATTAAAAATATATATCAATATGAAAAAAGTAAATTCAAAATATAAGGAGGTTGTAGCTTTAAATCTTATATCCTACTATATTTTTTCTTTACTTTAATAAATTTATTCTATAAATTCTATTATTCTATAAAATAAATTTTGATTCAATTATTCTATAAATTCGATTCCTTGTTTTTTTTTTCAAAAATTAAGATTTTAATCAATAGAATCGAATTTATAGAATAATCGAATCAAAATTTTTATCGGTTTGATATGGTTAAAAGAAAAACTAAAAATTAAAATTATTTTTAAAAAATAAAAAAAATTGTATATAAAAATTATACAAAATAATAAATCATAATATACTAAAGTCAAAATATTTAAATTGTACAAAATAAAAGTTCAAATTAAAGATACAATCCCAAAATATATAATAATAATACAATAAAATCGTTAAATAAATTTTTTCATTTAATCAATTTTTAATTTAATTGTCAAAATTTCAAATTATCACCTAAAAATAGATATTAATAATTGATAAATATATTCATATAAGTTACAACTCAAAATAAGATAATTTACATGTACAAAATAATTATTCAATTAAAAAATTCAAAAAATTATATAATTATATAAAATTTTGGTTTGGTCCGATTTTCCTACAGTTTTTTATTTAAAAATCGAATCAAACTGAAAAAACAAATTTTTCTGTAATTTGATGTCAAGATTATCAAACCGCTCGATTTTTTTATCAATAAATGTGAGAGAAATTAAATGTTGAATAGATTTTGACTATGATAAGAAAATTAAAGGAAGCCATTTTTATTACTCATTTGACCGGAATAGAATGAACCGATTAACACTTTTCTTTACAACTATAACAATTAAACACTTTCATAAAAAAGGTACAATATTATTTTTATAATTTACTTTGATGCAATATTGCTAATGTAGGAATAAAATTGATGCAATTCTATGCATAACCCTATACATATATATACAGTGGCGGAGGCAAGACCCTAAGGTTAGGAGGGAGCAAAAATTTTAGTATCAAAATTTATATGATTATTATTAGATTAAAATTTGAGAACGGGTACTTAAAATAAATTAGGGGGGTCACTATTATAATTTAAATATATATATTTGAGAAATTTCTAAATATATTTGAGAAATTTTTAAAAAATGAGGGTGTGCACATGCACCCTCTCATCAATATGTGGCTCTGCCAATATATATATATATATATATATATATATATATATATATATATATATATATAGACACATATACACTTTCCATCGGTAAAAGCCATATGATTTTTTAAAAAATAAAAAATAATATTTATTATTTTAAATGTTTATTATAGTAAATTTATCTAAAATAAAGAAAAAAAATATAAAGAAAAAGTACAATAGGTAATCGGATTTGAACATATGACCTTTTTATATTTTGAATTTACTTTGATATTGGGATAGTATGTATAATTTGATATTTAGTTTTAATATTTAATAATATCTAAAATATACTAAAATAAATAAATAAATGACCTTTTTATATTTTGAATTTACTTTTGACATTGGGATATTTAATATCTAGTAATATATAAAATATATTAAACTAAATAAATAAAAGCTGTTGGTGAGTTTTGAATTCACAAATTCAGAAAAGGATGCATACCGGTTGGACTACAAATGAGAGTTGATATTAATTTTCATTCTTATTTATTAATTTAATAATAAAAATAATAAATATTGAAATTTTTAAAATCGTTACAAACTACAACGATTTTAGAGTTTAAAATCACTGCAGGTTTTAGCGATTTAAAAAAAATTAAAATTTTTCTATGAATCACATATCTAAATTTACTATTTAATACAATGATTTTATACTTAACTCTAAATTCATAAATTTTTTTTTTATACATCTCAATTTTATAAATATTTTTGAAAAAAATAACCCAACTCCAAGGTGGTTGAGGTGGTATAGATGAATTTTATTTAAAAAACATAAAAAAAAAAATGAAGATTCCTTAAAGCAGAAAACGTGGCCGTTGGTCAAGGGTCCACGTGGGTTGTCTTCTTAGAAGCCCCAACCTGCAGTCTTTAATTTAATAATAATCAATTCCTCTCATGCTCAACTCCTAATTACACTTATGAAGGCTTGATGATGACATTTAAGTGCTTTTTTTTTATACTGAAGCAAAATATATTTATAAATTACGCTAATTATACGTGATAAACAAACGAATTGGATAAATTTAAATTGAATTATTAATAGATGAAGCACTAATAAATTAAATTATAAATAAATTAAAAAATAAGAATCGTAAATGAATTAATATTTAAATAAATTTATCGAATTCAAATATAAATTTTTTTATTAATTAACTAATGAATTCGATAATAATAATATTTAATTAAAAATATAATATAAATAATCATTTATTATCACATATGATAATTTAAAGAAAAGTTCTACCTTTTAAGGCTGTTGGATTACATCCATACGAAGACAACATAAAAAAAAACTTTTTCATGTGCTTAACTTTATAGAAAAATTAAATAAAAATAAGACAATATGTAAGAATATATTAATATCGATTCATGTGCTTAACTTACAATTATAATTGTGATTTAGGAAGTACGTCACATTAACAAGTCTAATGACATCATCGGCAACTTAAGCCCATGTACACCCAAGAAAGTAGCCAATTTAATAATTTTATTCACAATAATTTAACTATTTATTTATTAATAATTGATTTTTGAAAAAAAAAATCATTTTGTATAGAACCAATAAATTAAAAAATAAAATACATCAGTGTTGAATTGATCAAATGAATATTGAATTATGTTAAAGAATAAAATAGATCAATTTTGGATTGATTATACGAATATTTATTTAAATTTAAATTTTTTTTAATGAATTTGAATTGAATTTTGAATTTGAATAGATTTTACCACTTCTAATACTAATGTTCTTTTCAAAACTAAAATCAAGTAAAATTTTGAGGTTTTTTCCACTAAACGAAAAAAAAAATTACAAAACGTGAAATTAAAAAAAAAGTTCTTTTATTTTTGTAACATTGTTAAATTGATTTTTACATATTTTTTTCCTTTCATATTTGATTTTAGTTTCCTCGTAAAAATATTTTTAACGAATTTTAATTTAAAAAATTTCTATTATCATTTTTAAAACTATTTTCCTACATATTTTTGTGTTTTATGGTAGACAAAAATCGTATTAAAGTTAAATTAATTAATTCTGTATTTGAGAATGTGAAATTACCAAAGAGACTCGAATGATGTAAGGATTAGGAAAGAATGACATCACGTGGCATATAGTTTGAATCGAGCCAACGAGGCATGCTATAATTAAATACAATGAATACCGTATTATTTTATTTAAGGATCAATAAAAGATAGGGAGATAAATGAAGTTATGGGCTTGGAGCTTATCCCCCACTGGGCCAACTGAGCTTGGCATGATGAACTAATGGAGTAGTCAATCAGCAATTATGCGTTTTTGTTTGTCAGAATTAGACAAAATTAGTCTGAAACAAACATCATAAACTCAATAGAGTTCACTCAGAATTTGTATTGGATAGATAAGAGTTGTGATTCCAAATAATTAATCACAAAGAATAAAAAATGAAGGGTCGGTGGAGAATGATAATTAATTCAACAACCGTGAGATGAACAGCAAGAAAAACATGAAAACCAACTGCTTCCACTGGTAGACTTTGGTGGCATTGCAGGTGGCTGTGGATGCATATCATATTGCCGCCGAGTCGGTGATGCCATCTTCTCTGTTCCCACTTTCACTGACCCACCTCCTGCTAGGTTCCCTTCCAATCTAACCACCAATCAAACATTTCGTTACCATCAACTCTTTTCTTAACATTTATATATGAAATGCCCACCCAAAATGCTTATGAAGAAGTAATACTTACAGTGGGAATTGAAAAGAATGAGCGCTGCTTGAAGAGTGTCGGACCTCATCGGCCTGAACCGGAAGAGGCCTTTCATGGAAAACAAATTTGTCAGGTTCCACATAAGGTGCCCTTGGATTAAACACAGGCAATTCAGACTCGGGATTATTTTCCTCGGAATATTTGGTCTCCTTCCAGAAATCTTGGCTCTTCTTTTCGACGTTTTCGGGCTGATTGACAGGAAGTGGAGCCGGTGAAAGATTGGTGCTTGAGTCCTCTAACTTGGGAAATTCACCAGATTTATATAACATAAAAACATGGTCTCTTGAGAAGCTATTGTTTCCCATGTGAATACTGAACAATGATTCATTAGAAGCAACACTCCATTCCATGGGCGTAGCAGATTTGCTTGCGAAGATCGAAGATGGAATGCGATTGGGGTCATAGCCTCCTCCTTGAACTGTCATTTGACTGCTTACAGGATATATTGTAGCTGATTCAGGAATGGTTGTGCATGCATTTTGAACATTGCTGGAATTTTCGGGACTAGATACAGCAACTGATCCTTTCGGTTCGGAATTCAGTCCTTTTTGGGATTCCATGGACGAATCCACTGGATTGTCCTTTTCCATTGAATTCTGATGATGGAGCAGAAGAAATTAACGGGTATTTTTGTTTCTTACAGTAGCATGGATGATCAGAAGATAAGCAGAGAGTTAATCCGAAAAAAGAGAAAGCAGAAGCAATTAAGAAAGAATTAGGGTTTAAATGTTAGAAATTATAGAAGTGGAAGGCTAAGAGAAATTATCGGTGTTCTGTAATATTGTTTTTCTTACTAAACTGCTTTTGAATTACTGTTTTGCAATGAAACTCCCTCCGCTGGAATGGACCAATTCTAAACTATTAGTTACTTGTTATTCGAGCGGTTTTGAATCTTAACCTTAATTAAATGAGACCAGCATTTGCTTGACAACTGTTTATAACTTATTTTCTATGCTTTCTAATTTATCTTTATTTTCATTATTCTTAAAACTGTCCACTTAACTGAATAAAAACCACTTCTTGCTGTAAAGTCTCAATTCAATCTCTTTATTTTTCTTGTTGCATTTTTCAGTTGCCACGTAACAAACAGTTATGTCAATAAAAGCTGTTTCATTCTTTGTTCATATTATAAATAAATAAGTTAATTTCCTTCATTTAACATTAAAAATATTTATATTATATTATATTATATTTAATATTTAAAAATATTTATATTATATTATGTTATATTATATTAAGAATTACCTGTTGAATTATTTATTAAAAGATCATATATGAATCCAGAATGGTCTACCCCACAAGATAAGGTCCATAATTAACAAGAATATAGGATCAGTAGACCCTATTATTGTAATTACTAATTAGGTATTTGGTATGAATTAAATCGTTGGTCAAGATTAAATTATTAGTTTTGTAGCCTTTCACAATTTTGTCATTAATTATATATGAAGTTGTCAAAATAAAAAACGAGAGACATAAAACAACAAACAAAGGAATACATTTCCAAGAGAAAAAAAAAAAAAAAAACAGGTTGTTCGCAAATTATTATAACCTCTTGATAATTATTCCACGACTATTACTCACTGTTACTTTCCTTTTTCTTTAAAACAAATATAATTTAATCTTCAAAGTATGATTTCACGGTCTTAAACAAGATAATAATAATAATAATAATAATAATAATAATAATAATAATAATAATAATAATAATAATAATAATAATAATTCCCTAAAAAATGGGAGATGCATAACTAAAAAATGTGGAAAATAGAGGATAAGGTAAATAAGAAAACAGAGGTCCAAATTAATGTCCTATCTCCTTAATATTGACTTTATCTGTTCTAACACAGTGGAAAAGCATTCATACTCAGAGCTCCTGCAAGCAGCGAAGTTTCCATGGAGATAGCCTTGAAAAAACTGTTCCTTAGCCATGGATTCAATAGTTTTAACTGTAAGCTCTACCCTTTTAATTAATTCCCTTCAATTATATATAAAGCTTACTGAATTCCACTTGAATTTTGCAGATGAAAATATTCCGAGAGAAAAAACAAGTCAATTTATACAAAATTCTGTAGGAATTGCAGAAAATTTTTCTTCCAATTATCTAAAATACAGCTATAATAACTTCACATGCCTGCACACCGCCGACTCAGCAAAGGTAGAATCTTTTTTATTGGTGTTTTAATTTTTGTAGTCTTGATGAGCTGATATAATTGAATTTGTAAAGTGAAGAGGGGAAGAATTGTAGAGGCTAAAGCAATGAGAAGGAGAAGAGTTTATCAGAAGAGTGAAACTTATGTCCTATTAGAACCGGGGGAAGAAGAGAAGTTTGTGTCTGAAGAAGAACTGAAAGCTAAATTGAAAGATTATCTTGAAAATTGGCCAAAGCCAAGTTTGCCACCTGATCTTGCAAGATTTGACACAATTGATGGAGCTGTTTCTTTCTTGGTTGCTTCTGTCTGTGAACTTGAAATTGATGGAGATGTTGGTTCTGTCCAATGGTATGAAGTTCGTTTAGATTGATCTGTTAACAATTCTTTCTACTTTCTTTTTTCAGAACACATATTAACTAATTTCAGATCCATGTATGTAACATAGTTTTGTAGTAGACTGAATCAAAATATATGGGGAAAAAGGAGTTGAGTACGTTTCATTAAATTATATAGAATGATACAAATTTCATGTAAAAGCAACAGAAGCAATAGTATTACTGCCGACAAATTAAATTAGTAAAGTTCAAGAATCCATCTGATTATCCACCAAAAATATTAATTCATATTTCAATCTTGAAAGAGACCAGTTCTTGAGGAATATCCTGAACCTGCAGCCATAACCACATATATAATTTTATATTCATTTACAAATTAATTATAATAAATACAGTTTTAGATATATAAATATACCTTAGGCAGATTGATGGTAGGAGGCAAGAGAGAAACAGCCTTTCTGTTTCTTGCAAGAATGCCTTTTGTAACTGGTGAAACCATAAGATCAGTTGGGCTTCTGTACCTGAAATTTGTTCAATAGCACAAACAATTAGAACAATAATTCTATAGATCGGAGCAAACAATTGAGTGGAAATGAGTGAGTACCTTTCAGGATACTTGAATGCCTTTGGAACTTTGAGATGATCTGGTGTACTACTTTTCCGCAAATCGCTACTCGAATTCGTTGATTTTGGCTCTGTTTTTTGATCTTGAATTGGAGTTTTGGGTTCCTCTGATTGCTTTGTCTCTTTAATTGGAGTTTCTTGCAAATTCTCCACAGAACACATATTTAATTTAATTCTGTACAGTAAAGGTAAAAGAAGAAAAAGAATGAAGAAAACCCAGATGAGTTTGAATTCAAAGAGAAACTGGATTTTGAGAATTTAGAGCAAATTTGAAGGGAAATTGAATGGTTTGCAAATGGGGTTTAGGCTTTAAAGTTTAAAGTAGAGGGTTTTGCAACGGTCTAATTTCTAGAAAGGGTAGTAACGGGTCAAATTATCTCTTCATTAGGAAAAAAATAAGCTAGGTATCCATAATGGTGGGGTCCAATGGAATTATTAAAACAATGCTGAATGGTAGAATGTTTAATACACTCAGCTACGCATACTGATATTTTAAGAATCAAGGCAAAGTAATTTATTAATTATGCCATGATAATAATAACGGAAGTGGTATATAATATTCTACTATTACTAGCTCTACTATCCACAAGAAGTAATTTAAACTAAAACTTTGATGATTATTTTTATTATTATTTAAAAATTTTATTATTTATAGCATTAATTTCCTTTTAATTAATTCTTGCAACTAAAATATATAGAGGCAATTACCCCAAATGACAGATTTTTTTCCTTGTTTTCAAAAAATACAACCCTTTTTAATTTTTTTTCATAACTCTCACTTTTTAAATATTTATTTTCAAAAATACATTGCAGCTGATGCAGATAATGCTGCTGATCTTCACGGTGGTGGCCTTCATCGTCGGTTATATTATGGGATCGTTTCAAATGATGATTCAAATTTACGCCGGCAAAGTGGTTCTCACTACATTGATTACTATTCCCAATTGGCCATGGTTTAATCTTCGCCCTCTCACGTGGTTGGACCCTAGTGATGCCGAGAAGCATCCCAAGCCAGAGATACAACCTACTAATTTGAAGAAGATATCCTCTAAAAATTAGGTGTTTCAATGTTTGCAGCCTTATCATTTAATAAGTATTTTCATAATTGAACAGTGGAATGAATGGATTTTTATCCAATTACATTTGTAGTTGTTCACTATAAATTTTGAAGCTTCAGATAATGGCAAGAATTACAAGGATCTATTCTTTGATGATTGTTTTGTTTTTCTAAAATTGGATTTCTCTTGGATGCTTTATGCATTCGATAAACTGATTGTAGGTTCTTTTTTTTTAGTTGAATTTGATCAATGCCAATATCTAAGCATATATTTTAACTCTTGAATAGTGGAGCAGAGTGTGTTTACCTATCCGGCCGTAGATCTCGTGACGTTGTCGCTCCTAAAAAAGACTCAAAAAAGAAAAAGAATAAGTAGGTGGTGAGTAAGAAAAGAAGTCTTTTTAGACTGCAAGGTCAAGCTTATCTATGACAATCCTCCTTTTTTTCTGCGTAAAGAATTAGTAAGAATTGAGTTTTGTTGGTTCCTATAGAAGTCAACGAGAGGCTAATAGGTGATGCTTAGGAGTCTCTGTTTGAGAGAAAATGGCATTTGTTGTTCAATTGTATAATTTGCTTGTGATTTCTCTTTTGCTTGTTTCAAAGTTATGGCTTTAACTCTGTTCTTCATCACTTGATCTAACGCATCTTGAACTACTCTTTGAGATTCAGCATCTAGAGCACTAATAGCTTCATCTAGTATCTAAATTCTTGGCTTACTAGCCCCATCTGCTGCCTTAACCACTTCAATTGCAGCTTTTGAATATCAACTCCATCTAGAGTTATAAAAGAAATAGTTTGAGAAGAGGTGTGATGTGCAGACAGATATACAAGTGTCCGAAATGTTTTGGGTAAGTAAAGAGTAATTTGTGATGTGCAGACAGATATACAATCACTTGGATTAATATTATTAGTTAACAGACAGAACTTGGTTCAAGTTTTAACTTTGTAGCTAAAGATGACTAAACTAACTCACTGCTGCTGTTAAAAATTTTACCTGTTGTGAACTAATTACTACTGCAACATTTATTTATCCTTTCCTCTCACCTCTTTCATGAATAAAGTTGTGAAAATTAGTAACTTCTTTGTTACTGCTGCACTGCTACTTGAGTTGCTCCAGCTGCACTGTTGTTTTCATCACTTTGGGTTATAGTGGCTGGTTGTTGTGCTTCTCGTGAACTAATGATCAATATACTTTGATGCAAATTAGTTAGTGTCTGACTTGGCTGAAACGTTGAGGATTCTACACTTGAGCAAGCAAGTTCTGAACTCCTCAAAATAAGAAACATGGAAAGAAGAATTCTTTTGAGTCTCTAGGAGTGTCTCCATTCTGCCCTTTCTTGTCATTGATATTTTGTTTAATGTTTCTTAGAAGTGATGGGATGCCAATATTTTTGCGGAATTTTTATGGGGTTTTAGACTTTTATGTGGTTGAGCTAGTGTTTGGTAACTGGTTTTTAGGCAAGGCGTCATGAATGCAGTGACGGGTCTTTGTTGCCATGGTTGGGTGGCATGGTGGTTGGGGTTTCTCTCCCAATTTTTCTCATTAGTTTATGATGCAAAATATATTAACCTCAATTTCCTGTTTAATTTATAATCCAAAGGTTATCAGGGCTTGTTCTATATTGGATGCCTTGTTCTATTGTATTGTAGAGTAGAATAGGTATAAACTCCCACCAAAGCATTATCTATGCAATGATAGCTTTCTCAAATGCTCTAATTTGCTGGCCTTTCATGAAATTCTAAGAAATTGATTATTCTGATCTTATATGCAGTGCCATCGTGATGACAAGGACTCACTGAAATGAATGTTAACATGTGAGAGCTTGAAAAATGCAAAAGATTCGAGCGGGCGTGGATTTGCTGTCTTGTAATATGTAGGGGGTTTAACGCATGAGTATATTTTGACTGGAGTTAGTTGATGACTTCAAATTTTTATTTCTAGCTAAAGACTTATTTTCAAGTTGGTATTTTTGGAGCATTTTTTCATCCCTTATTTTTTAGTTTTCATTTCTTTATTTTATATTCTGTATTTTTTTTTCTAGGCTATACTTCATTACTTATAATTTCTAATATCACGAACAAATTATGAATCTGCAATATGGTCCCCTTCCTTGGGTTTAATGCTTCTTAGTTAGTGATGGTTAATGTTAAAAGTGTTCTGGGTCACGGAGCTCCTTATTCAGGCATCAATAGTTTATGGAAATTGAAACCAAGCTGAGGGAAGCTCTAAAGTATTCAGGCTTGGCTTGCCTGATGCTTAACTTGAGTTTTAGAGTTCGAGCTATGTTTTAAATGGATGTAAATTTTAATTTCATGTTTCTCTATCTAGTGAATGTCATAATGAGATGATTTATAAAAGTTAAAATTAATAATTTTATTTAATCTTTATTTCTTAAATTATTACATGAACTCTAAACAATAAATTTTGGGCAGCTATATTAGCAAGTTTGATTTCTTTACCCTAGGCCAATATGATTATCCAATTATTCCCTTTGCTTCATATTTAATAGCAACTTGAGTATATAGAATTTACTAGACAACATGCAAAAATATATTATAAAACAATTACTCAACCATGGAAAGAAAAAAAACCTTGTGAATTAAGACAGATACTGGAACTCCCAAATGAAATTTTTCAGCAAAAAAAAGTAAAAATTTTGGGATGTGTCCCCTAGCTTACAAACTATATCCTCCCTAAATCGTAGTTATCTATGATGTACAAATACTCAATATTACATTTTATATCCCAATGAAGGAAGTAACATCGAAAATTAAGGTTCTACTTAGTGATGCTAGCCTGCAAGGCTTTACTGCTCCAAAAATTCAGACCAACAGGTTGCATTGAAGTCCTGCAGATAGCTTTAGCACCAGATAACCACTCGGTGTCTCTACTGTACAAGCAACTTCTTATTCTAGATGAACTTGGAAGGTAACTAATATTTTTGCAGCCACGTGACTGGTCTGTCATTTGCAATATCTAGCCCTCACTGTTGGAATCAATTCATCTTATGCCAGGGAGAAGTCATGATGCTAGATATCATATGTACATCTGGGTGGTGCTTCGAGGCAAAGAAGAGAATAAGTACGGCTTAGTTAACAACCAACTTGTCTAAACCACCCGAACCCATGTTCCACCGCACATAGGACAACCATAGGCCCAACTGCTAATCATAATAACAATAATAATTAAAAAACAAAAACAAAAACAAAAACAGTTTGCAAAGTAATTTTTACTACTATTCCATTTCAGATAGCAAAAGCATCAAATGACTTGTAAAAAAAAGATTTTATATGATCCATCGAGAATGCCTAGGAGCAATACCTAGTCTTCAAGTTAATTTAAAGTTTGATTTTTTTTTTTTTATGTGTACATGTAAAAATAGATATAGAAACTCAAGGGGATTTTATCAAGTTTTTGATACATTACGTACAAACAATACATACATGAAATATACATAATATATACATCAAGTACATACAGTATACATGAAATACACACACAGTATACATAAAGTACACATACTGTATATATGAAGTAAACTCACTGTATATATCAAATACACACAGTGTATGCATCAAGTACATTAATTGTATACAACATAAATAGAAAGTGTACACACTGTATACACCAAGTAAATACGGTGTATACATTCAAGTACATACAGTGTACAATAAGTACACACTGTTTATACACCAGGTATACATGGTATATACACCAAGTACATACCGTGTATACGATAAGTTACACAATATACAACAAATATATATATTTTACAATATTAATAAATATACAAAGAAATATTGTTAAGTATTATATTAATTTTATATTATCATTACACCAAGTACATACCGTGTACATCAGGTACACATGATGTATACAGTAGGTATACATTGTGTATACGATAAGTACACAGTATACAACAAATATATATATTTTACAATTATAATAAATATACAAAGAAATATTTTTAAGCATTATATTAATTTATATATCATTACACCAAGTATACACATTATGTACACCAAGAACACACCGTGTATGCACCAAGTACACAGTATATTACATAGTACACATATTATATATACATAGTACACGCACTGTATACAACAAGTACGCTACACATATAGTATACACCTTTGTATATAAAAAAATCTCTCTCGTTTTCTTTCCTAAACTGTATAAACCAACATAAGAATGATTTATTGCAAGGAATTTATGAACTTTACTTCGATGCAACAATAAATTATATCACTTAAGCAATTTCCGCTTACCAATCAGACACACTAATAATAATAATAATAATAATAATAATAATAATAATATAATAATAATAATAATAATAATAATAATAATAATAATAATAATATAATAATAATAATTAGATTTTCATGTATTGTGCAACAAAATGTATCCTCAGTGACAAGTATCAAAATATATTTTGACAGAAGTTGAAGATTTTGCAATAAATTAATGAAATTTTGCTACAAATTTGAAAAAGAAAAAAGAAAAAGAAAATCTTGCTTGAAAATTAGAAATCAATGAAAATAGCTAAAATTTGCATATATTCTTGATCAATTAAAAGGCTCCAGGACAAATGGATAACTAACACTAGCAACTTCCTAATTTTGAAACTTTAGTCAAAATAAATTAGTTAAGTACCTTCAGTCTACACCATTTAATCAACTTCCCACGCATGATTCTCTTTTCTTTACTTAACAATCAATTCAAAATTAAAATTTGAGTTTTTTATCCTATCAACAGATTATCTAAATTACATAAAAACTTTATTAAATCATATATTTTAATTTAACTATAGTTCTATCAAGCTAATTAGACTTCTTAACAGTAAAAGTTAATCACAAATCTTATCCCTGAACTTGCCACTAACTTTAATGTGTAACCCCAAAATCTTTTCAATTTCAATTTAGTCCTTTGATCTTTAAAGATTTTATTTGTTTTTCTCTGGTCAGGTAAAGCCAAAAAAAATTAAAAGAAAAGCAAAAAGGAAGATGAAACAGGAGCTGAACATAAAATCAAAATAAGAACAAACATGAGCAGATGATTATCAATGGAAATAAAATACTGATAAAAATAAAAAAAAGAACTTACTGATGATTTGAGAACTTGAATTCCATAGTGATGAATTCTCTATGAAAATAGCAAAAAAAGAGAGATCACAAAACCCAAAATTCCAGTGAAGTAAGAGCAGCAAGAAACAAAAAGGTAAGACAAACTCCTATAAAGACAAACCCAATTCTGACCAATATTGTGCTCGTCGGGTTTGTAACACCTTTATAACACTGCACTATGTGTACAATCACTGATTAACTCAGATGTCACACCAGAGCTACAATCACCCGATGCGTTATACCAGACAATTCATATGCCATACTAAATACAGTTGTACATATACATATGCATAACCATAATTTAATACTTACATTTTTATTTCTGATGATACATATATGCCATGTCTATGCTATCCATCATCCTTCTTGCTTGTCTGAAAAAATTGTTGAATCTCTCTATCTTCAAAACCTGCATGCAGTCATAAAACTACGCGCACAACAAAAAAACTGTCAATTAGCGACGGCACAATTTCCGTCGCTAATATTGCGACGGATTAGCGACTGTTTTACATTTCCGTCGCGATAATGATATTTGCTATTTTAGCGACGAAATAGCGACAGAATTAATAAACAGTCGCTAATTATTGGCGGGAAGAGTACGCGCCCTGTTTTGCGACGGAATTAGCGACAAAATTTTCCGTCGCTAAATGTTATAATTTTTTATTCAAGAAATTAGTTCCAGAAATTTTAGCGACTAAACTTTTAGTCGCTAATTTTGGCGGGAAAATTTAGCGCCTTTTTTTTGAGACGGTTTAGCGACGGAAATTTTTCTGTCGCTAATTATTATTTTGTTGCTGTAATACGATTAGCGACGGAAATATTTAGTCGCTATTCCGTCGTAAATAAATTAAAAAATAAGTTTTTAAATTTCACTCCCATAATTTATGTATAATTTCAAGTAATTTTAATATAGACCATATAAAATAAATTATTTCATTTGTAACAGAAAATTATAAATTATTTTATAAGTTGGTAATAATTTTTTACCAATTATACCAAAATTTAATGTTATTTATTTAGAAAATTTACATTTTTAATCATAATAATAAACTAATTGTTATGATTATTATATATTTGCGTGTTCAAGATTAATAAAAATAAATATTTATAAAATTTATTATTTAATTTAAAATAATAATAAAAAATTTTGTAATTTATTTTTATTATAAAAAATTTAAATCAAATATTAAATTATTAGGAATTAAATTGATTTATTTATCAGTTATCCCCAAATATAAACTTTTTTTATTTAAAAAAAATTACATTTTAATAATAATAATAAAGTAATTGTTATAAGTATTATATAGTCATATTATGAAAAATAATAAATATTTATATTTATATAATAATAATATAAAGTTTATTATTTCATTTAAAATGGTTGTGAAAAATTTATAATTTATTTTTATTTTGTTAAAATTTTGAGCAAATTTTAAATTATTAAAAAATTTAAAGTATATATTTATAAAATTATCCTTGAATACAAGGATAAAATGATAAAATTTGGTAGGGACATTTTAGTAATTTCAAAAATTTACCCTACATATAAAAATAACATTTTATCTTCCACCACATCTCTCCACCGTTTCAATTTAATGCGTATATGATTTTAAGCTTAATTTATTATTTAGTTGAATAATACAATAGAGTTCAATCTAAGACTTAAACTCATACAAGTCAAAATGAATAAATTTTCTAATTTAATTTCTTCAATTTAATTTCTATTATTTTTCTAAATTAATAAATTTTCTAATATATATATATACACACACTCACACACTTTTCAATTTTATTTTTATTATTTTTCTAAATATTCAAAGCTCCATCTAAACTCATCCTTACCATTTAACTTCACTACCGCGGTTACCTAATTGAGTGTTATGGAAGACTGAGTAAACTTACTGATTTGAAAATGGATAAATGGCTTTGAAATTCTAAACATGGCCAGATTAATAAATAAGTTAAGATATTATCTGATAAATCCAAATATATAGTCCATTTGAATCTTCATATTTATGGTTTGGTTGGATCTTCAAATACAAATTGAATCTTATTATCAACGGTTAAGTATTTGCCGTTAGATCAACCTAATTTTTGGTGAGTGCGTTCGAAACTCCTTGTTGTTAATTTTGAACGGTAAAGATTAGTTTTTAAGGTCTATAAGTTCAATTTTTGTTGCAAAAAAGAGACCGTTTTCTGAATTTTTTACGTAATGACCATTTTTGTATACGAAGACGATCGAAAAATTATTTGCCGTTAGATTGGCCTGATTTTTGGTGAGTACATTCGAAACTTTTTGTTGTTAATTTTGAACGGTAAAGATTAGTTTTTAAGGTCTGTAAGTTCAATTTTTGTTGAAAAAAAGAGACTATTTTCTGGATTTTTTACGTAATGACCAGTTTTGTATACGAAAACGATCGGAAAATCATTTGTTGTTAGATTGGCCTGATTTTTGGTGAGTACGTTCGAAACTCCTTGTTGTTAATTTTGAACGGTGAAGATTAGTTTTTAAGATATATAAGTTCAGTTTTTATTGTAAAAAAATATAGGCTATTTTCTGAATTTTTTACGTAATGACCAGTTTTGTATACAAAGACAATCGAAAAATTATTTACCGTTAGATTGGCCTGAGTTTTGGTGAGTACATTCGAAACTCCTTGTTGTTAATTTTGAACGGTAAAGATTAGTTTTTAAGGTCTGTAAGTTCAATTTTTGTTGCAAAAAAAGTTATTTTCTGGATTTTTACGTAATGACCAATTTTATATACGAAAACGATCGGAAAATCATTTGCCGTTAGATCGGCCTAATTTTTGGTGAGTACGTTGAAAACTCCTTGTTGTTAATTTTGAACGGTAAAGATTAGTTTTTAAGGTCTGTAAGTTCAATTTTTGTTGCAAAAAAAGTTATTTTCTGGATTTTTACGTAATGACCAATTTTATATACGAAAACGATCGGAAAATCATTTACCGTTAGATCGGCCTAATTTTTGGTGAGTACATTCAAAACTCCTTGTTGTTAATTTTGAACGGTAAAGATTAGTTTTTAAAGTCTGTAAGTTCAATTTTTGTTGCAAAAAAAAGTTATTTTCTGGATTTTTACGTAATGACCAGTTTTATATACGAAAACGATCGGAAAATTATTTGCCGTTAGATGGGCCTAATTTTTGGTGAGTACGTTTAAAACTCCTTATTGTTAATTTTGAACGGTAAAGATTAGTTTTTAAGGTCTGTAAGTTTAATTTTTGTTACAAAAAAAAATTATTTTCTGGATTCAAAGATTTTGAAGGATCTGTAAATAATAAGTTATTATATAGATTTTGTAACACTCCAAAAATTTAAATCGCGCGAGAGTATTTTTTTAACACGTGCAAAGTATTTTGATAGGTACAAAGGCCGATTTATTAAGGATATGATATAAATTTTCATAATTTCAAGAATTTTAAATTAATAATTATTAAATAGAGTAAAATTTAAGAACAAACCATAAGAAACAATTTATTCAATATGTATATATATTATATCTATGAATTTAAATAATAAATTATTTATTTAACCAATTTATTGATAACTAATTTAATGAACATGACAATTTATACATTTCACATTTAATTTCTAAATTTAGGCAATTCGATTAATATAAATAATTTATTTTAGCCTATTATAGAAAATATAATTATAAAAAAACAACAATTTTAATAATTTAATTAACATATTTAATCAATTTATCATATACACTTATGTATTATATATTTTATGATTTATTATATTTGAATTGAGGCTTAAAAATTCAAATTGGAAGAGTAAAGGGACTATATTGAATTTAATAATCGGGTGTTAAATTATTTTCTAATTTATTAAAAATACCATATTATCTTCTATAGAGACAAATGACACAACTTATTTGCCGAATTTAGTAAAAATAACGTATTATTTTCTATAAAAACAAATGACACAAAACAATAGAAAATAAAATATCGTATGATGTAAATAATGATAAAAAATAATTTAATATTTTTTATCAATTTAAAGATACTTTATATAGTTTTTACTAATATATATATATATATATATATATATATATATATATATATATATATATATATATATATATATATATATATATATATATATATATATATATATAAAGAGTTTATATAGTTTTTACTTATGTATTAAAACGAAAGAAAGAGAAGAAAGAGAAGGAAGAAAGGGAAGGGAGATCGGGGAAGAGAGAAGCGGGGAAGGGAGGGGGGACGGACCACCGCTGCTCGACGCCGGTGAAGGGGCGCTGCTCACCGCCGCCACCGTCTGTCCGTCCTCTGTTATCGGCGCCTTCCTCCGGTGAGTGTTTTTTTTTCTTTTTCTTTATCGCCAACTCTCCCCTTTTCTCTTTTTTCGGTGGCTGTCGACGGCGTTGGAGGCGATTGACCACGCCGGTAGGATCACGAGGTTGAGACGGAGCTGTCGGTACTTGCTGATCGTCCCCACTCGCCGGCGAAGTGTAGATCGGAGCACGTGGGAGCCGGCGGTTCCAAGTGGTTTTCCGGCCAAACCACTATGCTTTGAGGCGCGTGAAGACCACCAGGAGGCTACCGGCGACTCTGGCTTCAGGCTCGGCGCTTCGACGACTCTCCGGCGAGGCTCCGGTGAGCCGCCGGCGAGGATCCGAATAGGCAGAATGGAGGGAGTATTTTGGCCTTCGACTCTAAGGTGCGGGTACTTGATGTGAATCCTGATATGCATGTGTAATTTTAGTAGATTTTAATAAACCAACGTTATATGTATATAGATATATACAGATTTAAATGGAAATGGAAGGTAACCAATAATAGATATATTATTATTATTATTATTAGAACTAGTAATTTGTTAATAGAAAGGGCAATTGAACGAATTTTGTGTTGTTTGTTTTCGTGGATTTGCAGGAAGATCTTGACACGATTGATAGAATGATTGATGATGGTGAGGCACAGTATTATAAATGGCGGCATCCTGATCCTTACATTGGTGAGTAATATGATATATTGGATTGTGTTTTTGCTAATTTCTTATACTACAATTTGTTGTGGTTTGATTGGGCACCGTAAAATTAAATTAAGTTATTTGCAATTATGATTGCCGGTTTATGTCTTTTAGTTGTAAGTTCAAAGATGACTATGATATGTTAACATAATGCTAAACCATTGATTTGTGCATTTCTTTTTGTCCATTAAAAGGCTTGCTGCACAGTGTTCAGGAAATTAGAAAGATTGGCTTGATTGGGAGACGTCCTACTAGAGGGTCATGTTCTGTATTTTGCAGATTCTAATTTTATGGGTACAACTTACGTCTTATGTATTTGTTCTATATCATTTTGATGATAGAGTGGGAACGAACTTCACTTGGAAAATCAATCATCTTTTCAAGGTCATCATTCTTGCGTCATCTTTTAAAATCTTGCCAAGTAACTTGGGAATCAACTTGGTTGCCACTGTTTCATAACTTAGAACTAGGCAGCATATTTATAGTTTCATATGGGTTGACTCTTTCATATTTAAAGAGTGTAAGTATATTCAATATTATAAGTAATTAGAATCAAAACGAAAAAGATTTAAAATATAGAAATTGGAAGCTAGTGTTTTGATTTGAAATTCACATGTTTCAGTATACTAGTGTTTGTAAATATGGGTTATGAATGTAAACATGCATAAACATGTCTAATTCTTTATTTTCTGTAATAGACAATTTGGAAATTTGTATCTCATATGCATTGCTGCTTACAAGTATAACAAAAAAGAAAATATTGGCCTAAGAGCACACATATTGCCATGTTTAATTAAAATGGCTTTTCTGAGTTTTTAAGGTCTGAAATTTGACTGCTTTATCCAACACTTTTTGCACTACTGAAATCCTGGTGTCATGTTATGCATGCTTTTGCATGGAGGATAGAACCTACCATTGATTAACTTGTGCATGTCAAAAAATTTCTTATTCCAATCCCTCATAATTATGTTCCTTTCACGACAGGATTCCATGGAAAATCATGAACAAAGATGTCTTGGGAAGACCAATTTTGTAGAGATTCGTTCATTCTGGCAGATGTTTATGAGTTTTGATAGGATGCGGAGCTTTTAATTTTGGAAGATAACATTGTTGATGCTAATTAGTATGATATTGTTACTATTTTGTTGTTTTAACAGAGATTGTTTGAGGATAATATTATGTACATTTTCAATTACTATTATATACATGTGTGTGTATTTTGGAACATTTTTTGATTTGGAATAAATATATGTTTGTATGTGTGAGATCATTGTTATATACAAGTTAAAAAATAAATAAATAACAATCATTGTATAAAAAATTAAATTTTTAAAATATGGCAAAAGAAAAAATTCATTTATACAATAATTCAACTAATATATAATAGATATAATTTAAGAAATAATTAGCGACCAAATTAGCGACGGACAAAGTAGTCGCTAAATATTATCATTTTAATTACAGTAATTAATTAGCGACGGAAATTTTAGTCGCTAAATATTATTATTTTAGTTCGGCGACTAATTAGGAATATAAATTAGCGACGGAAAAAAATTAGCGACGAAATATTTCGTCGCTAAATTAGCGACTGAATTTAAAATCCGTCGCTAATATATTAGCGACTGGCCTATTAGCGACCGTTCGTCGCGGCGTCGCTAATTTTAATTAGCGACGAAAAAATGGTATTTAGCGACGGAATTTTCCGTCGCTAATCTGCAGTTTTTTTGTAGTGGCGCTTAACATTAAAATGCCCAGTGATTAGATACATATCCAAACTTTCCAATATAATCACATGCAGGTTTATACAAATCTATCCATTTTTCATTTATATCATCATTAACTCTTTTTGTTTCTCTCTATTATTACCTCGATTATCCTTCAACTAATGAAATCAGCTATTGCTATGCTTAGGGTCTTATCTAGCAATACTATCACTTATTTTTTTGATCAACTTTTATGTCATTTCTTTTCATTACTACCGTGATTCATCTATACTTTGATATACCTTTTGATCAATTCTTTAACACTATAGTAGTATTACTAATTAATTTGCTATTACTATTCTAATCATTAATACTGACATTATTGATCTATATATCAACACTGTCTATACATTCTCATCCTTAATGGATCTAACATTTTCAGACTTATTTTACTTACTGGTTGCATTCTAATTCAGCTTGTGGATTAATTTATCTTTGGTCTTATCAAGACTAATTTTCAATTAAGTCCCCCTTTTAAAATTCTATTAATTTACTATTTATCTTTCACTTGCCAACTATTACTATTTTTGTCATTTTTTAAATACTATTCATCCTACTTTTAATTACACTTATGGATCATACTATTTCTGAATTTTTATTTTAGTCCTTTCCCCACCATTATCAATGGTAAATTACAATTTGGTCCCTAAAGTTGCACATTTACAAATTTTACCTTACGTTTTAACTATTTACTCTTATAACTCATTTTTTTCCTATCTTTTACTCTTAATACATGCTATGACATGTAAAATTACAATTTAAACCTTATTTCTCACTTAAGTGTAAGGATTACACTTTTGATCCTTATTTCACCATATAATAGGGTTCCTTTACAATCTGATCCATCAATTAACAATTCATTTGCTAAATTATAATTTGGTCCTTCCACTTTTACTAAATTACGATGATGCCCTCTATTATTACTCATTTCACTAATGCCATTAATCATCTTTACTTTCACATTTAATTTCCTATTTAACATTCAATCTATCACTTAATCACAAATATATGGCAAATTACATATTGTTCCCAACTGGATCATTAACTTACACCTTAAAACACTCGTTATCCTATCTTATCATTTTTGTACTTATCTTTCATTGAGTTGAAGTACAATATTACCCTTCAATTTCAATTAATTACTTTAATATCACCAGTTGAACTCATTTATGCACTTTATTTATTGTTCATTATACAAATTGCAATTTTAATTCTTAACATATCATTTTCTTGCTACTTTATATTTTAGTATCAATTCTTTTCAATTATTTATAAAATAGTCATTTTTATATCCTATTTATCATTATTAATGTATCTTACATTCAATACAAATTAATACCACTATTTTGGTACATTTTAAATTTAGTCTTTAATTTTTCATTTAAGTACGAATGTCCCTTTTAGACTTTAATTACAAATTTGCCACATTTTCATTCATTTTCTCCCCAATTTCATTGTTTGGCATTCAAATTACCAATTAATCTTTATTTTAACTTGTTTCATGCAAAATTTCAATTTAGTCCTTCAAAAGTTCAATTTTAGGCTGTTTGTTCACTACTTTATCGTTTTACCATTTCATTCATTACTTTATCATTTTTATTCATTAACCTCAATATTTGGAAAAATTATCGTTTACCTCTGAACTTTTTATTTATTTTCAATTAGATCATTTTTTATTCAAATCTTCATTTCTTACTTTACTTTTTGTATTTTTTAGTCACTTTTACTATTATGCCCCTAGTATAATTCTGACAAAAATTTTCAGACCGGATATACAAGATGTGAATTCCACAGGCCCATAGTAGACAGTAAGAAATGATCCCGAATGATCAATTCACCTTAGATCATATTAGAACAGACAATCAAACAGAAATTATGGGAGATCATTAAGATCCTACCATAACTAAGCAAGTCACCATGACTTGCACCGCGGTGTGGGTGTCCCTATGGCTAGCCATTCATATCATGAACTAGATTTTAACTGTTTGATCACTACTAAGGGCAAAATTCTTAACTCATTTTAGAATTTTCTTTCACATTTTGGAATTCTCATTTGCCTTTCTATTTCAGTACACTTTTCAATCAACTTTTTTGTCACTTTACACATTTTTATGAATTATCTCACAATAACTCATCATTTTCATTTCACATTTTAACTTTTCCATTTGCTTTTCATTTCAATACATTAGACAAACAACTTTTTCATCAATTTAATTTTTTTTTCATATTTCATGAATTATCTCATCATAATTCATTATTTGCACTTTAAGTATAATGCATTTTCTCTAAAATTATTCATACATATTCCATATTTACAAACATTGCATTTATATTCACATTTATGACTACACATCATTTCTTATCATTTTTTAATAAATTACTAAAATACCCCTCAGTTCATTTTATTTACAATTTTGCCACTAGATATACATCTTACACTATAAATTTAATTTTTATTTGTACAATTACGGTTTAGCCCTCAATTTTCTTGTTATTCATATATTCACTTTTAAACCTTGATTAATCTTTTATTTTATCCAATTAACTTTTATTTCCTTAAAATTTTCAGTTTCTTCTTCTTCTTCTTTTTTTCTAATCAGTCATAATATAAATTTCACATTTAAATTTATTCTTATCTTTCATTCTATCACTACACCTTCCCACTATATCAATTAATATTTTCATTCTTTCACTTACTTTTACATCTCAATATACTAATTACTTAACACTTTTCATCACTTTTGCACATTTTATGAATTATCTTTTATAATTTATCATTTTCACTTATTACATGAATTATTTCATCATAATTCAACATTTTCATTTTGAACATAATGCAATTTCACTCTCTAAAATATTCATATAATTTTCATAAATTCTAAATAAATTCATGGACACTTCTTTTCATATCTAAAATTATTTTATGACATTAAACATCATTAATTCACAAAATATACTCTAGTATACATTGAATATCCATTCGGTCTACACTAGTCCATTATGTAAGATTTATTTTTTTTATTTTTAATTATTCAAAACATCATTTCTAACCTCCTCTAACATATCAAATATATTAATTTCAATTAAATATGAAATATACACTCAATTTCACAACTTACATAACCCTATATCCATTAAAAAAAACTCATGGAAATTAAGGAATATTGTATCTACTTACCTTAAATCCTATCCTCCTCACTTAAATCTTCATTTCCATCATCTTAACTCCATGAAACAATTTCTCCTTAAAATAATCCTAAAATTGTCAAAAATTGAAGGATATAAAATCATCATTTCCTTTGCTTCAAAATTAAATCTAACATCATAAATAAACTATACACACCTAAATTCATCAATATATACCTTTAATTTGAATTAAAAATTTTAATTTTTCTTACCTCAAATTTTGACACATAAACTTCAATCCTTGATCTCCACCACTTCTTTCACCATAAATATAAGTTAAATACTTCCATCAACTAATAGAAGAGCTTAAATTTACTTAGGAGGCTTGATTTTAGGGAGAAAATTGAGTAGAAGATGAAGAAACAAATAAAAAGGAAACGAAAGGAGATTTGGCCAAAAAGAAGAAATGGGAAAGGAGGAGAAGATTGTGGTGAAGTCTAAAAAAATCTGAATTTCTGCCTTTTATAAGCCTCTTAATGGGCTGGGCTTGGTCCAACCAAGTTGGCCCAACCTATTTTAAGCCCATTATACATTCTAAAATTATTTTTCTTACTTACAAAATTCAAATTCACTCAAAATTAATTTCATAATTATTAAAATATATAATATAGCCTCCATAAAAATTTTCAACTCAATCAGAGTTCATTTTAGATCCAGTTCACTCAAACTGGTCTGATTAGCAAATTTCAGTGTTACCGTAAAATCATTTTTCACCATCAAATAATTTTAAATACTAATTAGAACCCAACTAAAAATTTTTGCAATTTTTAGAGATCATTTATTATTTTTAAAGTTTTGATCAAACATGCAGTTAACCGATTATTATTTGAACTAAAATCATTATTTTTTTCGTACTTTCTGAGTTCAAACCTTCTTAAAAATACATCTATACACCTCAAAATATATTTATTAGCCTCCACAAGTGTTTTTGAGTCAATCAGAGACTATTTTTCTATCTGATTCACTTTAAACAGTTCGATATCCAATTTTTGAAAATCACCGAAAAATTAATTTATTAATACCATATAATTCTACATATCATTTAATTTGGATTTAAATATTCTGGTGATTTTTAGAGATTATTTGCTATTTTTAAAGTTCCGATCAAACCATATTCAACCTAGGCAATATTTGAATCGATACCATAAAATTTCCTTATTTTCAATTTTTGGAAACTCATTTGTTTTCATTTTGATTCCAAATTGCATCCTTGGACTAGTCGCAACTAGTATTTTTCAATGATCACATAAAATATTTCCTGACTTTGAGAGATACTATTTATCCCAATATTACTGTTCATCATCGGAATATTATTTTCAACCAAGCCAATATTTGGGCCATTACAGGGCTGCTCGTCGGAGCTTCATCGAAGCTTTGTGGGCATGAATCCGAGAGCACCTAGAGGCAGCTGACATCAATGGGAGTCCAACGATAGTGGTCACTAGCCCCAACAACCGACCATATGGCCGGAATTTGCTCAAGAACAACAACCCTTTTCTTCGATCCGCTCGTTGCCAGCGAATGGGAAGGAACAAAGAATACCAAAGTGAGCGTCTCGTCCTTGGGGACTCACCGGTGCTACTCGTATCACCAGTTACTATCGCAAGTTGCCGGAAAGAGAAGAAAAAGCTTCGGCCAAGGGAAATAAATCGCGGATGGAGGAGAAGCCATGGACGACATAGAGAAAAGAATGCTAATGTAAAAAAATTGTATTTTTGTTATTGAAAATTTAAAAAATTTTATTAATGAAAAAATTGTCAAGGTGTTGTATTTTTTGTTATTTTTATTTTTTTGGTATGTTTTTGTAAAAACCCTAAATATATATACACACGGGTTCAAATGGTTAAAAATAAAATTGTCATTATTCAATGTTATATGGACAATGGGCTGCTGTGTTTTGGGCTTTGGGTGAGAAAGGAACAGAACCATGGGTATACAATTTCCTCTTACTACCCATAAAATTTAGGAATAACTATAAATTGGCTCTTAATTTATTGGGATATTAAAAATTCAAATGTTAAGGTACTTTTCTTAACAATTAAGCTCCCAATTAACAGTTATTAATATTTTAATCCTAATGTAGGAGTCAAAAATCAAAATATTAAAATACAGTACAAAATTATTAAAAAAACAGTACACGTTGATTAGGAGAAAAATGTTTTGATGAATGGTCAACATAACACCTTAAGGCTTAAACAATGGATAAATTTATAACTTCATTATTTGTTATTTGTGCCTTACATCTAAACTCATCAAATTTTTAACTCATCCACATTATCCGTATTTATTTTTTTTCAAATCCAATTCCACGCACCAATTACTCATATATAATCCTAACCATTTGGCCCGATTCTATATAACTCATTCAAATTAAACCAACATATGACCATTTTATAATTTTAAAACTATATAATGTAAACATAAAAAACAATTTTTTATGGGTGACACATGCAATTAATAAAATTTGAAAAAAATCATAAATCTTGATTTTCTTATGACTTTACCAGTGTAACTATGAATCATTTAAAATCATAATTAAATTCAATCTAATCAGCTTATGACCCATAAAATTTTGACCTTACTAATTAGTATATAACTCAATTTAAGGCCTTGCTTGGAATGAATGAATTCCATAAAATTTTATGGAATTCATTTGTAATTCCAAATATTTATGCTTGGAATGCAAAAAAAAAAAAAAAGGAATTGAATTCTACAAATTAAATTCCATAGAATTCGTTATGCCTTCACCAAATTCTATCAAAATAGATGGAATTTGCAAATGAATTCCTTATTTTTAAGGAGTCAGGTATTAAAAGACTATAATACCCTTATATATATATATATACATAATGTGTTTAATGTGTCTTTCACCATTCTTAGTCAATTTTTCAATTAAATATATATTTTGAACGATTCTTACTCTCTTGTTTCTCAATTTTTTAATCAAATTTACCTGGTTAGTATTTTTCTTTTAGATTTTGTAAATTAAATTTTTTTGTATAAAATTAGAAAACCCTAATTTAATAAATTTGTTCATATTGATTGATTTATTGTTTAATTAATCATGAATTGGAATAGTTAGTGTTTTATTTGGTATAATTTTTATAGACATTATTGACTTTTTTATATGTATTGAATTGAAGTTAAGGATATTTAAGTAAATAAATTAGAAATGAATTTTTTTATTCATTTATTCTAAGTATAAAATTAAGGAATTCATTCTCAATTCTATACATTGATTATTTTATTCCAAGCATAAGAATTCATTTACAAATGAATTCCATATGGAATTCATTTGTAAATGAATTCCACAATTGCAATTCATTTGTTCCAAGCAAGGCCTAAACTAATCTGACCCGTTTTCCACTTATAGTCAATGTCAATAAAACCGGACCGGATAAAGAATCGGAGAGTCAACGGATTCTTGATTGGACCAGTTCAATAGGATTCAACCTATTTTTTATTTTTTCTTTTAAATAATATTATTTTTAAAATTTTCTATAAATATTATGAAAATATAACTATATAAAAAATAAAAAAAATAGTTTAAAAAATACATTTATCATCAAAACATTAATCATAAAACAATATTTTTAAGTTATTCACTATTTATAATGAATATTTAAGATAAATATAGTAAAAAATTACAAATGTTCAACAATATTCTTCAATTATAAATTATAATTTTTATTTTATTCATAAAAAAATTTATTAAAAATACTTAAATTTCAATTATTTTGTATTTATATTTATATTATGTTTTTTCAGCAAAAAATAATGTTATATGGATATTTTTGATAAAAAATAATTTTTTGGTTCAAACATATTTTCTCTGGTTATACCGGATTTTATCCGATTTTGGTTCAGTTTTTACTAGTTTATACGATTTTATCCAATTTATATCAGTTCCTTATAGTTTTTTATCAGTTCGGTTTTTAGTTATCGGATTCGGTCCGATTTTAATAACATTGCTTGTAGTCGGTGCTTGCATTTATTGCTACTACTATTTAGCTCTTTAATATTTTTTACCCCTTAAAAATACATAATTGACTAAAACGTGTCCTTTTGTCTCCTAAGAATATTAGATTCAGCCTCCCGCCCCACCACTCATTTTTTCTTTTTTTTTCCCCTCCATCTAAATTTTTAATACTTTTTTTTACCCATTCAATAGAATGGTAGGCTAAAACGTATTATTATATTCCCTCTAAAAATAATTTCGGAATTTGTCCCTCCCATAAATTGTTGGAGATCAATTTATAATTATCCCTAAAAAAATTTATTCTTTATATTATAAAATAAAAAAGTCTTTAAAAATATATTTAAGTATTAAAATTAATTTCAATACAGTGAAAATTTTTAAATTTGAATTTTCACTCGTTCCTTTCTCTATAAAATATAATAAAAAAAGATATCGCTGCTTTCCATGATCCCCTCCCTCTCTTTCTTAAAAAAAACCATTGTGAAATAATTAATGCTAAAATTAATGGTCATATCCAATAACACGATTGCGAGTTGAAACCACAGGAAATAAATGGCATTTTGGTCAAATCGCAATTAATTATAATTCTTTTAAATGAAGGTATAATACGAAGTAATTTAAGACAGCTAATCACATCTAATCCGATTTGATTTTCAATTTGTTTCTAACCCGATTTATATACTATAACATTTGGCATGACAACTAATTACACAATTTGGTTATCCTTTTTACACCTTTATCTTTATGGAAATAGAAATTGGATTTTTTTAAAATAATTTTTTTATAAAATATTAGATAAATAGGGTGTATCTGATTTTATTTAGAAGTGGTGAGATTTTTTTTACAAAATACAGCATTTTGCTGCGTTATATGATTGAAATTTGTGCGGTGCTGTGGGCCGCGGATGCAAGTTTTCCTCCATGTGTCGAGCTCCTATTGAAGATGTAGCGGCTGGCTGCATTATCTACATGGCAGATCAGTCTCTCCCTCTCTCCTTCATGTGGCGGCTGTTCGGTAAAGACGTAATATCAGGCTGCGTGTTCAGAAGTGGGCCCACCTGCACAAACTCAGTGATAACACAGTGAAGTACTGCATCTTCATATATAATTCATCAAAGTGTATTTAGCTTGGTGGTAAAGGACTTGTGTTTCCTTTCTTCCTTGGATTCAAACATCCATTTATTTTTACTTTCATTTTTTAGATGTAATATCTAAATTTTAGATCATATTCCACCACCTAATTTTAAAGTGACCACTATTCAAAATATAAATAAATTTGATGTATATTTTGTAATCAATATTTTTAATAGAAAAATTAAATATAAAATTAAATTTTCAACTAAAATAATAATTGTTTTAATTTTTATGAAATAAAAAATTATTATAATTTTCACAAAAATAGAAAGATACATTTTCTATTTTATAAAAATTAAGTACAATTATTCCACCACCTAATTTTAAAATGCCACTATTTTCAAACCAATACAAAAATTAATGTAAATTGTATCGTTTTGCATATTTTCTGAATAAATTTGCTTTTATTATATCTATAGAAGACCTTTTGAAATCTTTTTAGTCCTTTTTTTGTCGTTCTCTTTTGTTTTTATCCTACATGTGTCCACGATTTGTTGTGCTCTATTTATGTTTATCTCCCTCAAAAATCAATGCCATTTTTGGTTATAATTAATTATATCTATTGATCACTGAACTGATTATAATTAGTTTCATCTTTAATAATTAGATATATGATCACTAAGTTTTCCAATTCGACGCTAGATTTATTCTTTTGGCCCTCATCGCTACAAGTGAAAAAAAAAATTAAAATTAGATGATTTTTATGGAGAAATAATTAAAACTAAATAAAAAATTTGAAAAATTATTAGAACGGTTTAAAAAATAAAATCCAAATTGATAATCAACCAATTTACAAAATCAAAATATAAATAAATTTGATGTATATTTAGTAATCAAAATTTTAAATAGTGGTCACTTTAAAAAAAATTATTGTTTTAGTTAAAAATATATTTTTATATGTAATTTTTCTATTACAATCTTAATTACTAAATATACATCAAATTTATTTATATTTTGAATAGTGGTCATTTTAAAATTAGGTGGTGGAATAGGAGACAACATTTAAAGATTACATCTGAAAAATGTAAGTAAAAATAATTGAAGGAAAAAAAAAGAAAAAAATTGTGTAAAATTGCTACTGTTGGGGTTTGAGAACCCAAAGCTTAGGGGACAAACGGAAGTCCCTTACCACTAGACCAAATGCATTTTGGTTAGTTACATTTTTAGATGCAATACTTCACTGCTGGTGGGCTCACTTCTAAACAAGAAGCTTGATGCTGCATCTTTCACCAAGCGGCCGCCACAACCAGCATCCGAGCCCACATCATAGCACGAATTCCAATCCTATAACGTACCAAAATACTGTATTTTTTTAAAAAAATTCCATCACTTTTAAATAAAATCTAACACATCCTATTTATCTAATATTTTTAAAAAATATATTATTTAAAAAAATTTCCAATAGAAAGTAGAGAGTGGGAATAATATAAAATTGTGAACTTGATTCTTTTGAAAAAAAAAATGAAAGAAAAGAAAAATTGATAAGGTTCGACTTCTAATTAGGATTGGAAATCAATCTACTGGCATTGTGTGTTATCTTAATGCAACAAATTACCTAATTAGAATATTTGAATGAAAAATAAAACAATAATTTATTATTATTATTATTATTATTATTAAGGAATCTCTTGCTAAAAAAGAAAAAAAGAAATTATAATATATAAAATATTTTGGATTGTTTGTGAATATTTTACCTTCAACGAATGAGATGATAGAAATTCATTTCTTTTAACGAGAAATTTTGAATTTAAATTTTAGTTAAAGCATATCTCCAAATATTTTTAAAATAGTATTTTGTTTCTTTAGTAATTTGCTAGGTGTGAAGTCTATAACCAACGAATTTTGTTTAACAAATGATATATATATATATATATATATATATATATATATATTGTTTTGAATAATTTGATGAGCTAGTTGGTCATATTTTGCATTAGAAGGCACTAGTTTTCCGGAATCATGTATCTCACTCAATTATACTTCTTTTCAAAACAAACTAATTTTTTTTTTTTTAAAAAAGGAATGTATTAGAAGAAATTTATGATTATGGTAGCTCATGGATTTTAGGATATAGTAACTAATATTTCTAGAAATATCTAAAGAAGTAGATCAGATGTGATAACTGGAAAGCCAGTCGGATTAGTTTGCTCAAAGAAACTTGTAAGAAAAACTGCTTGGTCTGACCGAAATAGGCACTCGGATACTTAAGTCGGTAAAACTCTTAAAAAGAGAATGTATCAAGTGAAAAATACTTGGAGCCTTAAAACATTGGGTTATTTATAGTGTTTAATTGGTGTCATATTATCAAGTTAGTTAAGAGTCTAATGGTAGTCTAAAAAAGTTGATATACTAACTATAATGGGTAGACGACTCATGTTAGGTAACATGACAAGGTAAGGTTCTATCAGGCCAGCCAGTCTTGTCAAGGGATGTAACACCCACATTTAGCCATGTCTGTCAATCCAATCGGATTGTCACTAAGGAGGGTAGAGATGGACTTAAGCTGTTCCTCTATTTTGGGCATTGGCTTATGAAAGTCGTAGGCCCAATAAATAATAATGTAAGCAATATCATTTGCCTGCCCCACACCACCCCATAAAATAATGTGATCGGGATAAAGTAGACGAAGGCGATCAAATTTTTGAAGTATGGACTCTTCAAATTTCATCTGAATTCAGGCCAAAATTTTGTTGACTTGACTTTTCGAATTTCAATAGGATTTTAGATTCTCTGTGTACAGTAACTGGGACTAATTCCCTTCAAAATTGAAGTTTCCCATCCTAAAGCTCCTTTATGCTTTTTCAAGACTTTCACTAACATTTCTTCTTTCAACCTTGTCAAAAACGAAGAAATAATTACTGGTTTTATATTTTCTTCTAAAAATACATACTTTCAATGTGAAAGAAGAGTTTTGAGTTCAGAGTTATTTTTGCCCTTAGGAGGGGACTGTTCATCCTCCTATATTCCTTCACTGTGCTTTTTTTAGTTCATATATTAGCTCTTCCTCTTGCTTTTTTATTTCTTCCTTATTTCTTGAGTGTATCAAGCAATCTTGAAGTTCATTATTTAATAAAATTTTCTCCTGCTTTTCTTCTACACACTTTTGAACACTATCTATGAAGCACGTAGATTCTTCAAATTCATAAGAAGGATGCTTCATCACCTTATTTACGATAAAAATAATTTTCTCCTCATTAAACCTAAAGTAATTGTTTGCTTGTGTACGTCTATCAAGGCTTTTGTTGTGTTCAAGAATGGTCGTCCTACTATCAATGATACTTTACGATCCTCCTCCATAGCCGTTACCATAAAATCATTCGAAAATATAAAATTTCCTACTTTTACCAATAAATCCTCAATAATACCTTTAGGCCTCTTCACAGATTTATCCGCCAACTATAGTATCATTCGGATCTTCTTAATATCACCTAAATTTAATTTTCTACAAATTGAATAAGACATCAAATTAATTGTAGCATCCAAATCATATAAAGTATGTCTAATAAAATATCTCCCTCATTCATAAGGCAATATAAAACTACTTGGATCCTCTAATTTTTCAGTAATTTTATTCATTAAAATGGCAATATAATTTACAGATAATTGAATTGTACCTACACCCTCTAGCTTTTTCTTATTAGAACATAACTCTTTCATAAATTTAGCATATTTAGGCATTTGTAACAAAGCTTCAACAAATGATAAATTTACATGCAATTTTTAAAATATGTCCAAAAATCTAGATAATTATTCATTATTCTTTTCTTTTCTAGCTACAGATGGAAAAGGTAACTGACATTCATCAAACACTGTAGAAACTAATTTCTCCTTACCTTTACCTTTCTCACCAATAGATGATACCTCATCAATAATTTTAGAATTAGAAACACTTACCTCCATTGTTGGTTCTACCACTTTCGAAGAATTCTTACCAGTTTCAGCTTCTTGTATTTTTTTCCCATTTCGCAACATGATTGTCTTAGCTTTCTCCTTTAGATTACGGTCCACATTAGATGGAAAAGTACCTTAGATTCTATGGATAAAGAATTGACAAGTTATCCCATTTGGTTTTTTAGGTTCCTAATATATACTTCTTGGTTTCTCATCCAAATACCTTGAGATTTTCACCTAACGTCTTGATTAGCTAATATTGAATTTTGGGAGGCCATAAAACTAGCAATCATTTCTTTTATATTGGATTTTCTCTCTTGTGGGAGCTGTGATTTTTAAAATCCTGGTGGTCAATAAAAATGTGATTGATATGTAGGAGGATAGTGGGGTTGGGGCTAATTTTGATATAGTGGATGGTTATTACTATTGAAAGATAAGTTTTGGTTAAAGGGAACCCTAGGTTGAGGGTTAAAAATGGATATTGGGTTCTCTTCCCTCCATGCTCCTTCATCCCGTATTCTAGGTATTGCTATAGGGGTTCAAAGAATTTACTTCCTCTACTAATCTTTTCCCATTCTTAACTCCTATTGCTCCTTAATTTCCTGCATAAATATCACATCCATTAGATAAAGCTGATGCATTTTGAGACTTAAGCTCATTTATTTCCTTTAAATGCTCTTTTCTCATCAATTCTAATTGAGCCTCTAACATAACTATTTTATCTACATTATGTACTCCCTGCTTATTTTGTGTGGCCCTAGAGATTATCCATTAAGCATCATTTGTTGCCATTTTATCAAGAAGTAAGAAAGCTTCTTCAAGAATTTGATTCATAAAACTTTTACTTGATACTACATCTAATAGGGATCTTGTAGCTTGATTAGCACCTGCATAAAAGATATGCATTAATAGATATATAAAAAATTCATGATGTGGATAGCTTTTCAAGAGTCTCCTAAATCTTTTACAAGTCTCATGGAATGGCTCCTTATAAAACTACTGAAATTCATTAATATTTTTCCTAATGAGAGTTGTTTTGGCAGGTGGAAAAAATTTACACAAAAACTTCTCTTATATTGGTTGTCATGAGTGAATAGATTGATTTGTTAGTATTTACAACCAATCCCTTGACTTATCAATAAGGGTAAAAGGGAACAACTTAAGTCTAATGGCATCCGTTGACATATTTGGAATTTGTATCATGTCACTAATTTCTAAGAACATATCTAAGTGTTGAGCAGGATCCTCTATCTTCGAACCCAAAAATTGATTCCTTTGTACCATTGTGATGGTAGCGAATTTTGTCTCAAAAGTTTGGTGATAAGGTATCCTAATGGTCATATTTTCTTCATTCCACTTAGGAATAACATAGTCTCTAATGGTTCTAAGTCTAAATCCATTCCCTTAAGCTTGATATTGTATATTTTGCTCTTCTATCCTAGAGAGTGGTGGATCATTTATGGGTGGATTATCACATGGTAGGCCATCAATATTAAGATGTGGGTCTAACTCCGAATCATTCATATTTGCTCATAATCTCTTAATCCTATAAAATGTCCTTTTAATTTTAGGTTCTATATGTAAAATCGAATCATTTCTCACCATAAACTATTCACACCTGCAAATTAAAAGAATAAAATCAGAAAATAGATAAAGAAGAAGAATAAGAACACACAAAATTCAGTTTAAAAATCTTAATAAGTAAACAAACACCAATATTTTTCCAGCAATGGCGTCAAAAACTTCCCGGCAATGGTATTAAAAAATTGACCGTTGTCTAATAATTGTACTAGATTGGCTAGTAATATAGAAAAATAAAATTAAAATCTTGAATATTGAATCCAAGGAAAACTGTGAAAGCGTAATAGAATTTCAGATTTTAAAATGAAAACTTGAGTGAAAAGAAAGAAAAAATCCCAAAGTTTTGAATAATAAAGAGTAAACTAAATTTTAAAATAGAAATTTAAACAACTAAAGAAATAAAACTGATGCAATTAACCATAAACTTAAGCGTCTAAAACTAAATTCAAAATAAATCAAGTAATAACAATAAAGAAAATTCAACGATAACAAGACTTTCACTGAAAGACTATCCACCTCAATTTCTCATGCATATAACTTAGTTAAAGATAATACAGCTGATTATGAAAAACTGGTAATAAATTCAGATAACTTCTCAGAATATATTTCTAAGTATCAAATTTTCTTACTTGGAATAATTCAATACTTAGCATAAAAATTTAGTTTATGAGCTTTTAAATATCTGTCAGACCCTTTCTCAAGAAATCTCACTTCAATACATTCTTAATTCACCTCTTTATAGCTATAATTCACCTAAACTAAATACACAGTTATCATATTTTTCAGAAAATAACCATGTATCAAATTAAACGAGCTAAACTATGAACATGCATACCTAAAGCCAATATTATAGTTGATTACTAACCATTTCTCAACAAATCAATAACTAACATAAATATAACTCAAGACAAGGATTTCTGCTCAAGAATTAAGAAATAATCAAAATGCATTTAATTAAAGAACAAACTAAATCATTACATAAAGAAATATGAGGCTTCAAGTTTCCTCAGCAAAAGAAAAAAGACAACTCACTCATTGTCATAAAACTTAAACAAAAATAAGATAAAAGAACGATACACATAAAATCCTTATATGTTCTTGAAGTTTTCTTAGAACTCTTCAATCCTAGCCTTTAAATTCTAAGTGAAAACTAAACTAAAAGACTATGAATTATGTAAAAAATTGAGCTCTCTCTCTTGGTGTTCCTTGCTCATTTTATAGCTTGAAAAAAAGATTTAAAATCAACTTGTACTTCCTATTTTGCAAGACTTTCAATTGTAACAAAAGATTACCTGTTTAGTGAATAAAAGAATCCATCACATATTGGATTTGATAGACTTGGCAGAGTGTAATTCCAATCGGCCGAGTATGCTAAGTTGAATTTCCTTGCTCAGTAGAGTGATTTTTCACTCTACTGATTACTTTGTTCCATAAGTCACTCCAAAAGTGACTACCCTCTAAACTTAATGATTAAAGCTCTTCTCTTGTAAAACCTTTCCAAAGCTAAAGTTTCAATTAAGTCCTTCAAAATTTCTTCTTTTTTCTTCAATTAGGTCCCTGAAAACACCTAAATACTTAATTAAACAATTAAAACTTCAATTAAAGAAATTAACTAATAAAGCAACTAAATTAACATAAAAAAACCTAAAAACACATTAAACACACTTTAATAATATAGTTAAATTCACACCTATCACTCATCTCTTTACATGCCCAATAAGTTGTTCATTATTGAATGATGCTTCGTCAAAAGGAGCATTAATATAGAGCGCCTCATTCGCTGTTCCATCCATTCTTAGATTGACATGTGGTAGAGTCATTTCGTTAACTGGGCTTGGCTTGCTAAAGAAGTTAATTCCTTTTTATATAAACAATTCAATCATAACCATTTTCTTACCTTTTTACAAAATTTCTTCTTATTTGAAGCTCTGAAATCTCTTGAAGTTCTAAATTTTCTTGCCTTTTTCTTTGAGTTCCTAGAAGATCAATACCTTCTACCAACTTCTTCGAATTTCTGCCAATTTACCAAGTAAGTCCTCTTTACTTGGATGTACTCCAATTTAATTTCCATTTCAAATTCATATTCACCATCCTCATCTTCATCATCATCATCATCACTGCCTTCTCCCTTTTTGAACACCTCGATTAGACCTAGCATGCTCAATTTTTTCCTATTTCCTGAGTTCCTTAAGGTGTTGGCTCTTTCTGGACTTTTTGGCTTTAAATCTCCCCATCCATATGGTTGCATCGTCACTATATGCATCCTTCCTCTGGATCTCAGAGAATCATCCAACTAGTTATACTGATTGGCCCTATCTATCAGATTAGAATTTGGAATCTATCAATATAACTCTTAAAGTTTTATTTGGTCCTTACACTAGGTTACACAGATTATTAACAGTTTTAAGCATCTAGATCTGCACAATGAATCTTGTTGTCAACATATCATTGAGCTTCCTAAAGTAGTGGATTGATTCCAGAAAGGGATCACAGAACCAATCAAAGGCATCACCTATCGCAAGAAACACTCTACAAAATACTCGATCATCAAAAGAATACATTTGAATTTGCATTACATATTTAGAAATATGGCATTCAGGATCAAATTTACCAGTGTACCTTGGCATCTCGACCTCCTTGAATTTGATTGGAAGCTCAGCCTCTCGAATCTCCTAGCTAAATGGAGAAACTATATTTCCATCCAATATTTGTTTTTTTCGATGTCCAAGCCCAAATTTCTTGACTTGCTGCAATAATCATTTTTCATTCATGTCAGTCACAGGATCAACTTCCTCTCTAACCTTTTTGCTCGATCTCCTTTTAGGGGTGCATATATACCCCCAAATCATCCCCTAAGATGACCAAGGGAGATAAGAATAATCTTGGAGTGCATGTTAGGTCGTACGTAGAGGCTTGACTTTCATCTCCCTTTAGTTTGCACACATCAGATCGTGTTTTCGACTTATTTTCTTCATTTTTCTCTCTGATCTGTATACCTTTGTTCCTATATTCTCGTGTATCTCTTCTTGCATTTTTATCCTCTGATTACTTCATTAAGGTTTGTGGTTATTTACTTTTTTCGAGACAGACTGTTTGATACTCCAATCGAAATTTTCAAAAATTGCTTTTAAATCTTTCATTGTTATGGGAGTAGAATCTGGCTAAGACATGAACTCATCATTGAATGTTGTTAAGAGTTTATTATGGATAAGGGATCTCGGAGGGGTTTAGTCTAAATCCTCCCTTCTTATGATAGACCTGGGTCTTTTGCGATCATTTTCCGGATGATTATCAGCTCCAGTCCAGGAGTGTCTCGATTGTCTTTGTGAATCTCCTATCATCTTTTAATGAAAGCACCAAATAATATTTTCAAAAATATCTAAAAAAAAGAGATCGGATAGGATAACCGAAGAGCCAGTCGGATTAGCTTGCTCAAAAAGACCTATAAAAAAGATTGTTCGGTCTGATCGGAATAAGTACTCCAATATTTAAATTGGTAAAACTCTTAAAGAGAGAATTTAGAGAGATAAGTTTTAAGTGAGCAGAACATGGAGTCTTCAAATATTGGGCTATTTATAGTGTATGTTTGGTGCCATATTATCAAGGTATTTGAGTGTGTAATGATAGTTTGACATAGTTGGCATACTGACTATGATTGGTAGGCGACTGGTGTCAA
This sequence comes from Excoecaria agallocha, assembly GCA_037975025.1. NCBI lineage: Eukaryota > Viridiplantae > Streptophyta > Magnoliopsida > Malpighiales > Euphorbiaceae > Excoecaria > Excoecaria agallocha. Next base: position 6,588,885 of record CM075811.1, on the reverse strand, counting down.
TGATAAGATTCTGTTAAAACGATCAGTTTTATCAAGGGATATGATAACCCATATCTTGCTATGTCTGTCGGTCCGATCGAATTATTAATGAAGAGGGCAGAGATGGATTTAAGTTCTTGTTCTGTTTTGAGCCTCGGCCCAAGAATATTTTAGATCGAGTAAATAATAATGTAAGCATTCCCGCTATCAAAGCAATAGTGACCCGATTTCTTCTTAAATGAGAAGCAAATGAGTCAAATCAGTTTAATTTGATTTTGTATTATTATTTGTGTGATGGGCTACGTTGATATATTATCCTTTCTTTTCTTTTCTTTTTTTTCTTTTTTGTACAAACGTTGATATATTATCAAAAAAGCATATATTTGTATAATTGAAGTTTACACGTGTGCGAATGGTAAAGACATTAAATCATCACAAAATCCCTGGAAATAATTTTATTGTTTTTTTGTCTTTACACAGCTAGTCAATTGCAATCTTCAATTCTCCATCTTGATTGTGTCTTATCCAAAATTAATTAGATGGATCATATAATGGAATATTTTGCACCCTTGGAGATACAGATATATACATGGAATTTAACAACTTAATTAGTCTTTTTTTTTTCATTTTTTTCCACCCAATTTGTGATTGTAAATGAATTTTTATCTTACAGTCGATTTATAATTTTTTTAAAAATCAATTTAATAGGGTGAATTGTTATATATAATTAATAATTATTTATTTAAATAAATAGTTTATATTTGTATAAATTTGCAGAAAATAATTACTAAATATAATATTTATGTTTTTATGATCAAAATATGTATTTATCATGATCTGATCTGTTTAACATATACATTTATCGAGTCCTATTAAACGTACTAAGTTATTAATTTAACAATGCAAATAATTCATAATAAAAACAAGAAGAATAATAAACAGTAGACGCGCATATTCTCTAATATTATATTTTGCTCACCGGTTCATCATATTAACTAATTCCATAAACTAAAATCATTTTCTCTCTAGAAAATTCAAGAATTTTAAGTTTATGTGTGTAGAACACTCTTGTCACTTAGTTATTTTCAAACAAAATAAGAACGAAAATTTTGTTTTCAATTGATGGAAGTAGACATACAATAATGTTAAAACAATAATTGATGGATTTGGAAATATATGATTTACTCCGATGAAAATGTAGAGATAATTCTACGGCAGAGGACCACTTCTTTGGAATTGGTTGTGTTTTCTTTAGGATCAATTTCATTTATGCTCACTGAACTTATGTCTTATCGTTTAAAAATAACTGACTTATTTTTCGTAACTTAAATGTAACTAAATTTATTACAGTTTTACAAAAAAGTCATCTTGATCGATCTTCGATGATAATTCTTGCCGAAATGTTGATATGGCACGTCACGTCATATGTCTGAACATATATGGTACGACGTATCAGCAACCATATCACCGAAAGAGGCCACATATGTCCAGATATATGATGTGTCGTGCTGATATGTCATGTAATATGACTTTTTTCGATGACGTGGCTGCTGATATGTCATATCATATGTATTCAAGTATATAAAGTAGCGTGCCACGTCAGCATTTCGGTAAGGATTATCGTCGAAAATCGATTAAGATGATTTTTGTGTAAAAATATGATAAATTCAGTGATATTTAAGTAATAAAAAATAAATTAATTATTTTTGAATAATTAAGTGCAAATGCAGTAATTATTGATGAAATTGATTTATTTTCTTTAGGAACCACTTCTTGATGGCGAACGCTAAAATATTTATAACCAACTAATTAAACTATCCTAGTTCATATATATATATATATATATATATATATATATATATATATATCCCCGGCATTATTGTAGTTTTTGTTTCTTATTTTTTGGACTTTGTAATTTTATTAGGTGGGTGAATATGAGTATTGTCTCATATGGCTAAAATTCTTCTTTCAGGGGCCCTTAATTGAATATTGATTTGCTTTGCTGTGAATGTGATTTCCAATAATATTTGGCTTTTTTTGTTAAAATCACATCAAAGAACAGCACATGTGAATTGATGATTGAGTTAAATTTATTAAAACAAAGGAGTTAACATCGGTAGTCAAAGATTCGATTGGATCAACTTTGGTAAGATATAAAAGCTTCCATTGACATTTTCAAACTAATTACATCTTAATTTTAAATCACTACCTCCACTGTGATCATACAAAATTTTACTTTAATTTTTTTTATTTAATTAATATTTTCACTAAATTATCAATTCAATTCATGATAGAATCAGCCAAAGACACCAGAAACACAATGCCTGTGCTGGGTCTTCATTTTTCTTTTCTTTTTTTTTTGCAAACATGTCTTCATCTTTAATGAATCGTTTTGTTTTTTATTATTTAACTCGATAACTGGCTTTTAGAATTTAACATGAAATTTAATTTATTTTTTTAAATTTAATAATTTTTTTAAGTTATGTTTATTCTGATAGTTTAAATATATTTATTGCCATTTTATTATATATTAATTAGTGAAAGTATAATATAACAATAGATCGAATAAAACCTTACAATTTGAAAAAATTAGTTATTCAGGTTGTCACCTACTATCAGACTAGTGTTATATTTATGTATTTTTTTTATTTTTCTCAATTTGATATTTTTTTAAACATATTTACTCTAATATGCACTAAAAATAATTACTAGAGAAAAAATATATATATATAGACAGATGTTGAAAATTGATAAAAAAAATTTAATAAATTATAATGAAATTTTATTACAAAATTAATATTAGTTAATGTTTTTTTAATATGTTTGAGGCGATAAAAGTTGTGAATTCAAATGACATTGAGGTAGCGGTAATATTCAGAATAAATGGAACTTATTAACTGAAGGATGAGCAAAAAAATCGAAAATATGGTTAACCGTAAAATCGGTTCGAAATCGAATTGATTTTTATGGTTAACCAATCCGATGAACTCGGTTACGGTTTTTAATTTTTATATTTTTAATTAATAATAACGGTTTAAGTTTTTAGGTATCGATTAACCGTTAGTTTACTGTTAACTGGTTTATATATATATATATTCAATTTTTTCTATTTCTCTCTAAAATTTATATAAAATAATATTTTAAAATATATTTAAATTATATTTTTATTTTTACGCCTTAATTTATATTATGTCATTTTTTTAATTATATAGTAATATTTATATATAGTATACGATTAACTTTTATATATATTATTTTTTATATTAAACTAGATTTATATTATATCATTCTTTTTAATTTTATAGTAATAATTATATATAGTATCCGATTAACTTTTATATATATTATTTTTTATCATATTTTGGTGTTTATATTTTACTTAATAGCATATAATTATATTTTCTTATATTTTAGAGTTTATGTTATAACATTTAATATTATTCAAAATTTTATTTAACTTAAAATCAAACGTATTATAATTTTCAACAAATATTAAATCTATTTTATAATATCAGCTATTAATCTATATAATATAAATTTTGACTAGTAAATTATATTTGTTTCGTAATTTTTATATTAAATTACTTTACACATTTAAAATTGAATTGAACTTTGTCTAATTTTTTTAAATAATTTTATGTTATAAATTTTAACGATTAAACAAAAAATATTGCTTAACCAAACCAAAAAATCGAAACCAATATACTAGTTAACTGAGTGCAACGAATTGGTTAATGATTAGTGATTTTAAAAAACCGATATTAATGAACTAGTTAATTTTTTCGTTAATGGATCGGTTAACCGGTCTATACTCATCCCTATTATTAACCGTCAAAAAACACGTATAAAATGACATTTTCTTTCAAAAGCAGACAAAAATGAGATTGGATTGGAAAATTAAATCCTGTAATTATTTTTATGTTAAATGCGATATGAATAATTTTCCAATCCTGTAATTATTTTTATGTTAAATGCGATATGAATCAGCAAAGATTGAGCAGGTGGAGGACACGCGGAAGTAATTGATTGGACAGTAAAAGAGGGGTGACATAGGTGGCACGTGTGCAGAGAATCATTTACTAAAGGAAGTTGTACAAATCGAAGAAATTGTGGATTCTGATACACTGCAGGTTTCAGCATTAACTCTAATTATTACAACATACTCCCTTCAGTTTTTTTATTTATCACTTTTGAGTAAAATTTAAATTCTATTTATCTGTCACTTTTAGACTTTCAATTTAATTTAATTTACTTTTTCAATTTATTTTTCTTTTCCAATAAAGTCAGAACCAATCAGATTTGATAATTTAATCTTAATCACGTAATTTAATACTAAATTTAAGTCTATTTATTATTTCTTAATCCTAGTAAAAATAACAAAAGTGACTGATAAAAAAACGGAGGGAGTATTATACAACATAATTTTTCAATTTTAATAATATATATATATATATATATATATATATATATATATATATATATATATATATATATATATATATATATATATATATATATATATATATATATATATATATATATATATATATATACACTTACATTAAACTTTCAATTTAAATTAACGAGAAGAGAAACAATAATTTGAATGAATAAATCGGGACATTTTTTTGTATTAATGTGTTTAAAATAATTATTTATAAAAATAATATCTGTCAGAAAAAAATTACAGAAATTGGATATTTTACTGAAATCACTGCCAGCTAGAGCGGTTTTATCAGAAATGTCGTCATGGGTGGGGCGGGTTTTGTCTCTGAAAATGCTGACTGCTGCAACTGTTTCAGAGCCTGAAATTGCAACACATGACAACGGTTTCAGACTCTGAAATCGCTACTGCAGTCAGCGATTTCAAGCTAAAATCGGTCCCCTCCCATCATTCTCCAGTTGAAAAAATTTTTTCTCCGCACCTATATAAATGTTGCTCCGATCGCTTTCATTTGCCCGTTAACAAATTATATTCTTTACCTTTCAGTGAAATTTTTATCATAGATTTGATAATTTATGAAGATAATATCTCTTTTTCGGGTCAATAACATATTTTCAACATTATTCTGAAAGGTAAATACAATTGAATAGATTTTGATCTGTAATTTTATATATTTAATTTTAGGTTGCTTATATAATAATATTGAATTTATTAACTACAATGCATAATTAAATTCAGAAGTTGAAGTAACAAGTTATGAAAATCGTAGTTGTACTCTTAAAACGATGTAGGTTAATAAATTAAATATATTTATTTTTTATAATGTATATATAGAGAATCATTATAGAAATTATGAATATGTGTTATTATTATTATTATTATTATTATTATTATTATTATTATTATTATGTAAATTTAATAATATATTATAATATTGTATCACCTGTAGGTTATTGAAAGATATCGACATATACTGACTTTTATGTACACTCGGGAGGAAAAATAAGTGTTGGAGCATTGGATTTTCAATATGACGTATCTGGTCTGAATGCCATTACAAGGAGGATGAAAGTTAAAAATAAGCCGACTCTTCCGAAATTGATCCACAAAATTCACATGAAATTGGGTTAGGTATCAATGACGTGATTTTCAGAATTATTTATAAGAGTCCAATGTACAACCGATGATTATTATGTTGGCCGTCTGTTGATTTGGCGGATGATGATGACATAGATTCAATTTATGATAATTTAAGGAGATATAATGATTACAACTTGGTAGAATTAATTATTATACTTGGTGAGGGGGGTGCAGGAGCTAGTCGACCAACATATGAACATGGATATCAATTTACAAGTGAGGCATTGCAGAGGGAAAATTTTAAGGCAGGTCATCATCAATTGTTTAATGAAATTCTGCCTAGTCAGTCTACACAGCCTATCAGTCGTCAAGATAATGAAATATTCTCTCAATATAATTTAGTTGGGGATGCAATACAAAATTTAGATGAAAGTGCACAAGATAGACACCGAGATGATGATCTTTTCAGTCATTACAGACAGTCTGTAAGTTAACGGGATGGTGATTTAATTGGAACGCAGACAAGTATAACTTCAGGAGATGGTTAATTACGACGATCAGTTAGTCAGGTGCTTACTGAAAGAATGAGTCAACCCAGGCGATCAATTACTCGAAGGGTGGGTGATTTTTTTAGTAAATCACTTTTTGGAAATAGATGGGAAAGCCGTTCAATCAAGAGAAATTTTGTTTAGATAAATGGTGTAGAGCGATGTCATGTTGTACAGCTCGACAGTCAACCCAAGCGTTTTATTTCCCATATCCCAGATGTAAGTCATCGGCATTTTGTTTTTCATGTACCTGCTGATAGTCAACGTCGTTCCAGTTCACATGTTCATGATGACAGTCAACGCCATTCTATCTCCCATATTCCTGATATCAATCATTAGCCTTATATTCACAAGATTATAGATGTATGTCCTAGTCAGCAATAGCATTCTTATAATAGGAGATATGTTGATTTATTGTGTGATAACATTTTTGGCAATACTTAAAATATGGATGCAAATGAGGATACAGGATATAATCCCATTAATGCAGATGGTGAAAATGAATCGTTAATTCATTTGGGGGATGATGATGATATTGAAGATATTCCAATGTTCAATGATTATGTCTCATCCAACGATGATGTAGAGGCAGAAACTATTAACATGCAAATGGACAACGATGGCGAGAATTCTGATGATACTGAATTTACCAGTCTATTAGCATCCATGCATCTAATTGAAGAAACATGCGAGGATAATTTTATGTTCCCATTGGAACATTATTCAGAAATTAATTTTGAAGCATCCCAAGTTGATATTTCTGAAGATGTCCATTTTAAGACCTGGGATTGTGTGTCTGAGTTATCTATCGAAATGGTTTTTCACAATAAGGATGAAGTAAAATCTTGTGTGAAAAAATATTCAATAATGAGGAATGTGAATTTTAGAGTTGTAGAATTGAAGCCATATTATTGGATTGTCTGGTACGCTCAGGTGAATGAAGGCTGCGGATGGAGATTAAGAGCATCCAAAAAAGGAAATAGTCCTTTTTGGACTATCACAAGATTTCAATGACCACATTCATGCCTTACTTCCAATGTGTCAATGAATCATCAACAATTGAGCTCTTAAATAATTCACAATTGCATCATGGGTATGGTAAGTAAACAACTCAATCTACATATTGATGTTATTATTGCGGCTGTTAAAAAATAATTTAATTTTGAAGTATCGTACCGCAAGGCATGGTATGCGAAGATGAGAGCAATAGAGTGTATATTTGGTAATTATGTTGAATCATATCAAAAGTTATCAGGTTTTTTAATTTCTTTACAAACCTATAATCCTAGTAATGTTTTTGAGTTTGTGGTTCAAGAAATATAGGTCTCCATTGTAAAGCAATTTCAACGGATTTTTTGTAGTTTTAAACTAGCCATAGATGGATTGGTTCACTGTAAGCCCATTTTGTTGATAGATGGTACATTTTTTACTGAAAAATTTCAACAGATCCTACTTATTGCAAGCTCAATTGATGGTAACAGCATATTGTTCCCAGTTGCCTTTGCTGTTGTTGAGTCTGAAAATAAATCTAGCTAGGCTTGGTTTATGTCCATGCTTAGGAAGCATGCCACTCAATGTGTTGGCACATGCCACTCAATATTTGATCAATATTCTGGGATAATGGTCGTATTTAGAGATGAAAGAAGTGGGTGGAAAGAACCGCTATCCTTTCATAGGTTCTATCTATGGCACTTCATCAGCAATTACAACACACATTTCAGGAATGAAATAATAAAAAATCTATTTTACAAGGCTGGTAAGAGTTATGCATTTGAACATATCTTATGCAATTCAATTAATTGTATGTTATAATTATTCCATATTTGTTTAGGGGCACAATTTCAAAGGCACAAGTTTAAGCAGTTGATGGACAATATCAAAAAACTCCATGAAGAATCCCATAACTGGGTAATGAGGATATCATTGGACCGTTGGACACTATCCAGGGATGGTGGTTATCGATATGGGCACACGACTACAAATATTGCTGAAAGTGTTAATAGTGCTTTGAAAGATGTTCGTATGATGCCAATTACTGCCATCGTTGAACATGTTTTTGCTCGTTTAGTAAAACTTTTCAATTAGCGGAGGGATATGTATGTGGGTAAAATGGGACAAAGCTTGTGGTTCACTCCTCGCTGTTGTGATATAATGACAAAGCAGGCTAACAAGGCTCGTTGTCACATTGTCATTAATTTTGACAACCATTTCAAGTTGTACAAGATAATATCTTGCAGAGCACCAGAAGTAAACGTTGAGCCAGCATACTGACCTGAATATAGGGAACCTAAATTAGTGCTTGATATGGAGTTGCAAAGGAAAAAAGGTCGACCAAAAACATCTTGCATTCAACACGAAATCACCGAGAAAAGGGATCAGTTACTCATTATAGCAAGTGTGGTAATGGGGGGCACAATAAAAAAAACCTGCACAATAGAAATTGGATCATCGAGTCAATATTTTAAAGGTTGACAATTACCTGTATAATGTAACATTATTAACTTTTGTAGAGCTTATAATATTCAGGAATGATTAACTTTTGTAGTGCTTATAATATTTAGGAATTAAATATTGTGTAACTCGAAATAATGATATTAAATATAACATAGCCATATATAAATAATTGAATTTAAATATAACATAACCAAATATGTTTTATTATTCACAAATACTACAAGAGTCAATACCTCCTACTTGGACTCGAAGTGTTATGTCTATCTGTTTGACTATTCGTATCATCAACATTTGGATATTGGGAAAATGGCATGACATCACTATAACCACCACTGTATAGTGGCTGGACAACTAAGCTCAGAGTACTGACAAGATTTGTACCACTAAAAAATTCATTAAAAAAATTATCTTGCTCCATAGATAGGCCAGCTTGGGTAAATGAATCAGAACGGTATTGAAAAGGTTGCCCCGTTTAGTCATATGGTATGGAGTCGTATGGAAGTGATGGACCTATTTGTGCAAGCACATCATGCTGCTGTTGATTTGCTGAAGACAAACTGATATTCAAATCAATATTCAATCTGGATGGCCCAGCTTCAAAGCCATTACATCTACGTGATCCACCTGCACTATCAAACAACCGATGATGACTTTCTGGATGCCAACCGAAAGAACTAGAACTGTCATTAGGAATATATGGCCACTGCATAAATCCAAGACCATACTGAAGTCCAGGTATATTAGACTCAATAGTTGGACATCTTTCTCCCATTCCTCTCCTGTTACGCTTAAATTGACGAAAATCCTCAAATGCATGGGTCATCGGTGGGATTTGTGCAGTCTTTGGAACAAGCTATCTGGGATAATCAGTTAACCATCTGTCAAATACACCAATAGCACCCAATATACTATCTACTACCATACGGATACCAAATTCTGTATTAGATAATGAACCTATATCGGTGTGCCTGATTCGTTCAGCGTGATCAACCTACATGCAAAAAAAATCATTTTCTTACTATTTTCCAATTTTATTATTCGAATATATAAAAAATTATATTATATCATACCGATGCACCGATGGATGCTCCAATCGGGGTTATCCACCGTCTTGTACGTGACGTATACCACTACATATATTGTGACCTGCGATGTAAGGGGGCACAAAGAGAAGGATCCATAATTTAATGAGTATGCCGATTATTCCACTCATGAATAAAACTAGAAAATTTCTCGAGCCAATTTTGATATGTATGCCCTCTTAAATCGATCGAGTGCACATTATCATTATATTGGGCTGGCTATGGTATCGGTTGGTCCATTCCAAATTATCTTAGATATCGATTGGGGTGGTGCCACTCAATAATATTAAAACATACAAGTGGCACAACTGATGTCCAAATACCATTTTCATTTGTACAAAATTGTGGTAACAAGTGTAACACTAACTTGTACAGCTCCCATTCCATCTATAAAAAAAAATTATTTCATATGTAATATTATAAGATTTTTTTAAAATCAGATTATAAAATTTAATGAAAATTTATTATTATATACAAACCTGATGTCACGCTGTACTCAAAAATGCCTTTACTATTAGTTTTGCTGAGATCCAATTGTGATCTCCACCTGATCAAAATTGTACAATCCATAATACACTTTCTATAAGAAAAATAATTAAGAAAACTAAAATAAAATTATATTCATATTTAGTTCATAAATATACCTGTACCCATAAGGAATTGACTGATCAATAATACAAGGGTGGACAAACGGGGGCTGAATATGAGGTAGCCTTTTCCAGGCCCATATTTGTAACAATTGAAGGTAGCCCCTAATTGAATTTGCATTCGGTTTCGTAGCACGACATAACTCTCTATACAACCATGCTAGGACTGCGGAACCCCAGCTGTACTCACCAACAACTTGTAAATTCTTCAATAAGAGGAGCCACATCAAATGTGTATGATTATTTGACTATTTCGGACATAATAACCCACCTATAGAACGAAGAATCCATGCTCGAGTGAAATATTGTATTTGGTACCCAGATGCATTGGCAGGCATCAAATTAAAATGTCTGGACAGCTATGTCAATTTAACAGTATTTTTCCTTAAATAATTTTCATCTGGAACATGACCCAAAAGACAGGCATAAAGCTCATGCCAATAATGGTCTAAATGCCCGATCACAGCATGTCCTTCAATGGGTAACCCAATGAGTACAGCAATATCCTGAAAAATTATTGTGGCTTCACCTATAAAAAGATGAAATGTGTGCATCTCTGGTCGCCACCTCTCAACAGATGTTATTAATTCAACATTAACATGCATGCTCCCATTTTATGAAACTCCAAAAAAACCCTATTATTTGTAAATATGGAATAATTCACTCGTCAATATTTCTATAATGACTGTCCACGCTGGCTCGACGGGCTGGCAGCACATCAAGTTGAACCTAATAAAAATATAAATTATTAGTAATTTATCCATGATAACATATGCTAATTTAATTTTTTTTTAACTAGAAAATACATTTACAGTTCCATTTCAAACACCATCCGCTCGATGATATCATCCTCGATTGGTCCAAGATTAATATGTTCATGGTTTCTAAATTGTTCCATTTTTGTATAGACCTAGATGACTAATATACGATATTTTATAAAATCTATTGAATTTTTCATATAAATCAATAATAAATTAAACACAATACAGTATAAATAATTTTGATACCCTACATTAAATGTGATAATAATAATAATAATAATAATAATAATAATAATAATAACAGTAACAACATTAATAATAATAATAATAATAATAATAATAATAAATTAAATAATAAGTTGACAGTTTAATTAACGTTTGAAAAATCATTTTATTTTTCCTTTTATTCTACTTTTAGAACATTTTTAAATTTAAACATTATATATTTACTTGCCTTTTTTTGCTAATCACAAAATAATCGAATATATAACACCTGTCAAATATAAATTAATACAACATTAAAAAATATTATTATAATCTTTACTGTAACTATATCTTATTTATAACAATTAATTTATGCAACAATATTTGTTACTGCAGCAATTTTTACTAACATAACAATTTAATTAATTTAATCAATTATAAAAATTATATTAAACAATTTTAAATTATTTTAAAATTTCCCAACAAGTCAAATTATCCTATTAAATTTTTATTATTAATATTTCACTATTTTACTTAAATCAAATATAACAATTTAATAAAAATTCTACATTATAAATACAAAATAAGTAAAAAATTATAACTTCTTGATATATATTCATCAATTGCAATAATATTAGATTTTATAAATAATTGATAGATTAATTTTAACATGACTCAAACAAGATAAATTTAATTTCTAATTTATAAATTAAATAAGCAAAAAAAAAAACCAAAGTTGTAGGAACTTACGTGGATGCTTGAGGGGTTGCAAAACCGGTTGAGAAGGAGAAGGAGAGGGCATTTGCGCTTGTTGTCTCGGATGAATACCCTTAACATAGGGCATTTGCCCTTGAAGAACAAAAACAAATTATTTTTTGGTGTCACGGACCTAGAGGAAATTCTGAGCTTTCATGTGGACCTAAAGGAAATTTTGCCAGCATCTAAAATCACTGCAGACTGTAGTGGTTTCAGACTCTGAAATCACTGCAGTCTACAACGATTTCAGACGCTGCAGACATTCTATCCCCCTACGCTTTCTGATAAAATTGCTTCACATGTCAGCGATTTCAGAATTCATCCTAAACTCGTAAATTAATTCTGACACACTTCAAAATGGTAATTATTTTTTTAAACCACATTATTAAGAAAAATGTCTCGAATAAATTAGAATAAAGCAGGGACATTTTTTGAAATAATGCGTTTTTAAAAAATATTTATAAAAATAAGTTGTGTCAGAAAATATTTACGAAATTGTGGTGTAGTACAAAACCTTTGCGTCAGATAACGATTTCAGATACGGGATCCACAAAAAATTTTTGATTTTTTTTCTTCTAAAACCGCTACATACTGCAACGGTTTTAGAGACATGGGATCCAGATAAAAATTGACTATGATTTTTCCAATAACTATGTGGACTTGGGATTTTTTATGGATGATATTGCCTTTTGTGTGGTGACCATACATTGTATATTTTTTAAATCCAAATAATAACTTTTGATTTTTTAAAAAATGAATTGATAATATTTATTATCCAGTTATAAATAGAATGATCATATTTATTATTTTAAATGTTTATTTTTAATATTTATTTAGTAAATTTACCTATAATAAATTTATTAGAGTAAAGAAAAAAAGATTGATCATATTTATTATTTTTAATATTTATTTTAGTAAATTTATTAGAGTAAACAAAAAATATGAACGGATATAAGATTTAAACCTATAACCTTTTTATATTTTTAATTTACTTTCGCAATTGGGATAGTATATATAATTTGATATTTGTTTTTAATATTTAATAATATCTAAAATTGAATAAATAAAAGCTCGTGGTGGGATTTGAATCCACAACCTCCTACAAATTCAAAAAGGGTGCATACCAGTTGGACTACACGTGACAACTATTATTTATTTTCATTATTATTTATTAATTTAATAATAAAAATGATAAAAAAAATTCTTCTGAAATCGCTATGGACTGCAACGATTTCAGAGTTTGAAACCGCTACCGTCTGTAGCGATTTCAAAAGAAAAGTCAGAATTCTTTTGTGGATTTCACGTCTGAAATCGCTATCTGACGCAACGATTTTGTACTATACTACAATTTCGTAAATATTTTCTGATACACCCCATTTTTATAAATATTTTTTAAAGACACATTATTTTAGAAAATGTCCCAATAAAGCAGCTGTGAACCAATTCGTACATATTATTTTCTGTTATATAGGAATTGAAGTTAATAAACTTTTTAAGTTAAAATCCCACTAGTTGAAAAATTATGTTGGTGTACATTACGATATACACTATTCAAATGAAAAATAAATAATATTACGTTATATGGATTTGATGGTATATATATATATATATATATATATATATATATATATATATATATATATATATATATATATATATATATATATATATATATATGATTTTGTTAAATTACTCAAATTGAATGGTTCAAATGTACCTTTGAAAAAAATGTATTTTTTAGCTTAATCAATGTACCCTCAAGCCACTTAACCAAGCATTTGAACGAAGGGTGGTTATTATTCTTAGGCTTCACAACTTTTTCGATAAAAACTTATTAGCTTTTAGAATTCTACTTCAACAAATGAATAAAATTACTCGTTAGTTAAAAATTTATTGTATTCAAATTTTCCTTTCTTATTTTTTCCTTATACACCGTGGTCACGTTTGGTTCACTAGATTTTATATAGGATAGCACAAAATAATACAAGTTAATACAAGTACGATGTTTGGAAGAATTTTAAAAAAATTAATGTGGGGATAATATAATACAGTACAGGTCTCATTATCCCACATATACTGTATAAAATAATACACCATAAACCATTGGATTTGTGTAATACGGTAAATATCGTATTAATACTAAATACCATCTCACCACCATTATTGTTGCTGCCACCACCACCACCACATCCTGTTGCCGCCACCAATACCACCATCACTGTCGCCACCACCACACTGTCGCCACTGCCATCGCCATCGATACCACCATAACTACCACCATCACCATCGTTGCCACCACCGTCACCCCCACCACCATATCGTCGCCACCACCATTGCCACCCACGCTACTGTCGATACCACAACCATCATCATCACCGTCGCCACCCCTGTCGTCACAGTCAATAACACCACCACAACTACCAACATCACCACCCCCACCACCATATCGTCTGACACCACCGCCACACCATTGACGACACCACCACTACTACAGCCATCACCATTGCTACCACCTCCGCTGTCGCCGCAACCACCACCACCACCATCACCGTCACAGCCACCACCGCTCCCTGCCACCACACCACTGCCACCCCTGCCGCCGCCACCACACTCTCACTACTACCACCACATCCCTCCACCTCCACCATCACCACCACACCCTTGCCTCCGACACCACCACTGTTGGTTACACCATCACACTGCAAATGCTGCCACTGCCACCGCCACCACCACCATCGTCGTTGCCACCATACCCCCACACTACCTCCGCCACCACGCCATCATCACCACTATCATACCACTGCCACCACCACATCATCATCGCTACCACCACCACTCAGTTTTTGCCACAACCGCCATTGGCATCACCATCGCTGCAGCCACCGCCACACTGCCGCCACTACCATTATCACATTATAACCAAATTTTCAAACCTATAACATTGAATGTATAAGCTAATAGCTATTATATAAAAATTATATTATAATTGATAAATTCTTTAAATATTTGCTCAAATATTTTGTCAAATTCGTCGTTTAGATTTTTTCATTTTTTATCTAATTTTAATTTTAGAAATGCTGATCTTTCTAATAATATATAGTTATTTCTCATTATTTTTTTTATTTTTTTAATAAACAATTGATGTATTAAAATTTATATTTTATAATTATAAATTTTTATCTAGATTAGTTACAATAAAATTAATTTAATTGTATCTATTTTTAATTTTTTTAAAAATAATATATTACGATATTATGTACCAAATACAATATATAATATTACGGGATAATATAATTTTGTACCAAATATTGTATAATATAATATAGACTAATACTGTACAGGTTAATACTATACATGTTAATACTATACATACTAATACAATATAGTAAACCAAACATGCCCTGTATTCAATAAAGTGTATTAACCTTAGAAAAATTAATTTTGGTGAAATTAAATATACTGTATTTATTTTTTATTAAAATTAAATATATTATATTTACTTTTTGTAAAAACTTAATAAATTGTCAGTTTGAAATTCAGCTCTGAGGACTTTAAAAATTAGGAATGTGCAATAACGGAGAGAAATGAATGCAAAAAATCTTGGGACACTGGTTACAAACAATCCAACTAAAGCCAACAATTAAAAAGAAAACAATTGGAAATCTTTTGGTTGCAATTATTATATTATTATAATTAAAAAAAATACTCACACAACAACACAACAATGGTATTACGTAGTAGTTACGATGTACGAGTAACAGAAATGGGATACAGATCGCCTTCATTGAAATCCATTTCTGTCTTCATTTCTCTTTTGCTAATTGATTCCCTTATCTCTAGACATTGGATTTTTCGGGTCCCGAATATTTTGTATTAGGGGAATAGACGGCGATGTCGTTACTCGTTAGTTTTTTCTAAGATCATGACGGATGCTGTGGTTTTCAAACTCCCTTCATTTTAAGTTATTGATTTTGGTAATTTGAGCACTTTTTTTTTTGTTAATTAATGACTTTTTTTTTTATTTTATATATAGAGCTAAAAATTGTAGTTTTCAATTAAAATTGAAATAGTTGATTAAATTCAATTGAAATCAAGTTTATAAATTCAATTTTAATTAAAATTAAATTAAATTTGAGTTCAATTTGGATAATTGAAAAAGTAAATACAATACATTCAGTTTGGTAAAAGTAAATACAATTTATTTTTTGGACAAAAGTAAATACACTGTATTCAGTTTAGATAAAAGTTAAATAAAAATAAAAATAAACAATTAAAAATTTAAGTCTCCAACTCATGACAAACTTTGACATTAAAAATTAAAATAAAAACAATTGAGTATTAACAAGGCGCTTTAAAAAAAATAATTTAAGTCTCTGACTCATCACAGATTTCTTCGTTAGCACCTAAAAAATAATTGATCAATTAATATACTTTGATTATTACTATTACAATATGAATTTAATTTTTTCGACATATGAATAGCACCTTTTTTTTTCAAAAATAAAATTTGAAATTCTCACATGCTAAAGATTTTAACTGAATTTGCTCCAATTTGATAGGGATTATTAAAGGTTATTTCCTTAAGCGGTCAATTTTTAAAGTTTTTAGTTAACCTTGCGATTAATGCTCGAGTTTACGATTTAGTGGATGAAAAATAATAATGCTTAAAATTTCACCGGATAGATAGATTTACTTTAATTTTGCTATTTAATAGGAAAATTAATTTTTTAAATACAATTAATTAATTTTTTAGAAAAATTGAAAATAAATTTGTATATTTTTAGCTATTTCAATATCGTATAGCATATTTATTGTGTATAAATATAATATTTTTTTGTATAATATTTGGTATTTTAATAAAAAGATAAAATAGAATCAAACTTAATATATCATTTGAAAATTGTCCATCTATTTCAATTTTATAATTTAAAAGATAAAATTGCTTTAATTGATAAGTATAATAGAAAAATTAAAAATTTATACAAACTGGGGGAGAAATTTATATCTTATGCCAATAGAAATTCATTTGAGCAATTGGACAGATTGAAAAACTGGTGGCTTTTCATTGAAAATTGCAAAAAAAGATGGCGGGCGAAATGGGTGGAGACACGTGCGAGGTAAGAAAGATGTCACGTGTTTTCAATCCTTTGGGCATAAGATAGGAACTTTTTTAAAATTTTGGTATTTGAAAAATTTAATTTGAGAAATGATGTATTTTTAAAATTATTTGAGAAATGGGGTGAGAGTGCTTAATCTCGCAATTAATCATTATGGGAATAGGAGTGCGGATCACTCTAATATCGGTGAACGAGACGGCCCAAAAGTATATCACGAAATTCTAAAATGAGTGAGGTCTACCTATCTGATTCCACAATGAATTACAGCGAAAATAGAATATATATCTGTATTTATTTAATTCATTCATCTCTTTCTTTTTCTGTATGTTTTATTTTAAAATTTCATGATTAATCATGCTTTAATGATCTGTCGATATCCAAAATGATCCAATTAATCCACATATCATGCCGTAATATTATATTATTTCCTAAATGCACTTTTTTCAAACTGAAGGCACTTTATTCAATTTGTTCCAACTGTGTTCAATTTTACTTAAGCTGAGTATACTTTATCACTATTTACAAAATGTATATACTTTTATTTTTTTATTAAATTTTAAAATTATTTTAAATAAATTGAATCTAAATAAATATTTAATTAAAAAAATAATAATAAAAAACTTTATATTTGCTAAAGTAATTATTACGATTTTTTCTATTTTTTTCAAAATTAAAATAAGATTGAATTTGAGTTAAATTTGAATAATTAACATCAATTTGATTTTAATTGAATTTTAATTCAATTTTATTTTAGTTAAAATTAAATTTGTAAACTTAATTTCAATTGAATTTAATAAACTAATTTAATTTTAATTGAATACTATTCAAATTAAAATCAAATTTGAGTTTAATCAATTTCAATTACCAAATTTTATTAAATTAATTCAAATATTCAATTTTTTAATACAACTTTTACCCAATTTTCACCGTCAATCTGCCTAATAGTACTTACATCTCTTACAGCCAAATTTTACTGGATCAAATCAAATTGAAAACTTTATAAACCATCTCATATAATTATGATGACATTATCCACTAATTTACATTGGATAATCTCTTACATAAATATCCATCTATTTTTATATTCATTTTATATGAAAATGTAACCACTCATAAATTAAGCTTTGCTTTTATACTAAAGAGAGAGAATAAAAAAAGATTTGGTTAATGAGAAAAGAATTGGTCATAACAAGGTAACTCAATCAAATATTTCAAAATTTATTTATCTTTTGAAATCAAATAAGAAAAAAGGATTTTTTTTTTCATATTTTTTGAATTTCAATATCCTAAATATTTATTCTGATTTTTTTTTAAAATTGTGTTGTTTGTTAGAATAATACATCAATTATTTATGAATTTATTGACTTTAATCGCTGTTTAGGTGTAATAAAAATAATGAGGGTTATTAATTAAAATTATACTATTTGTTAGAACAAATAGTATTTGTTAGAACAATACATCAATTGTTTACAAGTTTAATCGCATATAATGTACTACATATCAAAATATTAATTTTTTTAAAATTATACTATTTGTTAGAACAATACATCAATTGTTTACAAGTTTTTTTCTTTTAATCTTTTTTAGGTGTAATAAAAATTTTATTAATTAATAAGTACATACAGTGTATTATATATCAAAATGAATAAGTTTATATAGTGTATTACATAGCAAATTAATTATATTACATAGATTTAAAATTAATAAAGTGTATTCACTTTGGAAAGAAAAAGGATTTGTTTTCATTTTTTTTAAATTTTATTATCCTAAACATTTATTCTATTTTTTTTAAAAAAATTATACTATTAGTTAGAATAATACATCAATTATTAATGAATTTGTTGACTTTAATCTCTTTTTACGTATAATAAAAATGATAAGAAGATATATTAATTAATAAGTGTATACAATGCACTACATATCAAAATCAATAAGTATATACAGTGTACTGCATAGCAAATTAATTATATTATTTTATTAGGAAATATATCATGATATATTATGAGAAGTAAATATATAAATACATCTCGTAGCGCAGATCCATTAAAGCGGAAGCAAGAATCTATTATTTCACGTTATCGGCAAAGTCTATCATCCACATGTCATGAACTAGGGGATGAAAGCATATATCCACGAACTAAAAGCCCCATGGATAGAAAAATCAAGTATGGAGAAAAATCGACAGTAATTCGATATGAGAGATTTCTCCTCTTCTCACTTCCAAAATTCTTAGCCCGTTATATGGGGCTCCCATTAAGAAAATCATAATTTTCTTAATAAATAAGAATTAAATATGGAAGTTACAAACATTAATAATAAATATGACAGTTACAAAATTAATATATAACTGTCCATATTAATGCACACATAAATGGTAAATTTTCTAATTAAAGGGAATCCCAATATGGAACTAATTACATATAAATTATTTTCTATTCTGATATTATCTCGATTATATCAGAACCAATTTCTTATCTCGGGAGTTAAGGACGTATCCCAAACCCCTTCATCTCCCACTCGCACATAACGAAACGATTTTTAATCATTCTCTCTAATCATATAGACAAATAGTTTGAGTGATCGACACACGTCGAAAATACTAATGCTATATACCTATTACAGATATATAATATTTCGAGAAATAAGATCTTCTCACAATTGTATGCCAATCCTAGATGGTTTTCTCACATTTGTTATTTTATCTTGTGATCTCATAAAAATAATTTTCGTGTTCACTATCGTGTCTCTTCTTATAAAGACTATAATAGATATACCGGTGAACCATGAAACTACCAAATGTGATTGAAAAATATATTTTCCTCTTACTATATTTCATCCATCATAGTCCAACTCATTTTTCTAGTTAGATCCGTAAGACCGAATTTTTTTATGACATTTTTGAGACTAACTAAGTTAGTCACACTGAACTATACTTCTGGTATAAGTTAAGGGTCCTGAGGGTCGAAAAATAGGGTCTCATGCTAGGAAAAATTTGAGATCATTCATATAAAATTATCTTTCCTTGGTCAACTCAAGCACACATGGTATGATACATGTGTTATGGTGTACTTTTCTTTCCCTTAAAGGAGCATATGTCTTATTATTATTTAACACCATACAGAAACATAAGGTTGCAATGCATCAAAGTTTTCAACTTTAGTCCACTTCCTTCAGGGCTACTTCTAGCTTTTTAGACAGAATATGATAGTTACATTTAACAGATCATCGGATCATCCTTAATCCTATTTTGGATGTTAATCCAAAGAACACAACCTCATATGTATCTTTATCTTGCACGTTAACAAGACTTATCTTGTAATTTTTGCAAGACGACACTTTTATTTTGAATAGGTTCTCGAAATTTACTTTGTGTTCAAAAATCGTTTCATATTAGACTTTGTTAACTTATTAACAAATCTAATGTAAACATCCGTGTGAGTGGGTTACTTCTCTGTTCAATATACTCTATCTTATAATAGTAAATATTCACATATAAACATTCACACTCATGTATTGCCAATAATGAACTCAATTATAATTATCATTCATAAATAATAATGATAAGAGAACATAAATAGTACAAATCAAATCCTACACAAACTCTGTAATCTAATGTGTCTCTCAAAATACATCTCTTAATATAGGTTTTATTAATGGATCTGCAATCATATATAGCGAGAAAATATACTGTAAATTCAGTTTCTCTTAGTGTAACAATATCTTTAATTTATTGATACTTAATATCGATACCTCCACCGATGACTGACTATCATTAGTTACTATAAAATAGTTGCTCCTAAAATGATTCACAAACCATTTCAACCAAAAACTGCCTCTTGTACTACAACAGAGAAAGCGACAAATTCAGCTTCCAATGTTGATAGGGCTACCAAGGTTTGTTTCTTGCTACTCCATAAAATGGCACCCTTGCCAAGCAAGAATACATAATCTGAAGTGGATTTCCTCTCATCCACATCACTTCCCCAATTAACATCTGAGTATCCTCTCATTTGTAGATCATTTTTTCAATAATAGAGAAAAAAGTCTACAGTACCTTTAAGATATCTAAGTATCCTCTTAACTGCTTTTCAATATGCTTCACTTGGGTTAGATTGATATCTATTTACTATGTCCACTACATAGAATATATCAAGTCTTGTACACAACTTTGCATACATCAGACTATCCATAACACCAGCATATGACACAACAAAAAAACTGCCAATTAGCGACTAAAATTAGCGACGGCACAATTTCCGTCGCTAATTTTGCGACGGATTAGCAACTGTTATATTATTCCGTCGCGAAAATGATATTTACTATTTTTGCGACGAAATAGCGACGGAACCAAAAAACAGTCGCTAATTATTGGCGGGAAGAGTACCCACCTTGTCTTGCATAAATTTTATAATTTTTTATTAAGGAAATTAGTTCCAGAAATTTTAGCGACTAAAATTTTAGTCGCTAATTTTGGAGGGAATATTTAGCGCCTTTGTTAGCGACGGAACGAATATGTCGCTAATTAGTATTTTGTTGCTGTAATACGATTAGCGACGGAATTATTTAGTCGCTAATCTGTCGCAAATAAATTAAAAAATTAGTTTTTAAATTTTACTCCCATGGTTTATGTATAATTTCAAGTAATTTTAATATACACCATATAAAATGAATATTTTATTTTGTAACAGAAAATTATAAATTATTTTATAAGTTGGTAATAATTTTTTATCAATTATACCAAGATCTAATGTTATTTATTTAGAAATTATACATTTTTAATCATAATAATAAAGTAATTGTTATGATTATTATATATTTGCGTGTTCAAGATTAATAAAAATAAATATTTATAAAATTTATTATTTCATTCAAAATAATAATAAAAAATTTTTAATTTATTTTTATTTTAAAAAATTTAAATCAAATATTAAATTATTAGGAATTAAATTGATTTTTTTATCAATTATCCCCAAATACAAACTTATTTATTTAAAAAAATTACATTTTAATAATAATAATAATAATAAAGTAATTGTTATAAGAATTATATAGTCATATTATGAAAAATAATAAATATTTATATTTATATAATAATAATAATAATATAAAGTTTATTATTTCATTTAAAATGATAATGAAAAATTTATAATTTATTTTTATTTTGTTTAAATTTTGAGCAAATTTTAAATTATTAAAAAATTTAAAATATATATTTATAAAATTATCTTTGAATACAAGGATAAAATGATGAAATTTGGTTGGAACATTTTAGTAATTTTAAAAATTAACCTTACATATAAAAATAATATTTTATATTCCCCCACATCTCTCTACCGTTTCAATTTAATGCGTATATAATTTTAAGTTTAATTTATTATTTAGTTGAACAAGACAATAGAGTTCAATCCAAAACTTAAACTCATACAAGTCAAAATGAATAAATTTCTAATTTAATTTATTCAATTTAATTTCTATTATTTTTCTAAATGAATAAATTTTCTAATATATACACACACACACATTGAACAGCTTTTATACGGAATAGTGTAAGTAAAGATTCAACGGTTAAGTATTTGTCGTTAGATCGGCCTGATTTTTGGTTAGTACGTTCGAAACTCATTGTTGTTAATTTTGAACGGTAAAAATTAGTTTTTAAGGTATGTAAGTTTAATTTTTATTGCAAAAAAAGAGGTTATTTTTTGGATTTTTTATGTAATGACCAGTTTTGTATACGAAAATGATCGAAAAATCATTTACCGTTAGATTGGCCTGATTTTTTGTGAGTACATTCCAAACTCCTTGCTGTTAATTTTGGACGGTGAAGATTAGCTTTTAAGATCTGTAAGTTCAGTTTTTGTTGCAAAAAAGAGGCTATTTTCTGGATTTTTTACATAATGACCAATTTTATATGTGAAAACGATCGAAAAATCATTTGCCGTTAGATTGGCTTAACTTTTGTTGAGTGCATTCGAAACTCCTTGTTGTTAATTTTGAACGGTGAAGATTAGTTTTTAAGGTCTGTAAGTTTAGTTTTTATTGCAAAAAAGAGGCTGTTTTCTGGATTTTTTACGTAATGACCAGTTTTATATACGAAGACGATCGAAAAATTATTTGCCGTTAGATTGGCCTAATTTTTGGTGAGTACGTTCGAAACTCATTGTTGTTAATTTTGAACGGTGAAGATTAGTTTTTAAGGTCTGTAAGTTTAGTTTTTGTTGCAAAAAAAATGCTGTTTTCTGGATTTTTTTACGTAATGATCAGTTTTATATACGAAGACGATTGGAAAATCATTTGCCGTTAGATTGGCCTGATTTTTGGTGAGTAGGTTCAAAACTCCTTGTTGTTAATTTTGAACGGTCAAGATTAGTTTTTAAGGTCTGCAAGTTAAATTTTTGTTGCAAAAAAGAGGCTATTTTTTGAATTTTTTACGTAATGATCAGTTTTGTATACGAAGACGATCGGAAAATAATTTGCCTTGTTGTTACATATGAAATTTAATTCAAATCATTTTTATTTTATATATTATTATTAGTAATGATCAGTTTTGTATACGAAGACGATCGGCCTAATTTTTGGTGAGTACGTTCGAAACTCGTTGTTGTTACATATGAAATTTAATTCAAATCATTTTTATTTTATATATTATTATTAGTAATGTATTATATGAATTTTTAATTATTATATTTTTTTAATTATTTTTCAAGATAATACTTTTTATTCATTATTTCAAAATATAAAGTAATTTATTTAAAAAATTACATTTTTAATATTAATAATAATAATAAACTAATGATTGCAATATTATATGAATTCACCGGTTTGATTCAAAGATTTTGAAGGATTTGTAAATAATAAATTATTATATAGATTTTGTAACACTCCAAAAATTTAAATCATGGGAGAATATTTTTTTAACATGTGCAAAGTATTTTGATGGGTACAAAGGCCGATTTATTAAGGATATGATATAAATTTGCATAATTTCAAAAATTTTAAATTAATAATTATTAAATAGAGTAAAATTTAATATCAAACTATAAGAAACAATAAAATTTAATTTAATAACTAACAATTATAATATTTTATATATATATATATATATATATATATATTATATATATATATAATGTCGAAAATCTCTAGAAAGTCCTAGAGAAACCCTAATGTCACAGCGTCATTGCCTTTCCCTCTGATCGGGTATCGGAAACGAGAGAGAGAGAGAGAGTCTGCGTCGCTGTGAGAAGCCGGTCACTAACATCAGCCTCTTTCCTCCGCCATCTTCGTCGCAGTCCATCATCTCTGTCGCGATCAACACCGAAAGCTTCTCTGACCGATTCCAGCAGCGGAAGACGATGCGAGCAACACCGGAGGACTCATGGTGGTCGTGCTATCATTCCGGTGTCTTCAGATTTTTCTCACTCACCGGTGATAGCCAGATTGTGGCCAGCGAAGCTCCAGCGAAGATCCAGTATCTCTCTCTCTCTCTCGGTCTTCTTTCATAAGCCTTTTCTGTTTATTTTCTTGTTCCAAATGTTCCTTGACTTGCATTTTTTTTCTGTTAATGCTAGTTGCATCTTCTTGTTTTGCTTGCTATCTTCTATACAGTCTTGGTTTTTGTGGCTTAGAGTTTGATACATGCTTTTAGAGTTTGATACATGTATCTATGAATTTTCCTGTGTTTCCATTCGCATGTACATTAAATTGGTGTTCTGTTTTCATGTATGAAGTCTTTAGGTGAGAGTAATGGTGATTTATTCTTGGACCCATGTTGGTGTTCTGCCTTTTGATGAATTGCAGCACCTGGTGTTTATCCTGTTGATTTATTTAAGTACATATGGGCTGTGGATCGCTTGAAACGCCTTGGAATCTTAAGATATTTCCAACCACAGCTTAAAGAATCTATTGACTATGTTGCCAGGTGCAATATAAAATCAAAGCCTAGTGTTTTAGAATTCATTAAATCTGAATTATTTGCATTGAAAATCTATCATGTGACAATAGTCTTACAGCATAGATATAGCGATTAAAATTTTAGTTTTCTGGTTCTGTTGCAGTTGATTTAAATAAGAGCTGAAATAATAGTTAATAGTTATATTTCTCCAATAAGGATAAACTTCATTGTAAGTGTTCATTGCAAAATATGACCAAATGCTTTCTGGTGAGCTGATATCTCATTTGCTCTCTTTTTACTTTTGGGAATTTGGAACTTGATTTTTTAACAGGTGAACTAAATCTATTTGCTAGTCATTAAGTTGAACTGTTTATGGCTGATGTGAATAATAATTCTTTTGACATAAATATGGAGCTGTTGAAGTTGTGTTATTAGGCTAATTTCTAGTGATGGATTTACTTGGACCTAGTCTGGAAGATCTATTTAACTTCTGCAGTAGGAAGCTCTCTTTGAAATCAGTTCTTATGCTTGCTGATCAGATGGTGGGCTTTATGAAGCTTATATGCTTGCTGTTTTAGGTTGCATGCTTTCTGAAATTTTTCTTTTGTTTATCTATTTCTTTTCAGATAAATCGTGTTGAATTTGTACATTCAAAATCATTCCTGCATCGTGATACCAAGCCAGACAATTTTCTCATGGGCTTGGGAAGGCGTGCTAATCAGGTTTGGTTTACACCTTTTATATTTATAATTTTCTTTTTCCAGGAGTCCATATTACCAAATTTACTACTTTTAACTGCCTTGCAGGTTCACATGATTGGTTTTGGTTTGGCAAAGAAATATAGGGATAGTCCAACCCATCAGCACATTCCCTACAGGTCAGTAGACTTCAAGCTTGTGATTTTGCCCCTAAAAGCGTGTTTATATTTCTACTAGGGATATATGCAACAGAATAGTGTATGCAATTTTATTTAATTCCTATATGGTTTGCAGGTGTGAAGTTGGTTGTCTTTGTATGGCTATTAAGATTTTTGATTGAGAGTTAAAGAGATAAAATAAAGTGATTTAATTAAAATATATGAATTAAATTACAAAATTGCTAAACAATCCATATGCTGCAAGTTATTGTCTTGATAATGCATTCCATTAGCAATTCAAGGATTGCTCAAATCCACTAAATCTATTTGTATTCAATCCCATAGCAATCTCATGAAAGAGAGTGTGATAATCACCAATATGGTGCAGGCCCACTTTGATTTTTTGATAGGGTAATATATTTGTGAAATTATCTTTGAGTAACTTGACTTTAAGAGACAGTATTTTCCTTAAATACAAAATCTATTATAAACTTATTCAATTACAATTATAAAAATAAATAAATAAATTATCTACGATGGACAGCTATAGTGGCTATTAGATGAAATACATCTTGCTCTTTTATGGTTTTTATTTCTTACCTTTGATCGAGTTAATTCCTCATTTGCATGCTGCTTTAATTGCATGTCTATGTACATACTCTGGTTTTGTTTTCTGGGCTGCCACGTTACTTGTCTGTCACCCATGGATAGCAGAAAGCAAGGACAGGTGTCCAGACTTCAAAACTACCATGTTGTGAACTTTCTTTCTAAATTATTTTGTTGGTTGAGCTCTAATATCTATTAGGTTTGAAATTGATTTTTGAGTTGCTTGTTTTCTTGGATAGGGATCCCAATGATGGCAAGGGCACAAACCTGTCACCCTTTGGACCCTTTAACTGCTGCTGAGATTTCTATTGCAGTGTGGCAACTGTTAGAGCAGCTGGAGCAACTCCTGAGGTAACTTTAACTTGCACTTAACACCCTAAGATCCAGTAAATTTCTCTATTTCGACTTGAGATCAATTTAAAATATAGGTAATTGTTAAATGACAACTCACACGAGCTTAAGTTCATGCTGAACTATCAGAAGTTCATGCTGCAGCTCGAGATGGCCACCACAGGAGCTGTATGCTTGTGGACTGTATGCTGAAAATCTCATCAAGATATTCATGGTCAATTATTTGTTTATTGTTTAATTAAATTCAATTAAGCTAATATTTTAAGTTTTGATTTCAATTTCTCATAATAACATTGCTAATTATAATGTTATTTGTAGAGCTCATACCATGATTTAGGTGAAGTATGGACTCCATAAAGTGAGAGGAAGCTAGATCTTTGGGATTTTAGTATAAATATCCCGTGAGTTACAAGGATTTTATTATTGCTAGAACTGTAATGGTGTCTTCTTGTGCTTCATACTTTGCA
Source organism: Excoecaria agallocha (assembly GCA_037975025.1). Taxonomy (NCBI): domain Eukaryota; kingdom Viridiplantae; phylum Streptophyta; class Magnoliopsida; order Malpighiales; family Euphorbiaceae; genus Excoecaria; species Excoecaria agallocha. The sequence continues at coordinate 6,561,642 of CM075811.1, read as the reverse complement.
GCTCTAGTAGCACTCAGCATCCCCCTCCCTCTTGACAGATACACATATAAATGTAATATGATTATCAATGGTTTGTGTAATATGATTATCAATGAGTTTTTTCTTCAGTTTGTGTGCTGATTATGTCTGTCATTGGAATCAATATATATTTATATGTGTGCGATCATTGTTGTTTACAGGTTGAAAATAAATAAATACCGATTTTTGTATACAGGATTAAAATTATAAAATACAGCAAAAAAAATTAAATTAATAAATTCGCGACGGATTTGCGACAAATATATTGTCGCTAATATGTAAAATATATAATTTCGAAAATTTGTATACAGGATTAAAATTATAAAATACAGCAAAAAAAATTCAATTAATAATTTCGCGATGGATTTGCGACAAAAAACTGTCGCTAATATGTAAAATATATAATTTTGAAATTATTTAGCGACGGAAATCCAGTCGCTAAATATTATTATTATAATTCGACGACTAAATAGGAATATAAATTAGCGACGAAAAAATAAAAATGTGCGACGAAACTTTCGTCGCTAAGTTAGCGACTGAATTTGTAATCCGTCGCTAATATATTAGCTACTGGCCTATTAGCGACTGTTCGTCGCGGCGTCGCTAATTTTGACTAGCGACGAAAATTTGGTATTTAGCGACGGAAATATCCGTCGCTAATTTGCAGTTTTTTTGTAGTGTGAAAAGTTCTTCATACATTCAATCTTCTCTTTTATCTTAGGACACATACTTTTGCTTAAAAACTGATTCTTAGCAATGAGGTTGTCAATGGGTTTAAATTTTCAATATTAAATCATTCAAAAACTTTGTTAATTTATGTTTCTTAAGACATTGACAATAATCTTCATGAGCGATCCCTTAAAATCTTAACTCCAAGGATAAATATACTTGACCCATATCTTTCATCTCAAAGTTAGATGATAATCAATCTTTAATTAGATTTACGTATTCTTTGTCATTTTCTACTATAATTATGTCATTTACATACAACGTTAAAATGACAAACTCATTTCTTGATCTTTTAAAATAAGCATAATGATCTTCATCAATCATGTTGAACACATAAGATATGATTGCTTCATAAAATCTTAAATACCATTGTCTCGAAGACTACTTTAGACCATAAATTAATCTCATAAATTGGCAAACCTTATATTCACTTCCTTTTTCAATGAAACCTATAGGTTGAACCATATAGATTTTATATTTTAATCCTTCATTGAGGAAAGCAGTTTTCACATTCATTTGATATAGTGTTAGGTCTAATTGTTTTGCACCTTTCTTTTTTTTTTGTTTACTTTAATTGTTTTTTGTTTTCTCAATTTTTTTACTTACTTTTATTTTTTTACTTTAATCTTTGAGGCACATATTTTGCAGCTTTCCCTTTTTTTTTACTTTAATTGTTTTTTGTTTTCTCAATTTTTTTACTTACTTTTATTTTCTTACTTTAATTTTGTTTTTGTTTTCTCAAATTTTTTATTTTATTCTTATAAATGAACAATTTTCCTATTATATCTTTTATTAGCATTTGAGAAAAATAACATGCAGATTTCTTTTTTTTTTACTTTTATTGTTTTTTATTTTCTCAATTTTTTATACTTACTTTGTTTTTTAATTTAATTTTTTTTGTTTTCTCAAATTTTTTATTTTATTCTTGTAAATGAACAATTTTCCTATTATATCTTTTATTAGCATTTGAGAAAAATAACATGCACCACTAGCATTAAATCATTGTTATGATTTTGGCGTTAAATCATTGTTATATACTAGGATAAATTAAGCTTAACCGCATATCTAATTATGTCCAATTTCGATTTTAATTAAAGTTTTTTATATTTTTTATCGATCTTCAAAAAATTAAAAATTAATTTGTATCATAATTATAAGAATTAAGTGCTTTTCACAATTAGGCTCAATAAATCCATTCCACTCTTAATTTGTTAAAAAAAAATCCTAATGTACTTGAACTTGTTGGGAGTTTAATTTACGACCTAATATTTTTTATATTTGAAATTTCAATTTATTTTTTTTCAATTGAATTAAAATATAAATTTAAATCCTTAATTTATTAAATTGAGTAGTGGTGTATTAGTATTTTCAATTTTTTACTTTAATTTTTTTACAAGTGAGTTAAAATTTAGAAGTTAATTAAAATATAAATTTAAATCCTTAATTTATTAAATTGAGTAGTAGAATCAATTTTTTTACAAGTGAATTAAAATTACATATTATGATTAATATAATGTAGAAGAGTGTCATTCAAATGTTTAAATTTCCATAGAATTTGGTGATAATTTATATTAAGCTTTTTACACCCACCAATGCTCCCATATTCATTGGACCATTAGTATTATGTATTTGTGATGACAGCCTAATTAAATCAATAACCCTATAAAGATGGTAGCCCACTGAAAAAAAAACAAAAAAATTACACAACAAAAAGTTTTACCCACTCGGCTACTTTTTTTTTTTTTTGCTATTTTCTTAAACTTACAATTTCATAAATATTGCTACTTTTTTTTAATTTTTTTTTACCTATCTCTTTAACTTGAAATTGAAGTTTTATATATGATTAATATTATAATTTTTTTAAAATTGCCACTAATCATCAAAATTAGCATACAAAAAAATCCAGCTTGGACATAACTGATCAAGGTATTAGGCTCAGTCAACAACTTCTTGCAAGAGCTTCCAATTTTATGTTAGACTTTATGGTTTGTTGTACGATTCATCTATATATTTCTTTAGTTCTTATAGCTACCCTTTCTTTTTAGGAATGAATCTTTATATATGGGTGTGTGTGTTAAAAGAAAGTATATAATGAGTTAGGTTGATAAGACTAATTAATTAGGATATTAATTTTATTATTGAAACAATACATATTATGATTAATAATTTAATGTGAAAAATGAAAATTACAATTATTAGTATGAAATTAAATAAGATATAACAAAATTTACAAGTCAACTGTAATGTAAAAACAAAATAAAATATTTTCTGAAATAAATTAAAATAGAATAAAAATATGAAATGGAGTAGCGTAATAATCTTTAATCATTAAACTATTACTTATTAACAACTAATCAAAACTAATTTGCTGCTAACATTCGAGCTAAACAAACAATGATATACAAAGTAATTTGAACAATTAAATTAGCATATTATTTGAATTTATGAATATTTGATTTTCAATAAAGTTGAATAATATTGAACACAAAAAAAAGACTATATTTACAATAGTTATTTAAATCTTTTTATTATAATATTTCTTACGAATTAATTCTCAACTAATTAATTCTTAATAAATTCAATAAAATATTTTGATTAGTATTTATTATAGACATAATATAATAAATTTATGTATATTATTTTAATTTTAGTTATTTTAAATGAATTTATTTTGTTGAATATAAATTAATTTAATTTATGGACCCATATAGGTTAAAAGTTTAATAAAAAATAAGCCTATATTGACCCAAAATCGATTGAACCGAACAAAACCAATCGAAATTAATTCGATTTATTCGATTCTCGTTTCTATAAAATTCGATTTCAGTTCGGTTCCTATATTTCCTAAAGTTCGATTTTTGGTTCAATCGGTTCGGTCCAAAATCGAACCGAACCGACCGATTTTACACCCCTATGCCAAGTGATGAATTTGATGACTCTGGTTTTATTGATTATAGTGTATTAATTTAAGTGTTTAGTTAAATTTTATTTCTGACATTAGTAACGAAGAAAAATAAGTTAATCCTTGGTAAAACAGTAATTATTCTCATGGATAACTTGGAATTTTTCTTTGTATTAGTAAATATACACATGTTTAAATGTATGAATTCACTCAGACTTATAATTTGTGATGAACGGGCGATATAATTAAGATTTGAATGATAGTCGAGTTGCCATGGATACGTGCATAAGGGTATACTCAGGTGTAGGCAATTTGAATTCTTGGATTGACAACAAATGTGGTATATTTAATTGGTACATTCCTTTATTGTTAAACTAGGTTCATTAGATATAAGATTGAGCTTTTTACTCATAATATATATATATATATATATATATATATATATATATATATATATATATATATATATATATATCTCTAGGCATATTGGTCAAGTAATACTTTGATGTGTTAGATCAAGTAAGAGATTAATCAGGACACCGAATCATAAATATATTTATATAAATCGTTAAATTTGAAAAGCATTTTGTATAATTTAAATGGAGAATATAGAACCATTGATTAGATGTATGTGATGACAGGTTAATAATGTGTTTTTAGTTTTAAGGAAACATATTAATTTAATGTTCGAAATGTAATATATAAGAAAGTTAAATGACTTATTACTTTAATCACAAGAATAAAACTTCTTAGCCTATTAATAATTTTTTCATTTCATTTCAAATATTTCTTGTGAGTTATAAACAACAAGTAATCGTACTTTATAAACTAGGTATACATACATATAGAGAATGTATGGTTGTAAAATGTTTATACAAATAAATATGTATAATTTGAGTTAATGACATGTTAATGATGATAGTGTGAACTGGAACAAGTTGCATGATCAATGCCATGATTAGGGTGTAAATATGATTATCTACGAGTATAATTAGAACAATGTGATCGGTGAGAAATCCATAATTTTAAAGATAAATTGAAATTGGGAAATGACTATTTAAGCACTGCGGTGTCTATGATAATAAATGACATTATTTGTGAAATAGAGAAGCAAAAAGGATGAAATAAAGTTGTCAAAGATAATGAAAATGACAGGCATTGTGGGTATATAATGCTAAAATATATTAATGATACTATTGATTTTATTTAATGATAATTTTGTATTTTCCCTTAGTAAAAGTAGATAGGAATTGGAGTAATTGGATAAGGTTGGCATGCAAATTAGGAACGTTTAGCAGTACTGCATCTGGATGTGACTGCCGGATTGAATGGCTCCGCGAGCTCTTTAGGTGGATGTGGTCAAATTGAGTCGTGGATTGAATGGCTCCGAAAGCTCGGTCCACATATGTATGTATATAAATGAATGTATATGTGGGTATGTATGTATTTGAATAGTAATGAATAGATTGTATGAGTACCCTGAGGGGGCGGATACTGGGCAACCTGGACGTCAATGCTCTAAGGACTCGATTTTATGTTTAAATCCCGTTTATCCAGCTCGGTACAATTTTACTGGATTTTATTAGGAGAAGATAATATTTTTATAATAAAATACTTTATTAAATAAAGTAAATAGTTTATTCATATTAAATTTAATTATGTAATACATAAACTAGCATAATTTAATACAGTTACAAGTATACATATATATAAGTACGCGAGTGTATATAATTGGGTGTGAATGTTTTAAGATTTGGTGGTTGTGATCATCTGATACTAATTAGCAAATAAATTGGGTAAATCAAGGGCTGATTTTGGAAATAACAATTTAATATAATAACATTTTCACTTTAAATAGGTCAAATTTTTGTTATCGATTTAATTTTAAATAATCTATAAGTAATTGTATATATTTTTAAGAGATCGTTTATTTTAAATTACATATGAAGCTTCCATGTTGAATTCTTGTGTAAATATGCATTTTGAATTTTGGAACTTATGACTGTTATATGTACAATATATGTTATTGTATGTGATTATTTTAAATTTTATAAATGTATTTTAAGCTGTAAAATTGGGGAAATAAATTTGGTAGTCACCACTGAGCTTTTAGTTTAGCGCATGATTTTCTCCACGCATAGGTTGATATCCAATATGCTAGAGGCAAATAAAGCAGATGCTTTGGAGGTATTGCAACTGAGAATAATAGGTGGATATGGTTACATCAAGAAGATGATTATACTACTATGTCATTGTGTTATTTTGGCATGTACATGATTGAAAGTTGTTATAGTAGTAATAATGCCTTATTGATGTTGAGAAAGAAATTTTGTAATTGTGATAATTGTACGCTGAAACTGTATAGAATAGTTGAGAACGGAAATATTGGTATAATGTTTATTTGACAGGTGAAATTTGATTTGATCAATTATTGAGGAGGATGGAAAAACTTGTGTGGGAGTTTGATTGAAGTTGTGAAACTAGTTGTATGATTTTGGAAGTATTTTTGATAAATTTTCTATAGGAGGTTGCCAATATTTAGGGGAGGTTCTGTTAAAATTTTTGAAAACTAAACATTAATTATTAAAATAATAAAATTTTAGATAGTAAATTTTATAGTCAATCCTCTTAAAGGAATTTAAACCAAGTGTGACATCTAGTATCCGGATCTTCTAACAGATCAGGTATAGGATATTACAGAATGTTAGTGTGGAAATAGAATTTTAGAAGGAGATTAATAAAGATAAATTAATTATTTATATAGCATATTTAGTAGATTATTGATTTTGGCAATTTACTTTAAACATTAAACGTATAAAAATAGAGTGAGTAATATTTAATAACTTACTAAATCTAATTGATTTTCATTTCAAATATTAAACTAACTATTGCTAATTATTTTAATTTTTTCATGATAAATCACATGCATCATAATATAAATGAATGACATAATTGATAAATTATAAATAAACTTATATTTTATAAAAGTGGATCAACTATTGTAAACGTATGGAGTATTGTTTAAAAGTTAATGATTTGGAAAAGTTCCAATGATGATTTTCGGGAGTCAAAACGACAATTCACAAAAAAAAAAAAAAATCTAATTAACGACGGCCTGTCAAATATAACACTCGCTAGCTTGTTTTTATTCTGATAAAAAAGACACTTCCTACTTGCTAGAGGCGTCATTTGGTCAAACTGAATAGTCTCTTGATTGACCCTTTGCAAATTGAATATCCAATTTCGACCAAACCATCGCTTTCAACAAAAGTTATTAAAACATTTTAACAAATCAAAGGTAAAATGCATTAAATTTATTAGATGTGCAATAAGAGTCTATGGAAGGTTAGAGATGAGATTAGGTAATTGAAGCTTATCTGATGAGCATTTCAAGGTTACTGAAGAAACAGAGATTGAAGTTACTGTATAAAAAGAGCAAAGTTATAATGGAGACTGACTCACCTTTGAAAAGATTACTTTCACCTCCCATCCCTAAATTTATAAACTTATAATTGAAAAATTATACATAAAAAAATTTATCACACAAAATATTTTAATTTATTCATTTTAATCTAAAATATGGCTTTATTCAAAAATCGATCAAAATTCTATCGAAATGTACAATTGATATGTCAATTCATCAACACACATTTAAAAATTGCTATTATTTAAATTGCTTAATGATATGTCAATTTTTTAAATATGTGTTGATAAATTGGCATGTCCGAGTCAATTAATGAATTGAGATATTTTTATATAATAAAATTATCTTTTTGAATTTATATGTTAAAATTGCATAATTTAAGTTACTGGTGATAAAATTTCTCTGTAATAATAACTGCAAATAGTGGAAGAGTATTGAAAGTGGTGGGCCTTCACTTCTCACTTCTAACTAGTCTCTTTGTTAGGTCATAAATTTCATTATTGCAAACGCCCACTACTTCTACTCTAAATTACCCATCAATACTTGGACTATTAAAGATTTAAGGGGCTAAAACTTGAATTAAGGGATATCTTTTTCTTCTTCTTTGGCATCATTATTGCTATTATTATGAGCAGGAAAATGATGCAGATGCCCATATCATCTCCTCATCTAAACCCATGGAATGGTGACTTGTTGGTGATGCAGGCTAAATTAAGAACGAGAACTTTCAAGATCGACTTCTGACATCTTTCGTAGGGAGAGACAAGGAACATTAACCTGTAACGACGTTCCGAATTCGAATTTAACCGATCCAATAGGATTCGAATACCGGATTATTAATTCAAAAAAATTTCCTCATCTAATATCACATGGACTTCTGGTGCCCCCATTTTCATTTGCATGCATAAGGCAATTTTGTACTTAATAGAGATTTTGTTGAAGAAGATTTCTTATTCTGCAATTGTCATAGGTGGAAGACAACCATATATCACAAATTTATGTTTTTTACTATTAACTCCATCTTGGACTTATATTAGGTATTCACTGCCTACCCTTATGGGGTTAAGCCCTTCTTTTCTTTGCTTTGCTCTTCTTAAATTTCGGACTTTGTATTGACTTTCTCAAAACAAATTCCAAACCGCATAAAAAGAAAGCAAATATCCTACCAATCCTTTTTGGGCTTAGGGTAAACAATCAAGAATCCAATTTTCTTTTTTTATAGAAAAAAAAAAAACAAATTTAGAAACTTCAGTAGAAGAATCTTTTAAAGAAATTTTGCAGTTCACCAAAAGCCATCATCAACTGAAATTCATTAATTATTCCAAAATCGAATTGGGTTCACTAAAAATTTTAAATTGATTTTTAATAAATATTTTTAATTATTAATCAATTTGATTTCAATCAGTAACTTAAAAGAGTTTTAATTTTAGCAGTACAAACTTTAATTTAATTTGATTTTTTCATTATTAACTTTAGTTTTAATTTATAAAAATTGAAAATAATATATTAAATTCCCTTATTACAAATATTTCTTTTTTTAAAAAAATTTATACAGCTTTATTTTTAAAATATTGTATAAAATTCGTAAGCTAATTCCCTAATTCAAAAAAAAAAAATTGGAAATTGCCTTCATATAAAAAGTTATGCGGAATAGCTTGTCAATTTGTGTATGTTACGTTGCCAAAGAAAAAAAAAATAGAAAAACCGCATCAGATTAATTATTAATAATTGTAATTCTGATTAAAAAAAGGAAATTGTTAATAATTGGAATGAGGTGGTGCATATTTTGACCTACTCACAGCTTTGTAGCTGGTGAACTTAATTAAATTCTCAGGTTACTGTATTTGCTAAGGCATAAGAATTAGGTGGAAATCATAATGAAACATTTCCTAAACGGTAAATTATTTAATAATTTTGATTTAGCAAAATTACAAGGACATTTATATAAAATAGAAAATTGACCTCGGAATAGTTATTGAATATGGCTTCATATAAGTAATAGTAGTGTATTAATTGTATATGGAATCAATTCAAATAAAAGGAAAAAAAAAACCCCCACATTGAATGACCTAATTTAATAATATAATACTTGGTCCCTATCAGCATTTCCAATTTCATCCTTTCGTGAACTTAATCATCCAAATGAAAACAAATGTGGGGATTAAATAAAAATAGATCTAAAATTAAGGACGAGTATGGATCGGTTAATCGATCAATTAGCAATTATTTAACCATTAATCAGCCTATTAAATTCGGTTAACCAGTTTATTGATTTTTGTTTTTGTGATTTCATTAATCAATATTTTTTTCAGTTAGATTATCTAAAAAATGAGAAAATATAATTACATGCTATTAATCAAAATATATACACCAATACATATAATAAAAATAATATATACAAAGATTATTCGGTTAATTCATATAAGTATTGCTCTATGTAATTAAAGCAAAAATGACATAATTTAAATATATTTTAATATATTATATAAATTTTATATAAAAATAAAAAATTAAGGTATATAAATAAAAATATAATTTAAATATACTTTAAGGTATTGCTCCGTCTAAATTTTAGAGGAAAATAAAAAAAAAATTCTTAAGTCATAAAATAAAATTTTAATCACTAACGGTTAATTGGCACTCAAAAAACCAAAACTAAAAATGATAACCAAAAATGTTAAAAATACAAACCGAAATCAATTATATCAAACCGATTAATCGAAAAAATCCATGTGATTTCGAACCAAATTTACAAATAACCAAAATTTTGGGGTTTTTTTTTCACATCCCTAGTCTAAATGCATTAATTAAATTAAAGGTTGGAGGAGTAGTTGGCGTTTATATTATACATTATAGGCATAGGGTATGAAAATAGTTTTAGGAGCATGGAGAAAAAATAAAACTGAATCACGCATGAAAGATATTAAAGATTTAAAACCTTTTGGCCAATTTTGGTGCAAGAAAAGGCAATTGCGATACTATGTTAGTGGCAAAGCCACCCCTTATTTAAAGCCTTTTTCTGCGACAACACTTTGCACAAACATCGTAACTAGCTCCAAATCTTAACTCCAGAACTGTAGCCCCTTCTTCACATTTAAAATGCAACTACTACCGTTTATGACCAACCTCCTCTTTTTCTTTTCATAAAAACAACTCATCTCAAGGCTTATCCAAAACAATATATTATTGATATAGACTGTAAAATACTGAAATATATTAATACACTAAACAAATCTGCATTCCATATATTTATTTTTATTTAGTCAAAACTTTTTGGAACTTATACTGACAATTGATTAAATTCATATAAAAATGAAAAGTTAATGTACGTATTCATAAATTAATTCAATTGATAAAGAAATAGAATTTCATAAAAGAGAATATTTAATCATTAGAAAGTGATAAAAGTGGTGATGAAGAAAAAGGTAGTCAAAGACTTGTACATGAATACAAGAGGAATTGATGGAGGATTGAAGGGACTGTTTCATGGGCAAGCGATATCCATGTGATATCATTTGCCTTGTTATTGAGTTCAAATTAAACACTTTTCAAATTATTAAATTTGACACTTTAAATAAATTAACGAAATTAAATTATTATTTCAACCAGACACACCATATGCTAATAATATATCATCTTCATTCATTTTGACCAAGAAAAACCAAATATATATAAATATATATATTGGGATTGGACTATTTATCCTTTTTTTTTTAAATTAACAAGTGTTAATCCTAGTCTGATCTTTTTTTTTTTAATCTAATGGCCGTAATTGATGTGTATCGCATTGAATTACCTCTCAAATTAATTTAAACATAAAATGAAAAAAAAATCAAAAAAATGAAAAGGAGAGCAGGCAAACAGTCATGCTATATTGATAAATGGTGATAATTCATGATATTTCTCACTCTTTCACTCTCTCTCCTATTTATTCCAAACCTCAATAGCACACTCAGTATTTCAAATCACACACAAACAACTAGGAACTGAGCTCTTTCAATTTCTCTTTTTTCTGTCTTTCTTTCAGTCTTTTTCTTCTTCTTTATGGCCATGGCTACAAAACAGATAATCTTTGGGTCCATGGTTTTTATGTTGTTTCTACTTCTTACTCATGCAGCGACTGAAGAAGAAGAACAAGACAGAATAGCTTCACTTCCTGGCCAACCAAAAGTCTCCTTCCAACAATTTTCTGGGTATGTTACTGTTGAGAAAAAAGCAGGGAGAGCTCTCTTCTACTGGCTTACCGAGACTTCGAATAACCCTTTATCTAAACCTCTGGTTCTTTGGCTCAACGGAGGTAAACCCCTTTTCCTTCCTTCCATTTCCCTCTTTGTATTCTGTAATTTTGTTTAGATGGTAATTATGAGAAATTAAAGTTATGTTGCTACTGTTATATTGGTAAATGGGGATTGAAACGATTTAATTATTATGTAATTTTTCTTTGTTTAGAGGTACAGTCAGTATGAATACAATGCTGTGTGTTTGTTTCTCATTTATGTCTTTAAACAAGACAATGACTTGTTTGTTGCCGACATCGCAATGAATGAACTTCGCTTCTCTGCATCTTGTTGGAAGCTAGAACTTGTTAATTATAATCTCGGTTTATTTTTCTTAAAAAAAAAATTCCAAAAATAAAGACTCTTGTATTTTTCTCTTTGTTGTTTGCTAAAATTGCCAAAGAAGAAAAGAAACAAAGAAGATTGCTGCTGCTCTCTCTCCGTTGGCCCACCAATGGCTGAAAAATAAAAAATGAATGACCTAACTGCCATTAAATTGAACCCACATGGTTTTTTTTTTTCTTATTTTCTTTTGACCATCCTTCAGATAAAATCTCTTGTATGATTTCCGAATTATTTGCATAAGATTCTTTTTTTTTTCTTACTAATATATTTCTACGTTATATTTATACAATTCAGATCAAGATAGAGGGGTGGAAAAGGGAAAATATGCATAAATTATTACTATTATTATTATTTTAGTTTTTCTCACTCTTTCTCTATGTGATAGGGTAATCAGAGAGATAAATGCTTGAAAGCAACTAAAAACAGGTCTCATAATTATGTCAAAGTAGTTGATTAGCCAGCCAATCATGTCAGCTTGTGCAGGTGCAGCCATCAATACTACAGTAGCCATACCAGCAACTTCGCTGTCTTTATTTGCTTATCGCTCCATTAATATAAACTCAAGTTACGCATTTAATTAGGGAATTAATTAATTTCACTAAACAGCTTCTGACTCTAATCTTGGTACCTGCATAATTTTTAACTATTTTTCACCCAAAAAAAAAAAAAAAGAGTTCCCCATCTCAGTTGAAGTAAACATGAACATCTTTCTCATCTCTGATCTTCAAAAAAGTTAATTTGCACGTGAAAATGTGATGATTTCAGGACCTGGTTGCTCTTCTGTGGCCTATGGGGCATCAGAGGAAATAGGCCCATTTAGAATAAACAAGACAGCCTCAGGTCTATATCTCAACAAATTTTCGTGGAACTCTGTGGCTAATCTTCTCTTCTTGGAAACTCCTGCTGGTGTTGGCTTCTCTTACACCAACCGCTCCTCCGACTTGGAAGATACCGGCGATATTCGCACCGGTATATATTCTTTCCAGATTTGATATCATTATATAATTATGGGTAAATTAAGTTATTTAAAGAATGGTCCTAGTGTTCATCATTAGAAGCAGAAGAAGCAATTATTTGACCACTTTCAAATCAGCGCTAAGTAACCGTGCTTGTTTCTTTGAATTTGGATTCTGATACTGAATTTTGGTGCAGCTAAGGACTCGCTGGAATTCCTGGTTCAATGGATGAATCGATTCCCTCGGTACAAAAATCGCGAAATGTACATTACAGGGGAGAGTTATGCAGGGCATTATGTTCCACAGCTAGCTAGAGAAATAATGATACACAATAGAAAATCCAAGTATCCTATACATCTCAAAGGAATCATGGTAAGTCTTAAATTTCATGGATATATTAGTATGGAATTATGAAAATTAAGACATGACATTATATATTTAATGTGTATAAATAAATAGGTAGGAAATGCAGTTACAGATACATACTATGACAATCTGGGAACGGTGACGTACTGGTGGAGCCATGCCATGATCTCTGATAAAACATATCAGCAACTGATGAGTACCTGCGATTTTAGCAGGCAAAAAGAATCAGATGAATGCGAATCATTATATAGTTATGCTATGGATCAAGAATTTGGTAACATCGATCAGTATAACATTTATGCACCACCCTGTAACAATTCTGATGGTACTTCACATTCTAGGCTAGCTACGAGATTGCCTCACCTCCCTCGTAAGGTATTTAATTATAAAATTCACATTGTTAAATTAGTGATTAATCTTCTTTAATTTTAATTTGAATGTTTGTGCATGATCAGATGTTCAGGCAGCTGTCAGGGTATGATCCTTGTACTGAGAAATATGCTGAGATTTATTACAATAGGCCAGATGTTCAGAAAGCTCTACATGCCAATCTTACCAAAATTCCTTATAAGTGGACTGCGTGCAGGTCAAAATTACCCTTCTTCATTTACATAAATAATCCAAAAATATTTTATGTGCAACAAAATCTGAATAATTATGTTAATGAATACAGTGAAGTTCTGAATCGAAATTGGAACGACACAGAATTTTCTGTGCTCCCAATTTACAGAGAAATGATAGCAGGTGGCCTCAGAATCTGGGTATTCAGGTTGGAAAATTTCATTTCTTTTAATCTAGCATTACTTACATTAAAAACATTATTTAAAGAGTGTTTATTTAATTTTGTTGAAAGTGGGGACGTGGACTCAGTGGTGCCAGTTACAGCTACTAGATACTCCCTTGCAAAGCTGAAATTAGCAACGAAAGTTCCATGGTACCCTTGGTATGTTAAGAAACAGGTCAGTGTCCTAATTCTAACGCCTATTTCTTTTGTTAAATTAATCAAACAAGCATTAATTATTATTATTATTATGGTTAATAGGTGGGAGGGTGGACAGAAGTATATGAAGGGTTGACATTTGCAACAGTAAGAGGTGCTGGGCATGAAGTGCCTCTTTTCAAGCCAAGAGCAGCTCTTCAGCTTTTCAAATCATTTTTAAAAGGAGAGCCCCTTCCTAAGAAATAAATATAATGAGAAAAAGAAAAAAAACAGAAAAAAAGAAAGAAAGAAAGAAAGAAGAGTTTCTTTCTAATTTATTAGATAACAAGTTTGTTGAGTAGTGGTATTGTTGTAGACAAAAATATTGACTCATTTTTAACCAACTATTGGTAGGGAGAAATTAAATTAAGAAGGAAAACAGAAAATGTCATTTGTGTACTAATTAATGGTTTGGAGAAGGTTTTGTCTGTAATTATGCATTAATTTCAAAGATTGATTTCCAATTCAAGTGTCCAATGACACTTTTTATTAAGAAATATTGATTTAGATGCAAGGAATAATTAAAAAATTCAGGTTGTCCAATCTATATTCAGTACTTTCAGTTTTTTTTTTTCGTTCTATTTTTTGTCACTTTTGAAAAAAAAATATAAATTTTATTTATATATTATTTTTAAATTTTCAATATAATTTTATTTTATTTTTTAATTTATTTTTTTAAATATAAGTTAATTTATTTAAAACTAATTAGATTTGATAATTTAGTTAAAATTATATAATTTAATATTAAATTTAGATTTAATTAATATTTTTAAATTCTTATGAAAATAATAAAAGTAATAGATAAAAAAATATATAGAGTAGTAATTTTCTTAATAGAATACCCTATGATAAAATACCCGTCCATAATTCAATAAAATATATTATATAATCCATTTTAGAGATTGATGACTTAATCATTTGGTAGCTTTGGCATTGAATATTTCCCGTAGCTTTGGCATTGAATGTTTCCAAAATAAAATGGATACTCTCGAATCCAATGAATTCAATAATAGACTTATGTTATTTCAGCTTTCTTTTTTCTTTTGGTGCCCATATCAAAGAGAATTCAGTACTTTTTTATTATGAATAGCTACTGCTTGTGAAGCAAGTAAAGAAATCAAATTTAAATTTTCAGAAATGGATATTTTATAATTCACTAATTAATGTTCATTTTTTTAATTGAATTGCAAATTAATTCAGTTCAATCTTTTACTGAAATGATCAAGTCAAATACGAAAATCACGACACGGGTTGAAACTAAAATTTTATAATTCACTAATTAATGTTCGTTTTCTTAATTGAATTGTAAATTAATTCAGTTCAATGTTTTACGGAAAGAATCGAATCAAATACAAAAATTACGACACAGACTGAATCTAAAATTTTATAATTCACTAATTAATGTTCGTTTTCTTAATTGAATTGCAAATTAATTTCAGTTCAATTTTTTACTGAAAGGATGGAGTCAAATACGAAAATCAAAACACGTACTGAATTTAAAATCTAAAACATTGCCTAAGAAGACAACAATTGGCATATAAGTCTTGTGTTTTTTAAAAGGAGAAAATAAGCTAGCAATTGCTAAAAACAAAGACTGGTCAGAAAATCAAAATATTGTTTGCTAAAATCTAGAAGGGCTGCTGTTCTGTTGTGAGCGATTTTATTTATTTATAAAGGGAACATCTTTTCTCTTGTATATTTTTTCAAAGAATTGAATTTTAGAGTTTACAATCTCCAGAAATATTGTTCATGCAGCAACATCTTAATAAATAAAATTATCATACAGAAATTAAATAATTTAATTATCTTAAGGATCATCCTAAGAGATGATTATATAGATTTAACGATGATAAGTTGGAGATTCTTAGCTTGAATTTGGCAATGAAGGGCTGCCTTGTTCTTGGCTTCTTTAAGGATTATTGGATTTGGAAATGACCATGAAGCTATAAATTAAGATTTCCATGACAGCTATTATTTAAAAAATTTAAAGAAATTCCACGACGACAGCCATGCCAAGTTCGGCATTTAGACTTCAACGACACGAAAGAAAAACGAACATAGACTAATAGAATTTCAATCAAGAAAATAGTGTTTGACCAAAACTATATATATAACCAACAATTCAATGCTGACTTTCTGTTTAAACGCTATTAGGGTGCCAAAATCAAATGCAACACAAAGTCCTTATTTCATTAATAATAAATCATTATTAGTATCTTGCTTCTTGTTTTATTAGGGTCACCTTTGTGGATATTTTTTTTGAATTTAAAATTTTAATGTATTTTTTGTTATTTTATTGCTATGAATTTTCTAGCACTGGAAAACGGAATTCTTGTAAAAGAAGTTTAAAAAATGGGATTCAATTTCAAATAAAAGATTAGGATGTACAGTATAACATCTGGATTCTTGAAAATTAAAGGCTGGAAGAAGGAAAAAGCAAATGTCTGCTAATTTCCACGTATTAAGTTGGAAAAGTTGGTGCGTGGACCATTAGAGAGTCAATAGTCCCAAAACAACAACATAGAAAAAACAGAAGAAGTAGCTGCGTGCTCCCTTGAAAACGGAAACGCAAAGCAGAGATCGGCCATAGAAATTGTAGCCCCAAAAGGCCAAAATATATTCGATAGCCAAATAGAAAGCTCTTCTGGGTTTCTTTGAATTCATCGGAAAGTCTTTGCTTACCTTTCTCTCTCGACTTCCGCCATCTAAAAGCTTACACCTTTTTTCCTTTGCCATTGTTATTTCAGATCTTGCTCAGGCTTTTCAGGTTTGTTTCATGTTCTTTTGTTTCTGTTTATGTCTTTAGCTATGTATTTCCTTGCCTTTCTTTACAACCCTTTAGTGATCTCTGCACGTTTTCTATTATACTGTTGCGATCTTCAGCTTTTGGGATTCTTTTGTGTCTCTTATTATTGTTATTATTATTATTTTAATTATCCATCAGATGAATAGATATCTCTGTTCTTGCTTTTAGCTTGGAGTTTCTTTAGTAATAGTAATGATTCTTGCTAATTACTTTAGTTATGTTTTGATTAAGTTTGTCTGTTGTTTGCCTCTTTTCTTGATCAATTAATGATTTTTCCCCTTTTCACCAGTTATCATCTGGCACGTAATTCAATTTCCACTCTAGAGGGTAAGCGCTTAATGTGCCCTGATTTTGGGAATTTAAGGCTATTTTTTGGATTTTAGAAGCCTAAGCACAGTGGAGGAGGCATTTTCAAGGAGCAAGTGTGTAATTGGAGTTCAATTTTGATTCTTTAGCTATGGGGGATTGTGACTCTGTGATTCCTCAATTGGAAAGAGAGGATGACTTGATTGCCGCGGCAAAACACATCGCTAGGGCATTGGGATCAAAGAAGAACCTCACTGATGATGCTAAGAAAATTTTGGCAGACCTTGGCTCTCAATTGTGTAACATAACAGTAGTAGACGAAAATGAAAACAAGGGTGATGAAATAACTGAGAGTGAGAAACAGCTAAATGTTATTCAGGAGAAGATTATGAGTTGGGAGACGGATCAATCTTCAATATGGGATTCGGGTCTTGATGAAGCTACTGAATATCTAAATGCAGCTGATGAGGCCAGAAAGTTGGTAGAAAAGTTGGAGACTTTGTCTTTGAATAGAGATGGTGCTGAAATGGAGCTGTTGCGGAGGTCTCATGACATCCTTCAAATTGCAATGGCAAGGCTTGAGGAGGAGTTTAAGCATATTCTTGTTCAAAACAGGCAACCTTTTGAGCCAGAGCATGTGTCTTTCCGCTCCAGCGAAGAGGACACTGCAGATTTTGGTTCAGTAATGTCTCTTGGGGATGAATCGTTCGAGGAATCAATCAATAGAGATAGTGTTAGCAGAACTTCAGAGGAATACATCATTGATTTGGTTCATCCAGAAGTGATTTCTGATCTAAAATGTATTGCAAATCTAATGTTCATCTCCAATTATGGTCACGAGTGTTCCCAGGCATACATTAGTGTCAGAAGAGATGCCTTGGATGAGTGTCTCTTTATCCTTGAAATGGAGAAACTGAGCATTGAGGATGTGCTGAAATTGGAGTGGGGCTGCTTGAACTCCAAGATCAAGAGGTGGGTGAGGGCTATGAAGATCTTTGTGCGGGTCTATCTTGCTAGTGAGAAATGGCTCACTGAACAAATTTTTGGAGAGCTTGGAACAGTTAATCTGGTTTGTTTTGCTGAGGCTTCAAAGGCTTCAATGTTGCAGCTATTGAATTTTGGTGATGCTATATCTATTGGCCCTCACAAACCTGAGAAGCTGTTTCCTATTCTTGATATGTATGAGGTTCTTGCAGATCTTCTTCCAGATATAGACTCTTTATACTCAGACGATGCTGGTTTATGTGTTAGAACTGACTGCCGTGAGGTTCTGAGGAGATTGGGGGACTCTGTTAAGGCTGCATTTCATGAGTTTGAGAATGCCATTGCATCAAGCGTGTCCCCAAATCCTTTTCCCGGAGGTGGAATTCACCCTTTAACTCGGTATGTGATGAATTATATCAACACTCTCACCGACTACCATGATACACTCAATTTTCTCCTTCGGGATTATGATGGAGAGGATGCCATTTCATTGTCCCCTGATATGAGTCCATCTGCAGAAGAAGAAAACAGAAGTGAAAGTAAAAGTGAAGTTTCCCCAGTGACTCGTCATTTCCGATCAGTTGCTTCAATTCTAGAGTGCAACCTTGATGATAAGGCGAAGTTATACAAAGATCCTTCCTTGCAGCACATCTTCTTGATGAACAACATACATTACATGGCTCAGAAGGTAAAGAATTCGGAACTTAGGCTTATATTCAGGGATGAATGGATAAGAAAGCGCAACTGGAAATTCCAGCAGCATGCGATGAACTATGAGAGAGCTGCTTGGAGTTCAGTTCTAGCTCTGCTGAAAGACGAGGGAAATCCCAATTCAAATTCAGTCTCTAAAGCCCTTCTGAAGGACAGGTTTCGGAACTTTAATCTTGCTCTTGAGGAAATTTACAGAACTCAGACAGCATGGATTATTGCTGACCGCCAGCTTCGGGAAGACTTGCAAATTTCAACGTCTCTCAAGGTGATCCAAGCCTATCGGACATTCGTGGGAAGACATACCAATCACATAAGTGACAAGCACATTAAGTACAGTGCTGATGATTTAGAGAACTATTTGTTGGATCTGTTCCAGGGTTCTCAAAGATCATTGCACAATCCTTACAGGAGATAACATCAAAATAGCATGCAATAGATTAAATGGAGGAAAGGCTTTAAGATTTACTAATCTCTTATCATATTATTATCCTATTGCTCTTTTAAGTTTTATTTGATTAATAAACAGTTGTTTCTATGCTAATGAATGTTGTATGGATTCCCCAATTTGTAACTAGAAAGAAAATATATCTTAAAATTTTGTGTAACCTTGGATTGCCATACTTTTTTACAGGTTTTACTGCAAGTTGCTTTCAAGACTGTAAGATTTTGACTTGGCTCCTGAATCATTTTTAAAAATGTAATATTATGAATAAATACAAACTGAAGTTAAAAAAAAGTCAAGGTTAAATTTGAAAGAAGTAGGTGCAGATCTTTAATGTAAATGGACAAGTAACATCCAAGTGGTATCGCAATTCATTAATTGGTTCAGAGTTTGAGCCACATGCTTTTCAGTGCATTGCTGAGCACTTGTGAGGTGAGACAATTGAAGTAGTCAAACACGAGTTGAAGGTGGAGCAATAACAGATTGGAGTCCTGAAGTTGGCCGCAACACTTGTTTTTTTCTCTTAAAAAGGAGGTCAATTGTAGTTTAGTTTTGAGAAGCTGAAAACTTTGAATTTATATCCTAATAACTACTTAGCCATATATATATATTTCAATTTTTTAAATATTATGATTAAAATTACTTAAAAAAATCATGAAATCAGTACTAAAATACTGATATAGCAAGTTGCATCAATTTGAAACTTATAAGCAAGTTCCGTCAATTTGAAATATTAAATGTGAGATGTTATGAATATAATATAAACAATGATTATGAGATGGATGCATAATACTCATTGAATAAGGTCTAATAATTAAGTGATGCCATAAATTAAAATGTCAGTTTCTAAAATAAGTCAGCAACATGCCTAATCGTTGTTAACCCAATAATAAAAAAAGACAAATTGGCATTGCTAAAATCATAAAAACTGTATTAAATGCAGATTTATGAAAAGGGGATCCAAAGCATAAGATCAAAAAGGTAGTAGTTGTTGTATCATTTTCAAGCTTTGTCCGAGTCCACCGAAACTGAAAGGGACTTGACTTTCAGCATTAGCTACTTGAGAATTTGTAGGTTCAATTCTATTGCGAATGAGATAGAGACACTGTATTTGGATTTAAAGTTGTAAGTTATCCCATGAATATGGCTGAGGTTTTTTTTACACCTTTGACTTATTTTCTTTGGATACATTACTTATGGCCAGAATTTTGCAGCCAACATATATATATGTGTGTGTGTTCCCTAATGCTTAAATAACTTGGTCAATGACCAGCTCTCCACTCGTTGACCTCATTAACTTTCCAGATGTTGTCTTTCCAGCAGGAGGTAATACAGATTTTTTTAATGTTTATATTTAAGTAAATTCATAAAAAAAATTAAGAAAATATTCTAAATCATGTCGATGCATCTTGTTAATGTTTAGATTGCTATATACCATAATTATATATTTAATCATACAAAGAAAAATAGAGGTAAAATGGTCAATACGTCAACAAATCCATCTTAAATAATCTCTTTGGTGATTTTGTGATTTACCTTAATAATTTGCTGGAGACAAACTAAAATAAAATCTCACAAAGACTTAATCCCTTCGTCAATTCATACACGATGGTGTAGATTGTTATTTTTAGCAATTTGAAGTAATTCCTCTGTCCCATTTTAAGAGACACAATTTTATTTTTCACGGTAATTAAAAAATAATTAAAACAACTCAATTTCATAAAAAAAAAAAACTATAGTAATTGATAAAAATACCATTTTATTTTTTTAAGAATTTTATTTAATTTTAGTTAAAAGTACAGAGTAATAAAAAAAGAAATATTTAATAAATTGTATAATAAATAGGAGTATACATGTAAATATATTTCTTAAATTTCGAAAATAATATTTAAAGTGTGACAAACTAAAATAGGAAAAAATACCTCTTAAAATGGGATAGAGGGAGTATTAGATAAGCAAATGTATTGTATAATAATTTGATGGAGTATCAGGTTTAATGAATGCAACCATAGCACAAAAAATTCTAACCTTGTCGCGCATAATTTTTTATTTTTCATGCTTTTGCCACATCAGCTATTATGTAATTATATGCAAAATAATCCAAGTTAAAATGGGACATTTTTTTAAATAATATTTAAAAAAAATTTACAGAATGTATCAAAAAATATTCACGAAATTGAGGTAAAATATAAAATTGTTGTACTAGGGTAAAGTATAAAACTGCTGTGCTAGGTAGTAATTTCAGATGTGAGGTCCACTGATTTTTTTTTTGAAATCGCTATAGATTGTACCGGTTTCAAACTCTGAAACTGCTACAGGTTGTAGCGATTTCAGAAGTGTCAGAATTTATTCTCTTTTATTATTAAATTAATAATTAATATGTGAAACTAATATTAATCATTATTTGTAGTACAATTGGTAAGTATTGTGAGTTCAAATCCAACTATCAACTATTTATCATATTTTTTTCTTTATTCTAGTAAATTTATTTTTTTATAAAAAATTACAGTAAATTTCTATTTCATAAATAAAAAATAATAATAATATGTTTGTGAAAGGAAAACCAATAAATTAATTCTATTGTCATTTTTTTGAAAAAATTAAAAAAATTACAGTAAATTGCTACTCCATAAAAAAATTAATAATATGTTTGTAAAAGGAAAACCAATAAACTAATTCTATTGTTATATTTTTTAAAATTGATATTAATTAATTTTTATTAATAAATTGAATTTTTGGTTCGTGTTGTAAGTTATACTAAATTTATGCACAACATAATACAGAAACTCAAATAGCAAAGAAAATCAATCTAATTTTCGTCTAAACAGCAATTGAATTAACAAGAACAAAGAAGAAAAAGAAAGAAAAGTAAAGCCCCAAACCTGACAGAAGTCTCCTAACATTAACTCTTTGCCAACAAATCGGCTGACTGAAAATTCAATTTCGGCCTACATAATTTCAATATTTAATATTTCTTGACATCATTATCTCAAATCCATAGCTCGTTACCAATAAAATTCAGTAATTTTAATAGTATTTTAATTCTGTACAACTATGAGTGTTCGATGTTTTGAAGGGAACTGATTTTCAAATACAACTTTAATTTAAAGATGAATTACTACCAATTTATATATAAAATAATTCCATTTGATGAAAAATTAAATTGAAGCATCATTATTAAACCTTTTTTTTTTTGAGAAAACAAGACAATAAAATTATAGTTATATGTTAGTTATAAATAAAACTATATTAGTAAATATATTACTTTCGTATTTTTAGTTATAACTAAATACAATACTTCTCTTATAAAATAAAAGAAAAAAGAAAAAAAAAAAAGGGTTCTCGGACTTAGAGGTATCTCAATGAGGAATATACACAGAATACACTTCTTTTTTTTTTTTACTTTGTTTTTCAAAAATACCTTGATCAATTTTTCAATTTTAAAAATACATTTTTTTTAAATTTATATTTTTAAAAATACCACTTTTATTTTTAACTTTATTTCTATTCATTTCTTCAATTGTTAGGTCAATTTTCGTCATTTGTTCTCCCTCTGTTTAGGCTCAGGCTCCTGCTCTTACAGCTACCAGCGACGGTAAGTTTCAGATACTTCGTCTTCTTGATTATCATTTTTATAGTTAGTGACAGGAAGTAGAATTTGTTAATTAGCGTTTTTATGATAGGCAACTAATTATCCATTCTTTTGTATAGGTATTGCAACTGAATATGCTACTTCAGCAACTTAATTGTATGGGAAAGAAACATAAGATATACTTCTGTGGGTCTCTTATCTTATTATTACTTGTCTTTTTTTTGTTTTAATAAAAAAAAATACTGAAGATAAAATACTGAGTTGTTCAGATTATACTAATCAGGGTAGTGTCTAATTTATCTATTTCTCATTAGAATTAGTTTGTCATTTTAATTTTGGTCTCCCAGAATTTTAGGATAAATTTCTTTGTAGATGTCATATGGCTCTTCAATTAAATGAAAGAAAGCCTTTTTCTTAGGTTTGCCAAAATAGTTCCTGATATGTTATCTCCTGAAACATCAAGTACCTGTGCAGTTGCACACATTAACAGCCTCAATCCAGTTTGCAAGCGTGGAATTTGGATTAGAAACCATGGCTTTTTTGAATTCCAGAATAGAAGCCATGTTTGTCAGCAAGGAAAACTGCAGATTGGTATACTATACAAAATAGAACTGGAGTAGAAGCAGGAAGAAAGTTTTAAATAAGTTCCTTTTGGTTTTATTGCTCAATAAAAATTAAGAAAAGAGAAAATCCCTCCGAGATTTCAGAGGATGGGTAAAGAAGACTTAACTTGGCTATGAATGAGATGAAAGATAGTGTAGTGCCTTCCCAGAATGACGGCTTCAGTTTTGCTTCTGCAGCAATTTTAATGTAAGAATTAACTGACCTTTTGCCTCCATTTGTGAAAATCATTTAACGATGATGACAAAGTTAGTGTATTTAAAAAAAACTGAGGCGGAGTCTTCTTAAATATGAAGTGGATTTTTTTTTAAATTATCTATTATTGGTGTGACTTCTAAGGTGAAGGATAACTGGATAAGTGAATTAAATTAAAGGACTTTATAGCATGTTGCAGGTGTTTCCTCGAAAAATATGTTTACGATAAGCCATTAACCCTTATAATCATTTGATGCAGATGGAATCTAGCATTAATATACCAATTGAGAGAGGGATGAGCAAAATTCAGCTAATGGTTGAATTGGCAGTATCAACAGTGCAAAACATCATAGATCAGTTTGAATGTAAGGCCAAACATATGAATATGAAGCCATATAGAGACATAAATATAATTTTAATTTTGGATTTTGGTATACCAAGTATATTGTCTGGTATACCAAGTGGTATACTAGGTATACCATCGGGTATACCAATTTCAAAAAATTAAAATTATATTATGCATTTGAAAATATTAAATTGAATATTAATAGACATTTTTTAACTATTAATTAAAATAAAAAAATGGATTGTAATTTATGATAAATGAATAAAAAAAAGAACTTTTATTTTTTTTAAAATTATATATATTTCAGTTGACTATTTTCACCTTTTGTGTAAAATAACAATAATATCTAACCGATGGTATATGTAATATACCAATTATGTATTAAAAAATAATGTTTAACAATAATAACAATGTTATTATCTTAATATTAGGGATATTGTTTCTTTTCTTATATGTCAATTGAAGTAAATTTGCATTTGGTATGTTTACTTGAATTGGTAAAGCTCATCACACGTTCAGTATCATTTTCAGAGATTAACAAGGTCTTTGATTACATGCTTAAAGGTGAAGGCCTTCGTTGCATTATCCATATGGAGGAGTAGTGTTTTCTTCACAATAATATTGTATATAGTTCCCTTAAATTAACTGCATTTTAATTTTTAATGTTATTTCTTCTTTTTTTTTTTTTGTGTGTATGATTTGCGAGCAGTGTTTGCCAACAGGCAAAAGTAATAAACGTTCAGGGTTTTTCAATTTAATTCAGAAACACATATTAGTCATAAAACTAATTCGTATAAACAGTTTATGTTTCCATGAATGCCTGTTGGCTTCTCATGACCAACATGAATCATTATTCATGCCTCAAGTTTTTATTACCTGCCCACAAAATACCATAATTGTTTCTGTGTTTTCAAAAATTTTGCTGCCAGGCTGCCATGCCATCCACCAAAAATTTTGTAGATTATCACACTTGCTCATTATGTCTTGACTGTTGTCATCTTTTTATTATAGGCAGGTATAACTTTATTACTGATAAATTTAAGCAATCAGGCAAATTTTGTAATCGGTGTACAAAATAGTAAGACTATGAAGTTGGACATGAAAGAGAACATTCATCAGGAAAGCTTATTCGTGCATCACTTCAAGAGAACAGTTTCCTGGGTTGGAAACCATGCTTCAGATGGAGAATTAACAAGAGAGGAGTACCATTTAACTTCTAGAAATGGATACCTTCAAACCAAAACCATGGTTCTTAATGGAATCCCGCTAGAGCTCACCAGAGAAGGAGACATCCCAAGGTTGGATCCTGTTCATAACAATGTAAGATCTCCCATTTATGTAAGTCCTTTGTCCATTTCATTCATCTTGTTCCCTAATATCACCTGTCCATTCTCCTTTATATTTAATTAAAACTGGAATGTTATCCATCTCTACATTAAAAAATTATCAAAATACAATATCAATAAAATTTATTAGAAATTAATTATTTTGTAGAACATTCGCTCATAACAAAAAGTTCACATTGATATTTTATCAAACATTTTGTATGCATCAATTAAGATACCAAATTTTACGTCAACAAATTAACAGATTATCGATGTGCTGAATGTCGAGAAAAATTTACAAGAAGAAATAAATAACAGCTATTAAAAAAATATATTTAAATAACCAGTTATGCCTAAGAAATCATCATCAACTACAACATCCAACGTTCAAGAACAATTCAAAATGCCGTCGAAAATTGAAAAAAAAAATAGGATTAAAAAACCAGTTAAATGTGCAGAAATTTTTAGAATATAATTGTTCCCTTCAAGAATTGTGGTTTGTAATTTGATTATTTGGACAATAAAACAAAAGTTATAGAATTGAATTTTGGATTAATGTTAACAAATCCACGTTTGAGAAACAAAAAACAGAATTAATCATTAAGAGAAACTAACGGCAGGCAAGATGGTGACTGACCTTCAAAATCTTCAACAACAAAAATACAGTTCCGGCAGGAAGAATCAAGAAAGAAGAACCTTCAAAATCTTCAAACGCCGTCTAGCAGGGAAGAACCAAGAAAAAAGAAGGAGAAGAAGAAGAATGAAAGAAACATGAAGAGTTTGTGTTAGATTAAAAAAAATGATATTTTTAAAAATGAAAATTAAAAAAAAGGTAATGTAAAAAGGGCAAAAAAGATGGGGATATTTTTAGCTGGGGCTTCTTCTTTTTTGGGTAGTTTTGTAAAACTCCCTATCTCAATCCGCGCCTAGTCACAAAATTGATATACTTGAGAAGTTCAAACCCAATCCTGGCCCTTAAGGCTTAATTATGCCCAACCTTCAATTTTTTTATCGGCCCATAATTACCTAAACTTGATTCAATTTATTAAAAAATATGTCAAAATGAAAAAGAAAGATAAAATGTCAAAATCTAAACACGAACCAAAAATTCAATTTATTAAATTTATTAATAAAAATTAATTAATATCAATTTTAAAAAATATGACAATAGAATTAGTTCATTGGTTTTCCTTTTACAAACATATAATTAATTTTTTTTTATGGAGTAGCAATTTACTGTAATTTATTTTTTCAAAAATATGACAATAGAATTAATTTATTGATTTTCCTTTCACAAATATATTATTAATTTTTTTATTAATGAAATAGCAATTTACTATAATTTTTTTATAAAAAATTAAATTTACTAGAATAAAGAAAAATATATGAAAAATAGCTATTAGTGGAATTTGAACTCACAACCTTTTGCAAATTTACAAGGGATACTTACCAATTGTACTGTAAATAATAATTAATATTAGTTTGACATATTACTTATTAATCTAATAATAAAAGGGATAGATTCTAACACTTCTAAAATCGCTGCAGGTTGTAACAGTTTCAGAATCTGAAACCGCTACAATCTGTAGCGATTTTAAAAGAAAAAATCAAAATTTTTCGGTAGATCTCACATCTGAAACCGTTAACTGATACAACGCCCAATTTTGTAAATATTTTAAAAAATATATTATTTAAAAAAAATGTCCTAGTTAAAATTGTATAAATTTAAATTCAGCTTTGATTCTGCCAATTTTAATTTGGCTGAACTCAACAGAAACTCAAAAATTCAATTCAATCTCAAATTGATCCGGAGATTCAAGTTGAAATTCAATAGAAGTGATAATTCAATTTTAATTATGCCATGTAATAATTTGGGTGGTGCAGATTAAATTGGTTACACAGTTATCACCTTGAAATCAAATTAAATCGTTGCGAATTTTAGTCTGGTCTCCACGAACAGGTAACAAAAAACAATCAAAAGTTGACCAAAGAACTGTTGTGAACTGAAGCCATATCAAAATGAAGATAATTAATTCTCAAATTTAAGGCTCTTTCTGCTTTACAAGGGACGAAGCATCACCATCAAGGCATCAACCAATCTCACTAGCACCTTGACATTTAATCTACTCCTAGAACCCAGGGATCCGAAGCATCACCATCAAGGCATCAACCAATCTCACTAGCACCTTGACATTTAATCTACTCCTAGAACCCAGGGATCCAGTTAACTATTAATATACATTTAGACACAAAATATGAACAAAATACAACACTGATCCCCCCTCACCATCCTGCAACTGCCACAAACAGCAAAAACGCCCAAGAGAATCATTGATCCCAGACACCAGAAAGATGTAGCTTGGTGATAGCTTCTATCAAGTTCTTGTAGTTCCTAACTCCTTTTCGTACTATCGGCAGGTAAGTTTAGTACTATCGCATTGGAAGGAAATACTAACCACGTATATCTAAGGCAATCCAATCTATTACCAACATGGCATGCACAATACCAGATCACAATGCCCAAAATGGTTTCGAACTGCTGCAGTGTTGGAGTTGCCATGATCAGATTCTTCACTGGATTCATCAGGATCATCATCTTCTTCTCCATATTCCATTAATTTTACCAAAGTGTCTGGAACAACTAACGGTTAAGATTTAAAGAATAAAATGTCAGGATGACAACCGCAAACAGACCAATGTTAAAGCCGTCCACTCTCTATTCTTCTACTTGTTCTATTTATTTGATTTTGATTTTGATTCAGACATGTAAAACCAGTCGTCATGCCAGGAAACAGATATAGAAATAAAACAAAGCAGTATGTATTGATAGAGTTTCAATCATACCAGGTACAGTATCAGATTTGCTTTTGCTCAAACCGGTGTTCTCCCTTTGGTTTTCTGTAGCATGTGAAGAGCTAAATTTTGGCAGGGTTGGTGGTGGGGGCATAGTTCCTGGTGGCGGTGGTGGCATTTCTTTCATTAGAGATGGTTGAGACACGGTTCTTGAAGGAGGTGGCGGCGGCGGCATCCCCTTTTGATGGAGGAAGGGGCATGGCTCCAGGAGGAGGCGGTGGCATTCCATTCAATGACGACTGTACTATTTTCTTTGGTGCTGGCATTGTCGATAAATTTCCCAAACCACTTGCTGATATTTGCTCGCCTTTCTTTAACAATTCTGACCCCTGCAGTAAGTTAGAAGAAAAAAAAAGATGCAAAAGCCTAGATTCTTAATATCAATTAGATATTATATAAATTTTAAATGTTAAAATCTCACATCACATTTCACATGAAATAAAGGTCGCCATCCTTTTAAAACAATAAAGTTAGTACAGGAAAAGATGGGTTCAAATAGCAAATGGCACTGTTGGGATGCACGAAGTGTTCAGCATTCTTACATGCTAGAAACAGTATTCCATCAACTACTAGTATTTTCTAACGAGATCTACATGAAATACTAAACTATATATTTCACTCGAAGGTGGAATAATACAGAGGTTCGTGCAAAAGTGTCCTAAAAAGAGTTGTACTTGAAATGTATAGCTAACCATGGTTAACATGTACAGTTACTTTTAAATTCATCAGTCAGAAAATACGAGGTACTTTAAGTGTTTTAAGGTGATTAAAAATCTCATTCAAGGCAACAAAACAACAAGTATGTGATAAAATGAACAACAAATTGGTGCAAAGCACCAAAGCAACCTATTGCAATTCTGCGGACGACAGAAATGGGGTACTTCACTAAGTTAGCATCAAAGGCTAGTTATTCGCAAATTGAATATTCCAACCAACATGCAAAGGCTATGTCCTTGCTAGTGATGATAATCAAACATTGTCATTCTGCCAGCTTTGAAGAAAATGTCACCTATGCATGGTTGAGTTTGACTTAAATTTCTCACTCACAGTGATTTGCCTGGTTTGATGTGATTTATAGTTAATAAAAGTGAGATGTTTACAGCTTCACTTTATAGGCTAAACTGAACAAAAGCTACTTTGCCCCCACAGCATCCTTAGTGATATGGCATCAAAGGTTTCAGACCTTGTGATCTGACAAGGACCCATTCATGCACATTTGCAATGACTATCACAAGGACGATGGCAATGGTAATATTTTGTACCAAAGGCATTCACACTGTTTATCAACTAAGATAAAGCACCAATCAGAAAATCATATAAATTCTTGGTCAGTGTTCTGAAGCAGCAAGAGTCCATTGTTGAGTGCCTTCAAATTGAAAACCCTGTGAAACATGCAAACCAATGGCCCTAACAGAGAGGTCCAGCATCAGCCAGTTAGCTTCTTAGAAGGTCAGAGAAAATACCTGGAATATCAAGGCAATAAAAGTCAGCATGTGATATACATAAATTTTAAATCAAATGAAAAAGAAGACACACACACACATGTACATCCTTACAGAAAAGGGTATAGAAGCATTCATCAACACAGATGTTCATTGCTTGCATCAGGTGAAAGTTCAGCAGTGAAGATGCCTATATTAATTGATAGGATGCAACAAACAAGCTGTCTCGCACACCATATATGTTGAGTTTCATTACATGTGCAAGTTGTGTCTCGTAACAATGCATACAGCAAATAAAATAAGAACAGGCACCAAGATGAGGTTGGTGATAAAAGAGTTGTAATCAAAACCAATAATTTTTGCTAGCCAAGCTCCTATATACAGCTAGCACAACGGATGGTTGGTGGCTGCCAGACCCCGTATCAAAATAGAGATTACTAAAGTTGGCAGAAGAACCAACAGGCCAACCTTCTAAATAAGCTCCCAAGCAAACATTCAACAAGATAGATAAACTGAGTCAGAACCTGACGGCAGGATCAAAAGAAGTACCATCCCTATACCATACAACCCAGCTCTTCAAACAGAAAAGAAAAGCATTAGAGCTACTGTTAGCAAGGTAAATAGACTCATAAAGGCAATAAATTTTGCAACATAATGTCTAACATGGATGCCATAACATATCATTAAGAAATTACTCCATCCATATCAACCTCAAATTCCACCAATAGCAAGATCCAAATCAACCCCAAAGTACACCAAATAGAAGGATTGAAAAGAAAATCATCCAATAACAGTCAACAGATTATCGTTCTAATTCAATAGAGTGAAGCATCAGCTTTAGATGAATATAACTACGAGTAAAACAAACTTAGAGATGAGTCTTACTTATCCTCCTCATATTCATATTGAAAACCTCCTAAGATCATAGAGATGCTCAATCAAGTAATGAAATTCTGAAAAAGTTGATACTTAGATTGCCGACACGATAAATAAACAGATTCATTCTCGTTAATCCCGAGATAAAAGCCTTCAAAACTAATAACAATGAAGATTGTTTACAATCATAAGTGGGCACCATGCAGCCAATCAGAACTGCAAACTACAACAACACACTTCGTCTCCACAAAAGACACAATTTTCTAGTCCATTTCCTCTTAATAAACTTTACCAATTTAACTCTCACAAGGTTATAAAATCCAGCCCTTCACAACTGGAAGACACTGTTAGAAAGAAGCTTACTGATGCAAAACCCTATAAACTTGAACACCATTAAGGTTTTTGAGCAACTTTCCAAGCAAAGCTATGTCTATTCAGCAAAACAGGGTTCAAAAAGGGAAAAAAAAAGAGATAGAGAGAAAGAAGGTGCACCTGATAAGCCTTTGAAGTACCTTTTGAAACTATTGGTAACTCCTGAAACTTCCGCCTCTGCCTAGGACGTTTCTCCTTCTCAAGATTTGAGCCTGTACTTGGTATTGGGGTTGTGCTTGCAACTGAAGTTGTAGGAGCAACTGTAGAAGTAATCGGAGATGCTGACTGTCTAAGGGCAAGAGCAACTTGTTGCAAAGGTGTGGCCTGAGGATATATCCCATCATATCCAATATAGCTTGTTCCTCCATTCACCGAAGGCTGGGGATGAGCACATAAGTTTGGTTGAGGCTGCCCATTGTTAACTGCTCCTCCAGATTGATACACAGTGCCTTGTGAAAAGACAGGTTGTCTCATGTATTGTAGCTGAAGAAGCCAGCACAGGAAGTGTGGAGCCCATTTCAGGTACTGTCGATCCAGTAACTAGATTTATATCCAATTTCTGCTCGCTACCAGAACTCTGCACCCCAGCTAATAACTGCTGTGGAGGTGGAACAGCACCATAAACCTTACATGATTAAACCCTGCAACAATTGGAAAATCACCAACAACAAAAATAAATGCATGACACCCCGATACAACTAAATCGCCAGGTTGCCAACATGAAGCTGTATAAACAGACAACTAACAAGAGCTGAAATGCATTTGAGATAAGAAAAATCACATTAATCCATAGTGTAGACAGAAATGAGCATGGTTATTCATAGGCTAATTACCTGGAGACACCACACTCCAAACTAATTGTATCCAGAAGGTTTTCTGCCAATCGTTTTGCATCTTCAAGACTCTTTGAATTATTGGCGGACAAGACTAGATGAAGATGTTGCTGTGCTTCTGCACCAAATGCAGGTATACATGACAATTATATTGGATAAGGAAAACATGAAGGAAACAGTAGCAATCTTACTGACGAGGTATGTTAACTTAAGAACAAGCCAAAAGGTACCTATGCCATTTGGCCTCTCAAAATTTCCAGAGCCACGCCCTTTTAGTACAACAGTTGCTCCTGTTTCATTCATAATGTGATTTATATACTGGTCCTGCATGTACAATATCGAACCACCACCAACACAGAAACAATTTCTCCCAATGGTATGGAGATGTGAGAGAAAAGCTTCAAACATTAGAATCTCTCAACTTCATAAAACACAATATATACATGCATGTAAACTAAAAAATAATAATAAAAAAATCAAATAACTAAAACATTGTTGCTCTGACCTAAAACTAAATTAGGCACATACTGGGATCACAAAATATAATTGACATGGTTCACACAAAAATGTATTGCATATCTAAGTTCACGTATTTATAGTGAAATGTGCAACAGGATAATACCTGTACATATCGATCATCGGAAAATGATAAGAAAATAAAAACAATTCTGCCAAATCCTACATTTAACAAAAAGAATCAGGGAAGGCAAAGAAAAATAGAACGTACATTTGGTCCACGAATTCGAGCAGCAATGTTAAGTGATGGGTCTGCATCAAACCCCAAAAACACAGCCGTGCTCAGTGCCTGAGAAACCTTATTCAGTTAGAGATTTGTACAATATGATAAAGATCTCAATGTTTAGCTTATGAAGCCAATTTCAATAGCTTAATAAACTGATTTCAGTGGCAGGAAAGAACCATTCAGATATTATTCAAACAGCAGCAAGAAACTGCAAACAGCAGCAAGAAACTGTGTTTCAACTATTCTGTAGTCTATAGCCAGAATATACCCAAAAAGAAAAAAGGATATCTTCCAAGAACAAGGTTAGGATTGTTTCAACTAAGATATAACAAAGGGTGCTCTTTCTCCACACACATTGTGATTTAAATGCCAAAAGGACTTGAAAGAAAATGCAAGGGTACACACCTTCACTCCAGCACTTGCAACCATTGGAAAAATGGACAAAGAAGGCTGTAAATTTGGACCCTGTTTTAAAATTTCTTCAACCAATGCAGCCGCACGATCCACTGCCAAAATCCGTTCGGTTGTGTCTTTCAACTGCAAAGGTAGAATTTTATGTTATTGAAAAAATTCAAATGCAAAAAACAAGGGATTCGTGTGCAGTAGAGCTACTATCATTTCAAGTCCTCTATCTTTTCATAAATCAACATATCAAAATGTTTTTTGAGGAACAACAAGTGGCAACAAACCCATTCATACGCCTTATAGGTTAAAATCTGGTCAACATGATGGCTAATGCTTCAATCATAAGGCCAAAAAGTTGAGAGGAAGCAGAAAAGATAGACCACAAATTAAATACATAATCATTAGATTATACAGCAGTCAAAATATATTCAATTTATCTTCTGCTAGACTGGTTAAACAGAATGTTAAGTCAATTCATGATTCTCATATTATCATTTGAAAGGTCAGTGAAGAAGTAAATTGTCAGGTAAAAGTAGCTCTTATCAGCATAAGTGCATTCACATCTTTTCTCAAAAAGTGACAAGTTGACCGTATTATCCTGAAAACTTTCAGAGTCCACAATTTAAACTTACATGAGCCCCAGCAGAAATGTGCAAATACAATGGCCTTTCACCGTCAGCTACAGCATTTGGCAGCCGATATTTGCCCCTGCATGGAAATCAAGCACAAACATTTTGTGGATAGGTGGTGATTCAAAACAATCAATTAATCATAAGGAAAAGCCTGCAAGGATTCACTTACCTAGTTATCACCATAGCCCCAGTGCATTTCTGAATCTGCAAGTAAAGAATTCACCAATAGTAGAAAATAAAAGTTATTCTTATCAATTCCCATGAAAGGCGTCTTTTACTTGTGTGAACCAAATGGGAGAAATTATACCTCCTCCTGTGTCTGACGCTTTGTCAGTTTGTAGCCCACACAGGATTCCACATCATTTATGACAATTTCTCGTGCTATTATTAACTCATCCTGAAACTTAGGCTGAAAAAAAAAGTGCTGGTTCACACAACGACACAAAGGGGAGCTATGCAATATTTAACACAAACTAGAGAAATTTACAGAGCAAAAGTTTAGTGACAATGTTTAAGGAAATATAACCATGGAAACTTATTGAGAAAAGGTTTTATCACGTTACATAGGAATAAATTGATGAAACAATATCAAATAACAATTCTTCTCTTCTTCAAGGCATTCTATAATTTTAATACACCATTACAGGAAACAACACCAAAGTCTAAGCAATATACTTAAGTAATGCATAAAGTGCTATTGAAATGGGAAAATTATGATTTGCAAGGGATCTCAGTTGATTAGATTTAGTGACTGCAGTAGCAGTGTTTTGTGGCATTGAAGGCACCTGAAACACTGGTGGAATGGTTGCACAATTAGCCACAAGTGGATTGGTTAAAAAAACACCAGGTACTGAAGCAATTCCTGGAAGAGAGATTCCGGTAACAGATCCCATGTTGCCAAATGGCACAAAAGCAGATATTGTTGCAACTCCAGCTGAAACCAATGACTCTGCGGGCTGATCCCACTTTCTCTTTTTCCTGAACCATCCCCCACTTGTTAGTACATTAAAATAGCCAATGCTTAGATTTGTGCAAACATGCTTGAAAAACTATAAGGTAATCAACTAACAAGATTACCATCATCCACTCAAGAAGAAGAAGAAAAAAACTAAAAAAATGAAAAATGAAAAAGAAGAAGCTGCAGCACTATCAGCATTGAACTATCTACAACGAACTAAGACTCCACAAGCAACATTATTGTATCTGAAATTTTTCAAAACATTTAAGATATGCTGGTGGCTTATAAAGTAAACATCATTCTCTGAAGGATAGGATTATACACAAGTGGTTTAAATGAAGACCGCATCCACCTTCACGTTCATTGCCCTATAGAAGTACACGATTTTCTCTCATTTTTTACATAGTAATTTACAGTGAAAATTAGACAAAGAAAAACAGTAAATGCCTTACAATAGTGCCAGGTGATGCCAAAATTACTTAAACGGTTCTAAACCCACATTCACATATATCTTTGACCCCAAAAGAAAAAGTTAAACAGAAATTACATCTTCCTGTACTTAGTTTTGTCCTTTTATTATTATTTCGATAAAAGAAATACAGATAACATCTATTTCCTCGAATGGTCACTACCTCAAACAATCTGTAATTTCTCTTCCATCCAATAATCCAATCCAACAGAATCAAACTCGGGTCATGGCTTAACAGATATTATCA
Organism: Excoecaria agallocha; assembly: GCA_037975025.1. Classification (NCBI taxonomy): domain Eukaryota; kingdom Viridiplantae; phylum Streptophyta; class Magnoliopsida; order Malpighiales; family Euphorbiaceae; genus Excoecaria; species Excoecaria agallocha. The sequence continues at coordinate 6,526,489 of CM075811.1, read as the reverse complement.
AACATACCCTAATAAATTTCACCAATTTCCCCTTTCAGAATCAATCTCAACAACAAATTCCACCAATTAGCCAGCCTAATGCCATGAAACCTTCCACCGTGTAAGAGTTAAGGATATAGCTACAGATCCTAATCAAGATCAATTAACAAGGAGAAATAGAAAAGAAAAGGAAGCGTAAAACCAAAATAGTTGCCATAGGCAAGAATGTCAAAACAAATTAGGGTTTATCGGTTCGTTGGTTTAAATTTAAATACCTTGGCCTAGATTGTGAATAATCATTAATCGAAGTGGGATCGTCCGAGGAAATTCTAGCACCGTTTTCCTCCGTCATTTTCCTTCGTTCTCTATTCCAGATTCGCGCCGGAAACTTTTTACCGCTCTTTTATTCGCTTTTAATTGGGGGAAGAAAGGAGGACAGGAGGTGACTCGATCAGATTTTAACTTTGACCCCTCCGGTTGTAGGCCTTGGTGTGGTGGAGGAGGCCACTGCCAATCGATTGGCTACACGTATACTAAAAATAGCCACGTAGGCATTTCCTAAGTGCAGAATAACGACTGTCAGGTTAAGTAGAGCGAACCTATTAGTTTTTACGCGCTTCCGTTGTATAATACTCTCTCGTTTTTTTCTTATCAATTATTTTTATTATTTTTATTAATATTAATAAATAATAAATATCTTTAAATTTATTATTAAATTAAATAATTAAAATTAAATTATTAAATTTAATTAATTTTAACTTTATTAAAAAAGAAAAATAAATTATATTATATTAAAAATCTAAAAATAACAGATAAAAAAAATTAAATTTTATTCAAAATTAACAAATAAAAAAATAAAAGAAATAATAACATTTTCACAAATATTAAGACGTGTTCATTATCATTCATTTCCACAATATAATTGATAATTCCGAAAATTTTGTAGGAACGAGGGCTTTTAAAGTGAGTAAGGGTGAGTTAACGACAAATGAGATGGACGGGATCCTATTAAATGGATGATAAGAAAATTTGTAAAAAAAAGATTAGCACGATCGGATCGGACGTTCACTTTAAATGCAGGGACATCTTCACCACTTCTCAACCTTTTCATGATTCTCTCAAAATTTTGTTAACGTAAGTATTGAAATGCTAAAGTCCGATCCGATCGGGCTAACCTCTCTTTTATAGGTTCACTTATTATCCATCTGATCGGACTTTGTCCACCTCATTCAAAAATAAAATGAATCAATTTTAGGTTGATTCAATAAGTATTTATTTGAATTATTATTTTTTGAACGAATTTGAATTAAATTTTGAATTTGAATCAATTTTATCAGATCTAAAATTAATATATAAAAAAGAACGAAATGAATAATACGATAATATAAAAAATAAATCATACTATTATTTAGTACGGCCGAAAAAATTAAAAAATCATTAACTGTTTCATGCATTTAATCAATTCAATGATTAGCTTTTTATGAAATATAGGATAATTATTATATTTAATGTTTTTAATAATTAATCCACCGCATTTAGCTATTATCTAATTATTAATAAACTAAACTTGAAATTACATTTTAAAAAATCCATTTTAATGGACTATATATGAAAAAAAGACAACAAACCGGTGAAAAATTTTATAGAAAGAATCTAAGCAAAATTTTTAATTTTATGGTGACAATAAAAAAGTAATAATTAAAAAGGTAAGAATCGTCATCTTTGTTTGTATTGCCCATATAATTCAAGAAAAATGCTAGAATTTGGATTCCGTTTCCATTAAAATAATATGTTAAAAAGAATATTCCCATGATGAAAAAATATATATAAACAGTGAAATTCGAATTTCCATGATGAAAATATATATATTTAAATTTATTGGAAGAGTTAATGGACGCAGTAAGAAACTTTTAACACGTGACATCTTGATGGCTAACATAGCTTAAAAGATTTTCAATTAAACTGCATGTGTTGCTGTTATGTGGTAAAATATATGATTTAGGTGTTGTTCATTAATTCTGTCCATCCTCCAATACAGCTAACGAGAGGGTAGAATAGTGGTATAAAAAATCAAACCCATGAGATCCACGATCTCGTTATTAGAAGTGATGACAAATAATTATTGAGAAAATTTTAATTCTAAATGTGAGAATAAAAATTTTAAATCATAAATTCAAAACAATTATTGAGAATACTGATGACAAATAATTTAATTAATTATAACTAATAGAGGTGGCAGTTTTTGATCCCATGCAAAAATTTGACTCATTTGTCTTTATTTATCCAATCCAATTTATAGTTTATAATTCAATTCATTACCACTTTATTCAATTATTTGCCACTTATAATATCATGTATTTTTTAAAAATTGCCATTATTTGATTTTATCTTTTCAAAAAATGTTGAGATTGTTTGATTATTTTCTTTCCTTTAAAGGTAAGGAAAGAACGTGAGAAAATAAAAAAATTAGTTGAAAAGTTAATAACTTTATATCACATATCAATTATTTGAAACCAAGGAAAGTGGAAAACAATTATTGAATAATTTGAACTTTATATCAATTTGAATTTCTATGAAGGAAAAACAAATATTTAGATCCTCAAGCTATTTTATTTTTTTCGTTGAATTTTTACATTTTAAAATCTATAGATTAGTTTCTTGTGCTTCTGCTTTTTCTTTTTGGCCATGTCTCCTCTTCCACTTATGATTTCCAGGAAGAATTGGAGAATCAAAGAAGAATTGAAGAAAGGGAGAGAAAGGAAGAGAAGCCGGCTATTAGGGTTTGTAAATCAGAAAATGCAATTGAGCTGAGTATTAAACATGAATATATATATATACATATAGCAAATTGGTGAGTTTTAATAACTTCGATCGGTTCGGTTATTTCAGTTTTTCAATTTTAAGAATCAAACCAAACTAAAGTAATCGAAATAAAATTTCGGTTGAGAATTGAAAAAATTAAAAATCGAAAAAAATTGAACCAAACATTTCAAAATTCATTCGGTTCGGTTCTATTTTTGATTCTGCACACCCATAATAGCATTAATAGTGGTAAGAGTGATGGCGGCGACGGCATTGGCGATGTGGTAGTAGTGGCGACAGTCTAATGGTGGTGGTGGCTAGTGGCAGTGGGGTAGAGTGGTGATGGTGGTAGCGATTGTAATAATGAGAATAAAGTAATTAAATTATTAATAAAAGCAAAATTCTAAAAATCACATTTTGAAATTTTTTAATTTTTGTATGAAAATTTTTTTTTAAATTTTTTTTTGCAGAAATCAAAACGGAAAAAAATATGCGAAACGTATTTTAGTTTTATTTTTAAGAAAAAAACTAAAAATCAAAAATAAAATACTCGCTGAACGCATCCTAAATTTTATAAATTTATGATATTACTTCAAATCAATCTTTTTTCATTTCAAAACTTATTTTTTTCTCCAAACACGTCCAAAACCTATAAAATCACTTTAATATATTTAATTAAAGATTCTAATACCATTCAACGCAAGTTTACTTTACACATAAATTTTTTTAAAACTATTTTAGAGATTGGATTCTAAAGTTTCAAATTTCACTCAATTTTGCATATTTATTAAAGTATTGAAAACTTGCGACAAAACTCAAAAACTCTCTGTTTTTATTTAGAAGAATTGATTTTAAAACAAAGTGAGTTTGATAATTATTTTCTCAAATATTGGGATCGTTACAAGTTGTCGGTACTTTAATGAATATGAAAATTTGAGAATAACTCTAAAATTTTGCCTATATGACTTAAACTTTATAAAATATAGCAGACTCATTTTGAATGGTATCATAACATGAAATTAAATATTTTGAAATAATTTTATGGTATTAGACATGTCTAAATAAAAAAATATTTTTGGATGAAAATAAATAATTTTGGGGCAATATTATAAATTAAAAGAGTTTAAGTAACATGCGAAGATCTAATGAGTAAAATCAAGATATAAGAATCCAATATATAATTTTCAAAATTTAGGAACTCAATTAAAAAATAAATAATTCAGAAATTTAAATATATATTTTCCTCATTTAAAATGAAAATTTCTTAATCATTATTTAAGTTTTATAAAATTATTTTTTTAGTCAAAATTTATGAACTGACTTTTCATGTCTTAGTTGGCCTCGCAGATTGTTTAACATTCCTCATATTTAAAATGCAATTGCAAATGGATATCCAAACAAATGACGGGCACAAAAGGTGCTTGTACTTTGAATACTAAATAGAGACGTGCATAAATTGATTAATTGATCCACTAGTAAAAATTTATGAGTTTATTAATATTGATTTGTTAAAATTATTAATTATTAATCAATTTATTATATTCAGTTAAAAATTTTATCGATAGTTTATTTCAGTATGATTAATCAATATTTTTATGTTAATCACTAAAATTTTTAATATATAATTATAAAAAATAATAGATAAAATTTAATTCAAATTCAAATGTTAAAGTAATTTAAAATAATAATTACAAAACAAACATATCATGTTGGCCAAAATTTATATTTTACATTTATCATTCTTGATGACACCCTAAAATAATCAAAGTTACAGGGCCATTAGCTAAGAGGTCCAAGGTCTAAAGCCCAGTTGGTGCCTCTCTTGGTCAAATGGTGTAAGAAGCGAGGTCGCTCAATCAGACGGGACCTCTCTTATGTGATAAAGAGATACCTGCCGATCAATGAGCACCCAAATAAAAGCATTTGATCCCAATCAAAATAGTTGGTGAAGTTATCTTATGGATGAAGACAACCGGATCATGGGTCGTCATCTTAGAAAAATTTAAGATGAAGAAGGCCCTAAAGATTAAGGTGAACAAGGCTCTAAATGCGCCTCTCCTAGAAAATAATTTGTATGTATAATTCTCCCGATTAAAAGATCGATGAAAATGTATAATTATCTCGATCGAAAGATCGATGAAAATGTATAATTATTCCGATTGAAAGATCGATAAAAATGTATAATTATCTCGATTAAAAGATCGATTATGCTTATCGAAAGATCAATAAAGTTTATTGTTATCCCGATCGAAAGATCGATGAAACTTATTGATATCCCGATCGAAAGATTGATAAAAAATTTTATAGGAAGTTTGACAAAAAATTTGTTGTGAGGTCAAGATATCGAATATATCGGCTGCATTATTGGCTGAAATTTTTGCTTTATGCGCTCATCAGTACTAGATATTGATAAGGACTTCACCAAAAGGGAAAACATATTCGGTGTTTATATTCTTCCACCAGTCAAACTAAAGGGCATCTAGGAAAATGCCACAAAAAGTAAAAGTCAAGCCAAAGCAAAATATTTAAGAATAAATTTATAAACACAAGATAATATTTTACTATGAAGTTCATCACATATAAAAGTACAATACAGGTATTTACTAGCTACAAAGCTAAAAGAAAATAAAGTTAGTTGAAGAGGAGAAGAAAGCAAAACAAAGCAACTACTCCTAAAGCTCCCTCCGTCAGATCAACATGAGACAAAAGGAGGAGAAAGCATGCTCCTATGACCACAAGCTGCAACTTTAAAACCGCCTCTCATTAACTAAGACGTTACAAATATCTTCCACTTGTAGCACATCAGAACCTGAAAAATGGAAGAGGATCAGCCACGGCTTGAGAAAATAAGGACGAAGAAAGCAACAGAAGGTAAAGCCTATATCACCTGTTGCAGTAGGAGATATAGGGCTGGAAAAACTTCCAACAATTTATTCATTTTCCTAAAATAGAGGAGCTTGAAAATAAACATTAAAAGGGGTTCAGAAGGTTTCATGGCGAAGGGAAAAAGGGAATAAGGAAAGCACTTGGAAAAATAGAGAAACAAAAGGTGAATCAAAGTACAAAAATATGAAAAATAAGGCACCTATTTATAAAGCCCTCATGACATCTAAAGGGCATTGATTACTCACCTATTATTTATAGCATTCTTATTTAAAGGAGGCAAATGAACATATTGGAAGGATTTTGATTGGACTATAGATGGATTATAAATGGAATCAAAAAGTATGGATCATAAATAAATTAATGCTCAAATAGATTGAATGGATTTGAACCGATCCATAGAAAATTTAATTCAATTTATTATAAAATTTTTTTATTAATAAATTAATAGATCCGATGATAAAACGGAATATTTCGTTTCATCATCTTCCTACCAAGGTAGCACATCAAATTGTGAAATTATTCTCAATCTAAATCTAATAATTTTTGCAAAATCATCAAATTTTCACAACAATTACATATAGAAAATACAAAAAATAGCAGAAAAAATTCCATTGAAATAAAAAATGACCTTGTCGACGAAGAAGGTGGTGAGAGAATTGAAGGAATTTTCGTTAGAAATAAATAATTATTTTTCTAAAACTAAAACCTTTAGAATCAAAAATTACAGATTCCATGTTTGTGTTATATTGTGTTAATAATTTTTTTAATTAAGAAAAATTCAATCCGTTTAAATTTTCTGAATGCATTTTTATTATTTTTTCCTAAAAAATGAAAATGAAAAAACCAAATTGATAACTACAGAAAAAACATTCTTAAAGGCCCAGTTAATCTGGCCCAATAGCATTTGAGGCAGTCTAAGTTTAATAAACAAAAGGGCAAAGCGTGAGCTGAAAGATAATGCAGGAAAGCAAAGTGTCCGGTCGGACTGATGGAACAACCTGTCCTGTCAGTCCACTGGCACAAGACAATGTCCATGATCTCTATCTACCTCCTGTCGCATCGCCGCTCACCTACTCTGACTGCCAGATATAGCCCCCCAAGGTACTCAAGTACCTCTCCAAATAAGTCATATAAATAGCTCAAAACATGATGGCACCAGGTATGAAAAATATATGAGATTCTCTCTCTCCAAACACTCTTTCTAAAAGCCACTAACTTAAACTTCGGAGTGATAAAGCCCGATTCCGACCGGGCACACCCTTTCTTTTTACAGGTCCTACTATCCGCTCGGTTGAATGAATTGCAAGCTCTCCTTTATAGATGATTCAACCATCCAATTTGTCACTTCAGCTACTGATCCCTCTCTCACAGATAAACCATTTTAGGTTTTATCATTTGGTGCTTTCGTTGAGAGCTAGGGCAGATTCGGGATTTTACGAGCATCAAGCTTTTGTGAAACACAATCACAACAGCTAGGATCGAGCTAAGCACTCGAGGATAAGGGGAGATTTCTCAGATCAATCGACAGGCGTAATTCCCCTCTCAAACTTCGACGATGCGGCCATATGACAGCCGGAGGATACCCCTGTTACCGTCGAAGATAAACGCACCACTATTGGCAGTTTTACTAAAGGCATGATCCAAACTATGGACAACGAAAAATGTCCTGGATTTACAAAGGTTGTGAAATAGATCGCACAGCCAAAGGCTTTGGAGGAAGAAGGAATAGGAAAATTTCCATCAACGAGCCAAAAGCTCACTATAATAGAAGGACGAGTGTTAGAACTCCAGGCAGCCACACCTAGGGACGGCGAGACGTGATAATGGATAGGTATACACCTACGACGAAGGGGTCGCCTGCAGGATATTCCCTACCACTATGGGAGGAAACGCTTTCACATGGTTCCAATGATGGCGATGATAGTGAGCAAAGGAAGCTAAGAACCGTGGATCCACGTTGACCACATGCCAGTGTCATAAATATGATTATTGGCGAATCATCTCACGGAGAGGATCTCACCAAATTAAGAAAGGGTAAAAGCATTTACATCACCCAGACGTCCGAACGGCCAGCCCCAGTCACCATACCCAATGATGATGCGCAAGACGTATTGTTTCCTCACGAGGATGCCTTTATCATCAGGGTACGAATCAACAACTTCGACGTGAGGAAGATATTAGTGGATGATGGAAGCGTGGTAAATGTGCTTATCCTCCAAGCTCATGAAGCCATAAATCTCCCGATTGGAGAACTTAAACGCCACACCACTCATAGGGCTTGGCAATGTTGCCGTTCTAGTGGCAGGGTCGGTCGAGCTTCTAGTTGAGCTTGGCCACGAGGCTCCAGTTTACACCTGTAAGGTAACTTTTATGATTATTGATATGACTCTTGCCTATAATGCCATTTTTGGCAGGCCTCGACGCATGGTAACGAAGATCTCGACTAGGGGAGGAATCGTTGTCCTAAAGGGAGATCAAAAGGCATCCAGATGAGCATACGTTGCCACAATCGAGCACCAGAAATAGCCCATGATGATAAGACGGCCCATTTCAAGGTAGGAACCCATGATGGTAGGACGGTCTGTTCTAAGGCAAGACATCTGGCATGAGTAAAAGGGGGATCCAGTAGGCTTCCATTCAAGCTTTGGTGACTCACCGGGCATTCTTTATCCGAACAACGAAGTATTCCACCTTATTTGACCCTAATATAAGGATTCGACTTATATGTTGATCGGCTAGATGCCAACATTCAGATGCAATAAAAGAGAAAGGAAAAGACGCCTACGCCACGATTGCTACCTACAAGCAAAGAGTCGCTAAAAGACGCAACTCAAAAGGACAAGAGCCTTTAATATGATTACTCTTGTGCTCGAAGAAACAGGTATAAGCACGAGAAGTGTCAAAAAGGGGAAGCTCACACCAACTCCAATACCCCCATAAATCCAGGACCCTTGAAGGGGCGGATATCATTAGAAGCTGGAATGTCGGAGTACTCAAGAAGTACCATGTATAGTCATATATTGTATTCACCTTCAATAAAGAATGTTTTCTCTATTTTTCTCATTTTCTCCATTCTTCTTCATCTTCAAAAAAAGGTATGTTTTTCTTTTCTTTTCTTTGTTTGTTTGGTTTAAATGTATATTTGCAGGATATCTATTTGGCCCCGTTCAACGAAATTCCCTACTTTCGGTCTGAATAAATTCGACAGAAATCTAATGATGATTTTTTGTTAAGTTCGATGTCTATTTCAAACCAAAAGAACGACTGTTCGCTCTTATCTTGTTCGCCAGGCTCGATGTTCATCCCGAGTATATGAAAACATTCCTCCTTATTAAGTTCGTCTGCTAGGTTCGATGTGATTTCTGAACCAAAGATGCAAGACGTCTCCATTTAACCCTCGCTAGCTCACTCGTTAGGCTCGATGTCCATTCCGAGCCCAAAATGTAAAGGACAACAATTGAGTCAATTGTCTCCCCTGAAGTATGAAATCGCCAAATCTTCAGAATGAGGTTAAAGGTTATAGGACTTCTCCATTAAAGAAAAACTCCTTGAAACTGAGAGCAATAAATGGTGCTCTACCACTGAGCTACGAAAGTACTCAGCTGGGAGTGAGAATGGAGTTTTGTCTCCCACCATAGATCGAAAAGATCATTCGTCGCGAATAACTCTCTTACTAGCCGATCGGCTGATATTCTATTTAAAACCAATGACGTCGCCTGACAAGCTTGGCGCGATAAATTTAAGTAATAACTCGCATTTGAATAAAGAGTTTAATCCGATCGGACTAAATATGTCACAAAGAGTTACGAACCGCAAATGTTAGCAAAGCATATTAACATTCAGGAAGTACTCTCCTTATTCAAATTTGTACATTCTCCATATTTAAAATGTTAGCAAAGCATGTTAACATTCAAGAAGTATTCTCCTTATTCAAATTTACGCATTGTCCATAAAAATCTCCATGATTGATAACTGTTTATTCTCCCTTTAATAATGTCATGATAGATTTCGCCTGAAGTAAAATTGCAGTATGAAGACAATGCAAAGAATAATTGCAATATGAAGACAATGCAAAGAGAGCGCTTTGACGCGTTGAATATTTCGTGAAGATTCTTTACAAAAATACCCTCATTACAAAAAGGAAAATCTACATCTCTATATCTACAATCTCCACAATTGTAAAGGGTACATTTGTATCAGCCAAAGGTTGTGAAAACTCTGGGGTATCTGCAGGGACAGGATCTGCTGGTGCTGAAATAGCTACGCTAGGACCACTCGGCTAAGATGAGGTAACCTGTGGTGACTGGGGACCATGGGGGTTTTCCTCTTCACCGTCGCCGGAAGGGGGGTCAGGCAAGATCTCTGGGTCCCCAATCCAGCTAAGGTCAGCTTCAGGAAAGCATTGTTCGGCTGTATAAATCAACCGAGTCAATAACCGCCCTTGGGCCTCTCCCACCTAGTCCATCAGCTTTTCTCTTTGAGCAATAAGCTCGTCTTCAAGCTTTTTACCCCACGCCATTTCTTTTTCGGCCAAGGTGATTTTCAGCAATTCCTGCTCATCCTGCAGAAGGCCACGCTCCTTTTTGACCTTTGAGCAATTGGCAGATAGACGTATACACTCCTCCCTCATCTGGTTGCCTCTTCTTTGAATTTTTGTATTAAGGAGTTCTCGATAGTCAGACGGGCCACGTCCCTTTTAAGGTGATCAACCTCCCTCTGTCGAACTCGCAGGTCTAGGGAAAGATGATCGGCCTCCTCTTTTAATTTTTTAGTCTCCGATCGGACATGAAAGGATTCTTCCCTAGCAATTTCCTACTTATCTTCTACCTCTCTTCTTACCCGCTCGGAATCTTCAAATTTCTTTTTACAAAGATTGGCCATACGGTGCAAGTGTAAACCCCTTTTATTAACTAAAAGACAAAAAGGGGGAAGGCAGAAGGGCCAGTTAGCCGAAGAAATAACGGTCGAATGAAGCGAAGTTAATGAATATTATTTAAGAACGAAAGTATGGAAAAGATACCTCCAGACTTTACTGCTAAAAAAGGCTGCACTCTCGGGATAATATATCAGGATTTCCCATCGCCTTTTAACCACCCTCCTAAAGCATACCCCGGCATAAATAATTTGATACGGCTTTATCGTCAATAGACCAACCATCACTGAATTGACTTTTCAAAACCTCTCTTAATGATGATGTCTGACCCTCGACAATCTTTGCAATCGCATTTTTGACGCCCCCTTATTCCTGGCGATAACCCTTGCATCTACTACGGCTACCGGGTCGTCAATTTTCTTCCTCATCGCCTTTTTGATCCTCCTTTGGACATCTTCGTCCATTGCGGCCATGTTTGCCTGGATTGATTTCCCCCGATCCTGGGCTATTCGCTCCCTCTCAGAGTTAGTTTCATCTCTAAGCCAACGCCTATGAGAATGATCCTCGGACAATGGCCGGTCGAAAGAGGACTCCGGAAGGGTCTGAGAAGGGCAGGCAGCAAGAGTTGCGACTGATGGAATATGACATGGTATGATAATCATGATAGCACAGCGGAAAAACAAAAATTTTATCATGCATACCATACATATCCAAAACTAGGAACGAAAACATGCAATTTTAGGGTTTTGAAACTTACAATAGATGATGCCTTTTTATTCTTTGATTTTGTGATGTCCAGCAACCAAGATGCCTTTATCCACCTTAGTTCTCGATCACCAATGCCAAGGAACAGCCTTTTGCGCCACTCCCTCTATTCTCACACACACACTTGCACCGACGGCTTAAAATCGAGATTGCTAGCTCTCTTTTTCGGTATTGTGTAATGGTTATAGTTTGAAGCTACAAAATTTGATTTTGTACTTCTCTTAGATTGCTATTACTACCCAAGAACACAAGAGAATGAGGAACTATCCTTTCTCCTTGTGAAAAATTGGGCCAAAAGAATTAAGAGAGAGAGAGATGAAGGTCACGCAATTTTCACAGAAAACCCTAGGTTTTTGCGCCAACTCTTCTGTGTCTCTCCTAGGGTTTTATTTCTTTTATATCATTATCTCTTAGGCAAGTGTTTTGATCTGAATTTCCTACCTTAAGATAAGCAATTCAAACTCTATCACTTCCTAAAGATAAGTAATACATTTTGAATTAAAATCCTTTGAATTTAAAATTCAAATTTGAAATAAAACATAAGACATTTAATTAAATAAAATCACTTAATATAACTTAATTGCATGTGCCGAAATTCCTTGAATTCCATCTTGGAATTTCGGCCACTTCATTATATATTTAAGTGATTTGATTTAATTTAAATTCCTTTAGGCTTTAATACTCAATTAACTTAATTAACACAAGATAATTAATTAATTGAAATTAAACCTTGTGGGCTGAATTTCTCTCTCTCATGGACCAAGGCCCAATAGCAATTTTATAACCCATTACATACATTAATTTGACTTTAATTAAAAGCCCAAATTAATGCCCAATACTTAATTTAAGTATTTTAAGCCCAATGCTTTGTGTGCGATTCAATAGGTCCATTTAATGTTGGCAATGAATTAATAAATTAATTCAAAGGCTATATATATTCTCTAGCAAGATATTATAGCATTCCAAATTAAATGAAAATGCATATGGCATTTAGTGACCTAATGCAATTTCGCATAGTCCCTTACCCATAAATATCAGAATTAATATAAGGCATGGAACTAGTCATCCTTATATTTATTAATTCCTTTCTTGATATTCCAGTGACACTGAACTCTCAGATAAATAATGATTACTCATTATTTCATCTCGGTATGGCCATACACTTCTCAGTTCACTAATCAAGTGGCCGATGATATTTTCTCTCTTATTGAGAGGGGTAATCCCTTCACTTCTCTCATACTCTCTAACATGAATTAATGCATACCCAATCATACCCGTACTTGTCACTCTGTTACGAGCACGTTAGGTGTATGTCAAAGTACACAGTAATTCATAAAGAGTTTCATAGAGATTTCAGGTCTAAGAACTCCGATACAAAACTTGCATATGAGAAACACTTATGACTTGTACCATGTAGTGTTCTCATGAGCGGATCGAATTCAGATATCATGTTCTTTAACATGTATCTATGATCTCTGATTGACACTCTTGTCCTAATGATCCGTAAGACAGAACTCAAAATATCAGAGAGAGCATACTAGTCTTAATTCATTTGTTATTCCTATAACAATGACTGACTAAGGATATTTAGAATGAAGTCTCATTTGTTTCAAGGTCTTACAATCCATATGCCTCACACATGATAACTTAAACCGAAATGACATTCTTGGATAGTTTTATCAATTGATATGCACAGGAATACAAAAGATAAAACTAATGCCTCATTTTATTAATTTCAAGTGTTTCGTTACAATGCATTGGGGCTAGGGCTTACACTAACAATCTCCCACTAGCACTAGTCCCAATTGAGCATAGCCCTAAGACCGAACGCTCTCAAATGAGCTTTGTGCAGATTTGGACGTAACTGTTTCGTCAAAAGATCTGCTACATTGTCTTCACTTGATATCTTGCTAACCTTGACGTCCCCACGATTAATGATTTCTCTGATCAAGTGGTACCTCCTGAGTATGTGTTTGGATTTCTGGTGTGACCGGGGCTCCTTGGCCTGTGCTATGGCCCCGTTGTTGTCACAGAAAATTTCTAATGGATCTAGGATGCTTGGGACCACTCCTAATCCAGTAATGAAATTTTTAATCCAAACAGCCTCTTTTGCAGCCTCACTTGCTGCAATATACTCAGATTCTGTAGTTGAGTCGGCAACGGTTTCTTGCTTCGAGCTTCTCCAGCTGACAGCACCACCGTTCAAAACAAAAATAAACCCAGATTGTGATCTAGAATCCTGAGTGCTGGTCTGAAAAGCAGCATCGGCATAACCTTGTATGACGAGCTCTTCTTGACCACCATACACCAAGAAGTGATCCTTAGTCCTTTGCAGGTACTTCAGAATCCCTTTTACAGCAGACCAGTGCTTCTCACCAGGGTCTTGCTGAAACCTACTGGTTATACTCAGTGCATGAGCAACATCCAGCCTAGTACATAATATAGCGTACATGATAGATCCAATAGCAGATGCATATGGGATTCTACTCATGTTGTCCCTTTCCTCTTTGGTTTTAGGGCACTGTTCTTTAGTCAAAGGAACTTCCAAAGCCAAAGGTATGTACCCTTTCTTTGAGTCTCCCATACTAAAATGCTTTAGTACTTTGTCTATATACTTTTCTTGACTTAGTCCCAAGAGCCGATTCGATCTATCTCTATAGATTCGAATACCAAGTATTGTCTCGGCTTCACCTAAGTCTTTCATTGAGAAACATTTTCCCAACCATTGCTTAACCTTTTGCAATATTGGAATGTCATTTCCAATGAGAAGGATGTCGTCCACATATAGGACTAGAAATACTATTATGCTCCCACTAACCTTCTTGTACACACAAGGCTCATCATCGTTCTTGATGAAGTCAAATTCTTTGACTGCCTCATCAAAACGAAGATTCCAACTTCGGGATGCTTGCTTTAATCCATAAATGGATTTTTGAAGCTTGCAAACCTTTTTAGGATGCTTGGGATTGACAAAACCTTCAGGCTGTGTCATATACACATCCTCAAGTAAATTTCCGTTGAGGAAATAAGTTTTGACATCCATTTGCCTTATCTCATAATCATGATATGCAGCTATGGCAAGCAAGATCCTAATGGACTTGAGCATGACTACAGGCGAAAAGGTCTCGTCATAGTCTACACCATGAGTTTGTCGAAAACCTTTTGCTACTAGTCTACCTTTGTAGGTCTTATCAGCTTTGAGTTTGAATAGCCACTTGCACTCAATTACCTTAGCACCTTCCGGTGCATCAACCAAGGTCCAAACTTGGTTATCATACATTGATTGCATCTCGAATTTCATGGCTTCAAGCCAATTTTCCGAGTCTGGGCTCTCAATAGCTTCTCGGTAGGTAGTAGGATCCTCACGATCTACTAACTCAATAGTGTCACTGTCAGTGATTAGAAATCCATATCTCTCAATCTCCTGACGTACCCTACCGGACCTTCTAGGTTCTTGTGTAATGGGTTCTTGTTCCACAACTGGTTGTGAACTTGATCCCATTTCCAAACCATCCTCTATAGGAGTTTGTGGTGCTTGAATTTCTCCAAGTTCTACTTTACTCCCACTGTCTTTCTTGAGGAGGAACTCCTTTTCCAAGAAAACAGCCTTGCGAGCAACAAATACTTTGTTCTCGGCTTGTGAGTAAAAGTAGTATCCCTTTGTTTCTTTAGGATAACCCACAAACAAGCAGACACTGGATTTGGACTCTAGTTTATCAGATGTTAATTTCTTAACATGTGCTTCACAGCCCCAAATCTTGAGAAAAGACATATTGGATTCTTTCCCAGTCCATACCTCGTATGGTGTCTTCTCAACTGCTTTAGTTGGAGTACGGTTCAATAGAAACGCAGCAGTTTCTAATGCATAACCCCAAAAAGAGATAGGAAGATTAGCTTGACTCATCATAGATCGAACCATGTCCAACAGAGTTCGATTTCTCCTTTCGGACACACCATTCCATTGAGGTGTTCCAGGAGGAGTGAGCTGTGAAATTATACCACACTCCTTTAGATGACTGTCAAACTCTTGGCTTAAGTATTCGCCACCTCGATCTGATCGAATGGCTTTTATACTTTTGCCAAGTTGGTTTTCTACTTCATTCTTAAACTCTTTGAATTTCTCAAAAGTTTCAGACTTTTACTTCATTAGATAGACATAGCCATATCTACTGAAGTCATCTGTGAATGTCACGAAGTAGCTAAAACCACCTCTAGCATGTGTACTTAAAGGTCCACATACATCGGTATGTATTAGTTCCAATAAGCCATTAGTCCTCTCGCCTTTTTTATTAAAAGGACTCTTTGTCATTTTTCCATGCAAACATGGCTCGCATGTATCATAAGACTCTAAGTCGAATGACCCAAGCACTCCAGTTTTGTGGAGTCTTGAAATGCGTTTTTCGTTTGCATGTCCTAAGCGACAATGCCAGAAGTAAGTAGGGTTCAATTCGTTTGATTTAACCCTCTTTGTATTAATGTTGTATATGGACTCTTTGTTTTGTAAATCAAGGATATAAAGGCCATTTTGCAACATGGCATTGTCATAAGAAATGCCTTGGCGACGAATATGAGCATTGCCATTTTTAATAACAAAATCAAATTCATCATTATCCAAACATGAAACTGAAATAATGTTTCTGCTCATAGCAGGCACATAATAACAATTATTCAAAATAATACAAAGTCCGAAAGGTAAAGTGAGGTGATAGTCGCCTATCTCCATGGCAACAACTCGTGCTCCATTCCCCACACGGAGGTCCACTTCATTCTTCCCAATTAACCGCCTATTTCTTAACCCCTGCACATTTGAACAAATGTGAGAACCACAACCGGTATCCAATACCCAAGTGGTAGAAATAGAAAGGTTAATTTCAACAACAAAAATACCAGAACTGGACGCCTTGGCTCCATTCTTCTTTTGTTCTTCCTTAAAGAGAGCGCAATTCTTCCTCCAATGCCCTATCTTGTTGCAATGGAAGCAAGTGCTCTCACTCTCTTTGAGTTTTGTTGCCTTGGGCTTGGATTGGGCCTGAGGTGTACTCCCAACTGACTTGGGTTTTCCCTTTCCCTTTCCCTTTCCCTTAGCGGGTCCCTTCTTAATTCCCTTTTGAACCATTAGTACGGGATTGGTCTTTCGAATGTTTTCTTCAGCATTCTTAAGCATCCCATAAAGCTCAGTGACTGACTTGTTCATTGCATGCATGTTATAATTCATCACAAATGGATCATAAGCAGCAGGCAATGATCCTAAGATCAAGTCAGTGGCCAATTCCTTTGGCACTAGTACCTCAAGCTTCTCAAGAGTATCAAGATACCCTTTCATCTTGAGTACATGGGTACTAACAGAAGTACCCTCAGCCATCTTGCAAGAAATTAAAGCCTTTGTTGTCACGAACCTCTCGTGACGAGCTTGTTCTTGGAACATCTCCTTGAGGTGCACCATGATCGCATAGGCCTCTTGCTCCATAAATTGCTTTTGCAATTCAGGCACCATAGTGGCCAGCATCAGACAGGTCACATCATTGGAGTCGCTCTTTTTGGTCTCAAAAGTTTCCTTTTGAACTGCAGAGGCGTTCCTTCCTGGTTCATCAGGCAAGGGTGCATCCAAAACATACGACTTCTTCTCTTGCTTAAGAACTATTCTTAAGTTTCGAAACCAGTCTATGAAATTGGTGCCATTCAATTTGTCCTTTTCAAGGACCGATCGCAATGAGAAATTGTTGTTTGAAGATGCCATTTTCAATCTACAATAAAATTTAGCAAGATTAAATGAGGTCTTATTTATGATCCCACATACCGAATTAATATCCCTTTAAATAATTCGCGTTAGTGATTTAATGTGGGCCAAGATCCACTTTTCACAACAACTTATTAGTCAAGCTGAGCTTGTACACCTAACAAGTTAAGTTACTTAGGTAGGAAAACTCCAATCATGTCTCGTACATGACTCTTGGATCAAATGGGCTAACATCTTAAGATGTTATAGCACAATCCATTTATTAGTTGCCTAGGTCCGGACATCCCTTTCCATGATAAGTCCAACCTACATTCACAACCCATGCCTCACAAAGATAATCGGGCGCATCTAGGACTCCTAGTCTACGTGACCGATGATCGATGCCTTGACATGTTTCGAATTAGGAAGGCAACTTTATGACTTACTATTTTTAGGGATTCATTTTATTACGACTTACATGGCATACGCTTTGTCATCCATACATAGCATGCATATATATATAATTGCATAAAGTAAAGCGTGACAAACATGGGCCCAAAAACCTACAACTAAGATTCTATACTATTACATAAGAATCTTCGAGTTGGGCTTCTCCACTCCGGTGGGCTTCGTCTTGATTTACAAAGTCTTCAAGTATATTCTATTCTAAGAAATAAATAAAACTTTTACAATAAAACATAATGGCTCGCAGGCCATATTTAATTACAAAAACCCAGGGCCCATGAATGCACCATGCATATCCATTCATCACACCAAACTAGCAAATAAATATACATAGCATTCATGGATAAAATAAAGTCCAAATTTATTTAATTTAGCCAAGCCCATTAATGGAAATTGTGTACTTGAACCTTTAAGAGATGACCCCGTGATGGGCCTAGGCCGAAGCCCAATGGACTAAATCCTCTTATTGAATAAGTTCTCTTAAAAACCCAAAACACAAACTAGTTAGATTTGCGCCATAAATCAACTTTAGTATAATTTCCAATTTTGCCATTTTAATTTTATGTCATACAGCCCATAAACATTAAAAATGCATATAATATGTGCTAACATGAATTAAAAATAAAATCATGAAGAACACATATATAGTACACGGCATTCATGCAAAAACAAACAAACAACAAAAACTAGTTGTTTAATGCTTATGTAATGCCATAAAATACACAAACATTTAAATCAATTTTATGAGTCATTTAATAATCTAAATAAGTCCATAAATATTGATTTAATATTCTGTACCATTTTAATCTAAATGTGTTTTTACCATTTTAATCAAAACAAAGCAAACAATGTTGATTAAACATGTAACAAACACAAACTAGTCATTGTTTTAAGTGATTTTAAAATTAATCAATTAAATTATCATGGACCAGAATTAAAACCAAATTTAAAATATGTCCAAATCTGATATTTAATCTTTAAAAATCACTTACAAACATGCCAAAATCAATTTTACATTTAATTTTGAAAACTAGTTGTTAAACTAGCAATTTACATGCCAACTAGCACCTAGTTTCATAATTAACATGTACCATCAGGTATAAATAATTAAATCCGACCATTACCAGCCCTAATAACATCTTAGGAAAGTATATTAACATGTCATATTAATTATAATACCTATCTAATCAATTAAAATCGTTTTTACACCAAAACAATGTAAAAAACTCAAAACAGAAAATTTTAGATTTGCATGTTTTCAAAATAACGATTTTTAATTAATTTTTTCATGCATCTAAAGCACTAAAATAAGCATGTTTAGGCTCTGATACCACTGATGGAATATGACATGGTATGATAATCATGATAGCACAGCGGAAAAACAAAAATTTTATCATGCATACCATACATATCCAAAACTAGGAACGAAAACATGCAATTTTAGGATTTTGAAACTTACAATAGATGATGCCTTTTTATTCTTTGATTTTGTGATGTCCAGCAACCAAGATGCCTTTATCCACCTTAGTTCTCGATCACCAATGCCAAGGAACAGCCTTTTGCGCCACTCCCTCTATTCTCACACACACACTTGCACCGACGGCTTAAAATCGAGATTACTAGCTCTCTTTTTCGGTATTGTGTAATGGTTATAGTTTGAAGCTACAAAATTTGATTTTGTACTTCTCTTAGGTTACTATTACTACCCAAGAACACAAGAGAATGAGGAACTATCCTTTCTCCTTGTGAAAAATTGGGCCAAAAGAATTGAGAGAGAGAGATGAAGGTCACGCAATTTTCACAGAAAACCCTAGGTTTTTGCGCCAACTCTTCTGTGTCTCTCCTAGGGTTTTATTTCTTTTATATCATTATCTCTTAGGCAAGTGTTTTGATCTGAATTTCCTACCTTAAGATAAGCAATTCAAACTCTATCACTTCCTAAAGATAAGTAATACATTTTGAATTAAAATCCTTTGAATTTAAAATTCAAATTTGAAATAAAACATAAGACATTTAATTAAATAAAATCACTTAATATAACTTAATTGCATGTGCCGAAATTCCTTAAATTCCATCTTGGAATTTCGGCCACTTCATTATATATTTAAGTGATTTGATTTAATTTAAATTCCTTTAGGCTTTAATACTCAATTAACTTAATTAACACAAGATAATTAATTAATTGAAATTAAACATTGTGGGCTGAATTTCTCTCTCTCATGGACCAAGGCCCAATAGCAATTTTATAACTCATTACATACATTAATTTGACTTTAATTAAAAGCCCAAATTAATGCCCAATACTTAATTTAAGTATTTTAAGCCTAATGCTTTGTGTGCGATCCAATAGGTCCATTTAATGTTGGCAATGAATTAATAAATTAATTCAAAGGCTATATATATTCTCTAGCAAGATATTATAGCATTCCAAATTAAATGAAAATGCATATGGCATTTAGTGACCTAATGCAATTTCGCATAGTCCCTTACCCATAAATATCAGAATTAATATAAGGCATGAAACTAGTCATCCTTATATTTATTAATTCCTTTCTTGATATTCCAGTGACACTGAACTCTCAGATAAATAATGATTACTCATTATTTCATCTCGGTATGGCCATACACTTCTCAGTTCACTGATCAAGTGGCCGATGATATTTTCTCTCTTATTGAGAGGGGTAATCCCTTCACTTCTCTCATGCTCTCTAACATGAATTAATGCATACCCAATCATACCCGTACTTGTCACTCTGTTACGAGCACGTTAGGTGTATGTCAAAGTACACAGTAATTCATAAAGAGTTTCATAGAGATTTCAGGTCTAAGAACTCCGATACAAAACTTGCATATGAGAAACACTTATGACTTGTACCATGTAGTGTTCTCATGAGCGGATCGAATCCAGATACCATGTTCTTTAACATGTATCTATGATCTCTGATTGACACTCTTGTCCTAATGATCCGTAAGATAGAACTCATAATATCAGAGAGAGCATACTAGTCTTAATTCATTTGTTATTCCCATAACAATGACTGACTAGGGATATTTAGAATGAAGTCTCATTTGTTTCAAGGTCTTATAATCCATGTGCCTCACACATGATAACTTAAACCGAAACGACATTCTTGGATAGTTTTATTAATTGATATGCACAGGAATACAAAAGATAAAACTAATGCCTCATTTTATTAATTTCAAGTGTTTTGTTACAATGCATTGGGGCTAGGGCTTACACTAACAGCGACATCACTTGAGGCAACAGTGGGAGTGTTCGCAGAAGGATGGGAAACCTAAACTTCTGAAGAGGGCATGATTTTTCTCTTTTTAGCCCTCCTCTCTTTCTTGGCAGCACGATTTGCTTCAATTCTTGCCTTGGCCCGATCGGCTAATTGCTTGGCGACATCGTCTCCCTTAGTCATCGCGTTTGCAACTGCATTATGAAAATAGAAGATAAGTATTTCTCCAGTTGATATATTCTTTTAAATTTGCCATGCATAATTATATATATGTATGCTTCTCCCACACTTCAATTACAACAATCTCGCTCCATGTCAGTGGCAGCGTCGAGGCTCAGGCCTGCGATCGGATTGCCAGAAAGTTTTCTAAGCAGACCGAGTCTGACCTTTCAAGCCTCTCTCAAATCTTTCAGAGATAATGGCACATTGAATACCTTTATATACGGCTGATTAAAAAACAACAACAAACAAATAAAATTCAGGATTGGCGTCACTTTCTCCATCTCACGAAGGATCTTGGAACAGGATGTTGTTCTCTATTTGTCCAGACAAAACTAATTAAAGGCAATTCCATAATCTTTGAGGGTTGCAATCCCAAATGCACCAAAGGGAAATCTCAGCACAGCGCCCAAGCTCCATAAATGGCAAATGAGTCACTCATTGTTCTCACAACTAAAAGCCCAAGCCACCACAGAGACTTCTATGGGAATAGTATTTTAAAGACAAAAAGAAGGCTTAGTCGACGTCTCCAGTATAAGTTTTGAAGGATGAGCCACGGCCTCACAATCTTTATAGGCTTCAAGAAAACTCCTATCTATAGGCTGTTTAAAGTAGCCTCGATGAAAGGGGCGAAGTAAATAATGGCGTTGTGAAGCAATGAATAAGGAAGAGAAGTCAAAGGCAAGGGTCGCTTACTTACTTGGATATTCTTACAGAAATTCTGGAGTCGTTGAAGAGGAAAAATTCGAGTCGCTGAAATAGCAAAGTTTCATGCAGAAAATTTGGCAGAGTTTTGCTAAAGATCACTGAAAAATAAGAAAAAATTGCCATAAGAATGCCTATTTATAAGCAAAATGCTTTTAGAATGCTCCAAACGCCCATCCATTGGATAATCGCCACGTGCCTTCAACTCATCAATGACGGTTACGAAGAACGAAGCGTCGCCTTTAACACGCATGCCAGTGATAAATGCATAGCTACTGTCCAAAATGAACAGACATGACCCATCAAATTCAAGTCCATTCAAAAGTCCTGCCGAAAAATTGAAAAATCTCCCGATCGGACCCTTCAAAGGGGGGACAAGTGATAACTATAGAAAAAACATTCTTAAAGGCCCAGTTAGTCTGACCCAATAGCATTTAAGGCAGTCCAAATCTAATAAACAAAAGGACAAAGCGTGAGCTAAAAGATAACGCAGGAAAGAAAAATGTTCGATCGGACTGATGGAACAACATGTCCTGTCAGTCCACTGGTACAAGGCAACGCCCATGCTCTCCGTCTACCTCCCGTCGTATCGCCGCTCACCTACTCTGACTGCCAGATATCACCCCCAAGGTACTCAAGTACCTCTCCAAATAACTCTTATAAATAGTTCAAAACATGATGGCACCAGGTATGAAAAATATCTGAGATTCTCTCTCTCCAAATACTGTTTCTAAAAGCCACTAACTTGAGTTTTGGAGTAATAAAACCCGATTCTGACCGGGCACGCCCTTTCTTTTTGCAGGTCCTATTGTCTGTCCGGCTGGATAAATTGCAAGCTCTCATTTACAGATGATTCAACCATCCAATCTGCCGTTTCAACTGCTGATCTCTCTCTCACAGATAAACCATTTTAGGTTTTATCACAAATCGATTCCGAACACATCCTTAGCTAATATCCATAGGTTCAAAAGGACTGACTAAAGGAATTTAATACAGATAAATTTTACATCTATCAATTACATAGCAAATTTGATGAAATATAAAGCCACTATTATAAATTTTAAAAAAGTGACAATTTAAATTTAAAAAATTGTTAAATTAAATAAGCATGACATAATATCTATTTTGAATTTTTAAAAGTAATATTTAAAATGAAAAAATTGTTAACTTAGATAAGTATAGTATAATTAGTTAATTGTGTGTATATATATATATATATTTAAAAATAAATATTTTAATTTGAACGGTTGAAGAAGAGTATATGGTCACCGATCTAGACTCATGAACTAAGATTTCGATGCACCAAATTAATGCTGAAATTTTGATGGACAAAATTAAGGGTGAGCAAAAAATTCTAAATTTTGATTAATAAAAAAATCGAACTTATTTTTAAGTTAATCAAATAAAAAATTTAGATTTAGGTTAAAAATCGACGGTTAACAGTTAACTAACGATTAATCGATCTATATATATTTTATATATTATATTTTAATTTTTAATTTTTTAATATTTTTATAATTTATAAATATTATAATATATAATTTTTTAAAATATTATTATAATATATATTTTTAATAAATGAATATTAAAATTATCTGTTTATTACTATTATTTATTTATTACATATATATAATTAGCATTGTTTCATATTGAATATATTTATTTTTTTATATTGAATATATTTAATTTTTATAATCAATTATGAAAAAAATATATTTTTTAATTTTTTAATAAATATTATACTTAATTTGTATTTTTTATTTTTAAAGTATTTTAACTATTAAAAATAATATTATAAATTATATAATTTATTAAATTTATATATTAAAATTTTTTAGTAATTAATCAATAAATAAATTCAAAAATATTATTTAAAAATTAAAATTAATATAATAATTAATTAAAATTAATAAATTAATTAATAAAATTATTAATAAATCGATTAATACGTATGCATTCATCTGTGTACAAAATTATTTATTTAAAATATTCGGAACACTTGAATTTATTTTTTTACTCATATGAAAAATGAAAAAAAGAACTCTGTGTCCTAAAATTTAAATGCCAAAGACACCCTTACCGGTGGCAACTTGAAAACCGCAGCTTTCTGTCTTATCAAATAAATTTGGCAGGAAGGACATATATTTAATATTTGCGTCCTTTTTCTTTCTACTTTCTTTTCTTCTTCTCGCGTGGTTTTGTTTGCTTGTAAGGAAACAACAAGTAGCCAATAAATATCACAAATTGGGTGTAGATTATAAATCAACAATCCACGATGAATCTCATGTTGGGTTCTATGCCAACAATGCGAGTAAATGCGAGTACCGATTCGAAAGGCAGTGCTAATCTTCTTAAGCATTCGATCTCGGACGCCGAAGCCGGCAACAATGGTGTTGAGTTTCCTTCATTTCTTCCAAAAGCAGTAGAGAAAATCAAAGATCCATACGCTAGATCTTTGGCTCGGAGAATAAGGAGACTACCGGTCCAGGTTTGATCGCATTTCATTTCTTTTCTTAAATTTAATTTAATTGTTTCAATTTTTACGTAATTTTCGGGTTCAGCAGAGTTCTAGGCTGTACTCTGTCCTGTGCACCGTCCATAGACTCCATACACAGCAGTATTCAGTAGCGCGCTGCCACTCTAGTTTTGTCGTTTAAGTATTTGGAGTTGACAAGTCATGTCTAATGTGTCCAATTTTAAAATTTTGGCGTCAGAATTAAATTCTATACTCTATATGAGCAGATAATAGCAAAATTAACAAAAAATAACCATTATAAGAGTTTATAATAGAATGAATACTAATTAATATTAAAGTAGCATATATTGGACGCAATACAAAATAACGGTCTTTGGTTAAGAAATATTAAGAAAAAAGTTTTGACAAGAAATAAATATTGGACGAGACAAATGAAGAGTTTTATTGCAATTAGTATTTTTATTTCAATTTTTTTAGTTTTATAATTAATTTATTAGTTTAAGTCTTTATGTAGATCCCATATTCTATAATTTCACTTTACCGATTATGATCATCTATCTGAAAAGATAATTTTTGTAATTAAATATATTTACACTTTAAGATATCACGCTTTTACCAATTTTGTTTTCAATTTATAATTTTGTTTATGTTATAATTCTTTTATTTTTTTATTTTTATATCTATATCACTTACTTTATTTAGAGTGTGATCAATTTTTCTCTATTTATCAATTTGGACACTTTATTTGCAGTGGCGACGCCACGTTGAGTGGATTGCCCCCTTAATTTTTGAATTTTTTTATTATATATATATATATATATATTTATTTATTTAAAATTTTAATTTTACCCCTTTATCTTTAATTTATTTTTTAAATTTTCGATCAATAAAAAATAAAGTACAAAACTCTATTTTTATTTCTTAAAATTTTTCAAAAATTAGCTAAATTTGAGAAAAAATAAAAATTACAATAAAAAATTATCTTTAGTTAAATGTTAGTAATTTATTTTTGTAATTTTTTTTTTTACTTTTAAGTCTCTCAAGTATTAGCAATATTTCATATTTGTATATTTTTATTAATTTTTGTGGAGTTTATTTTCAATTCTAATTCTTTTAAAAGCAGGAAAAATTAAATTCAATAGCAATTTGTAAAATTTAGGTCCATTTTAAATATACACGAACAAATTAAATATCCATTTGTAATATTTGATAATGGTGGGATCTTCTTTGCATATAATAAATGCAACTTACTTCGTGTTACTTAATTTTATTCTATTAGTTTTTTTTACTATTCTGCTCATGATTCTTGAAAATCAATCGGGAACATATATCATTGATATGAAGTTTAATAGTGAGTTTTCAAATATTATAAAAATTAGTGATCTTGCTGAAAAAATGATACTAACAAAAAAAAGCTATTTTATATCATTTGATTTACAAACTCATCGTTTTATCACTTGTTTTATCCGTTGCAACTATAATTATTGAAAGAATATTTTTTGCTATGAAATATGTAAAAAATTGATTACGTAACAAAATAACGAATACGTGGATGTTTGATTATTTGATCACTTATATTGAAATAAATGTATTTAATGTTATTGATAACGAAATCATTATTTGTCGCTATTAAGGCATGTAAATTCGTAGAGTGTAATTGTAATTTTTTAAATATATTAATAAATATTTTTTTATTTAATAATTTATTTATAATATTTATGTTATATTTTTTTTAAAAATGAATTAAATTTTTGTCCTTCTTAATCTTAAAATTTGGCTTCGCCACTGTTTATTTGTGTTTGTAATCCCTTTGGATTTTTTTTTAATTTTTCTTTTAAAAATTTATTATTTATTATAATTTATGAGTTCTATATTATTCTGAAAGCTTCACAATTTACTCCTATTGATGATGGAGTATGAATGTTAGATTTATTCTAAGCGCAACGAACATTTTTTTAAGTCAAAAATTAATAAAATATAAAATAAGGCAGGTAAAAAAAATTATTAGATAGTATTGATTATGATATCTAATAAGTTAGATCTACCGTCCCCTCTCGCGGTATGGAAGCAATACTCTATCCACTTAGTTAAATAGGTAATTTATCATAAAAAAAAATGAAATTCATGACATGACATCAATGGATTAAAAATGTAATATTAAATATAAATATTATAAGTAATTTTTTTTATTATTTGATTTACAATATATCTTATTTTATTAACTTGACTGATTTTATATCATAATTCAAGGGTTAAAAATAGTTAAAATTTACTAATTATTTTCATTGAAATCTGAAAAGTTTTTATATACTTCTTTTTTTTGGATGATCAGTTAATAGTTCAATCAATTACTTTTTTGAAATGCTAGAAAAGATTTCTTGATTTTTTTTATTAATATATGGCCATATATTTTTCCGTTTCATTGATTTCAATCTTTCAATAGATGTCGGGATTCACATTAAAAATAATTAGAGCTTTCGAAATTAGAATCATAAGAAAAGTGAGAATAAGAGTTCCCTTTCGACTGTTTTTTCAGATTAATTGAAATCAGCACAAATCAAATAGATTAATTGGAATCAACACAAATCAAATAGATGAAGAAATATGTCAGTCTAATTTTAAAGAAAATGGAAAGATATTGAAAATAATTTTGATTACTAATTAGATAATTATATTTTATACTTTTATTTATCTTATATTCATAATATATTTATTAAGTTTTTATTAATAGTAAAATAATAATCTAACTATTAATTATTGTTCAGAAATCTAAATAGTTGTTACTATTATTAATATCTTTCTATGTTTTAGCTTTAGCTTATTTTTTTTATGGGTTTAATATTTTGATAGCACCACCACCATCATCATTATTATTTTTTCAACATATCATTAACTCAAGGGAAAATTAATGAATTTAGATTCCAAAATGTAATTACTAATTGAGCAGTAATGGAAGAACTTTTGTTCCTGAGAATTTGATCTTCATGTATAATGGAATCATTGCTATATTTTAGCTTAGCATTAAATATGAATAGTTTATAATAAATTATTCAAAATTTTGTGCTTGATTTTTTTTTCTGTATAAGTAAAAACTTTTTTTTATTAATATTTCTATTTTTAATTTATTGCTCGTTTTAAATTTTTTATATTAAATCGTGAATAACAATATATAATTATAGTACTATTTTCGTTTTTTTATCTGTCACTTTTGAATAAAATTTAAATTTTATTTATTTGTCACTTTTAGATTTTTAATATAATTTAATTTGCTTTTTCAATTTATTTTTCTTTTTCAATAAAGTTAGAATCAATCAGATTTAATAATTTAATTTTAATCACGTAATTTAATATTAAATTTAAATTTATTTATTATTTTTTAATTTTAATAAAAATAATAAAAGTTAACGATAAAAAAATGAAGGGAGTACCTGTTAAAAGTAACTTATCAAATGCAAAACACGTGCACATGTTAACAGTAACTTATTGTTATCTCTTGAATTGAAGGATATTTTTCATAAAGTAATGCAATTTATCTAAAATTTAGGCTATTAATTAGATTTGTTGGTTTGTGTGAAAAAATTTTAAAGAAAATATTTAAAGGAATATCCTCATACTTCGTATATTTTATTTTATAATGGGCTTAACACAAAAAAGATTGGCGAATTCAAATCTAAAATTTAATTTTTCATTTAATTTTTTTATTCGTGTGAATGAATGCAATTCTTTAATTTTAGGGTCAATTACTAAACAAATTTCAATCTTTCATCCATTCTTCAATTTAGTTTCCAAACTTAAAAAAATTACAATTCGGCACCAAATTTGTAGTTATATTTTAAATTAGGAAGACTGTTAAATATTCCATCTAAAATTAATGAAATATTCCTCAATATTTTGTGGATTCCATGGAAATTTCGGCTAATTTTGGACGGATTTTTATACAAGTCTCTAATTTGAAATTGAAATAAATATTAGGCGTTAAATTATAAAATTTTTTAATTTGAAAATTAAATTGGAAAGTGAGTAACAGTTTAGTTGTAAATTTGTAATTAACTCTTATTTTTATTTAGTAAACGTTTATAACTTCTAACTTTAGTAAGTTATGTATTTATTGTGTATATATGTAAATATTACCAATTTGTAAACTTTTTTGTGTGCCATGAACATGATAAATCTTAAAAGTGCTCTGTATTGAAGTGAAACTACAACTAAGAGTCATATCTAGTCACATTATTTATTTATTTATTTATTTTGAGAAGGGTTAGTTGGGTTTTAGCATGAATTATACAATGACAAATATTTTCACAAATTTGGACTTTAGCCATCTTTGTTATGTTGTCATTGTCATCCTAATTTAAAAACTTGGTTGCAATTTTGTCCAATTCTACTTTGTGGAAATGAAGTTCAAGTGCTTTCTATAACCGGACTTGCTATGTTGACAATCGCAGATGGGCTCTCCAGGAAATTGTATCATGAGTAGTTGTATTGAACCGATGGTAAAGAGCAAAAACAATCCATTGGTTCTTCTGCATTGCTTTGACAGGTTTGCTATTTGAGCCTTATAAATCAAATTTTCAGTGTTTAATCAGAAAGTGGCTCACAATTTTTTTGCTGTGTCCAGCTCTTGTTTAGAATGGAGATGCACATACTCTTTGCTTGAGGATGCTGGTTTAGAGGCTTGGGCAGTTGATGTTCTTGGGTGGGGCTTTTCTGATTTAGGTTTCACCTTCACACCTTGAAGCCTCTTCAGTTAATATATATATATATATATATCTATGTCAATTTCTACACTACATTGTTCCCTCTGATATTGATGTTTTATTTATTTAGGAGGGAAAGAAAGATATAGCAAGATATAATTTTATCACTCAAAATTTGGCATATAAATTATTCATAGAACTTATATATTTATAGTAAAATTTCTAACAAATATAATCAAAATGGATAAAAATTCCAACTCTCTTACTATAATTTTTGATTTAATCTTTATTGGTTTTCGATTGATTCATTCCCAACATCCTTTAACAGTTACTTAAATTATCAAATATCAGGGTTGATTTTTATTGATTACGTATAACAGGAATTCTTCCATCATGTGATGTAGCATCAAAGCGTTGTCATCTCTACCAGGTAGGTGCCCTCTTACTCCTTTCGAATTTTTTTTCCAAATGTGCTGAAATGTTGCTTCATCCCTATGCATTGGACTTGTAAAAATTTGAATTTCACTAGCATAAACAAAATACTTCATGAAGCAAAATTCTGAACTCAACATCCAATTTCCACTCCAATAGTCTACTTTTGTATTGATGTATAAACTTTCAATCCGTTCCAAGTTCCAAAGCATTGGAATATCAACTTTCATTTTTCAGTTGTTTATGGCACTTTATGACATAGTGATTCGTACACTGTTTTGATACTAGTTTTGGAAGTCCTACATCAAAAGGCCAATGATATTAGTTGGACCGAGCCTTGGAGCCTCTGTTGCTGTAGATTTTACTGTTAATTATCCTGATGCTGTAAGTTAGCTCCTACAGGCTGAGCTAGTTAAATACATCATATGCACTATCTGGATGCTTTCTTTCTTAATTAATAGTATTTCATACCTTACAGGTCGAGAAGCTGGTATTGATAAATCCGAGTGTATACGCTGAAGGCACAAAACATTTAGCCAAATTACCACCAATGATAGCTTATGCTGGGGTATATTTCAAATAGTCACAATGTTTTATTTGGCAAATGATTAAGCTGGGAGGATCTCTTTACCTCTTAACTATTTCAAGTTTCATGTATCAGGTTTCTTTCCTGAAATGCCTTCCACTGCGCCTTTATGCAAATATATTGGCCTTTAATGGCATTTCTTTTCTTACAATCTTAGATTGGACTAACGTGAGTGTTGTTTTCTCCTGACATTCATTTTCATGATATTTCACTCCTTTGGTAAGATAGAATTAATAACGCAATGAATCTTTCTCCTGGTAAATTTTATGTCTTAGTTAAAGTTGTTTAAGGTTTATTCAAATGGCTGTATCATTTTCATGCTATGAATGTAGGTGGGGCGCTTACACTGTCAACTGCCCTGGTGGGAAAATGCAACTATGAGTTTTATGTTGAGTGGAGGATATAATGTTATTTCCCAAATAAAAGAGGTTAAGTATTTATTTATTTTTCCTTAAACGATAACTTTGATTTTTTTTTTTTATGTCATGTTTAGAGGAAACATGTGAAAAGGAAATTAAAAAAAAAAAATTCTGGGGATTATGTATGTTGTTAAGATGCTCAAAGTGGTTTTTGTTTTGTTTTAAATACAGGTCAAGCAGAAAACTCTCATAATCTGTGGTGAGCTTGATCAGATTGTAAGCTACAAGCTTGTAGTGGTAAGTTCTAATCATGAAAAGAATTAAAAGGAAACAAAATATTTGGAAAGATCATTATTTGTCATGTTGATCTTAGATATTAAATATAAGATCGAATGACTTGCAGCAGCTGCATTCTGAGCTACCGAATGCCATAATTCGACAAATAGCGGAGTCGGGTCACCTTCCCCATGTTGATAAGCCAAATTCTGTAGCAAAATTGATTGTAGATTTTGCGCGAAGTGATCAACTGCTTAGACGCCCCTGTTAATAGCTGCTCTTGTTTTCCGACTTTGATGCTAAACAGGTGCATTATCTGTTAAAAAAAGAAGCGTATTATCAATGTAGTATACGTGTTCAGAACAAACTATTTTCATAACCTTCTGTTCTCATGCATGTGGTATTGTTAATTAATAGACTCATGCTCTGTCCATTACTGATGTAACTTGAAATTTAGTTAATAATTGTATATTTGGTAATTAATATAGTTTGATTTAAAATATGACGTTATCTGATTTTGATGGAGTATCGAGTTTCCAATTGAATACTCCATTTTTTCTCATAAATATAGACTTTTTTTTTTTTGTAAATTAAGCAAAATGGGTAAATTTTATATGAAATACAAAATTCTGATGCCTTCTCCACCAAACTTGTATATTCATTTTACATTAAAAATTAATAAAAAAATGTTCTTTTTATGTCGAAGTGTATATTTGTTTTTCCTCAAAAATTCAATGATTTTGATACTGATAAATTAATTTTATCAAGCTTAATTCTGATGCCTCTGTCGCTGCTGTTGGGGGCACGGATACTTGTGGTGGTCTTCTTAGAGACCATCTGGGAAACTGGGGTGCTGGATTGGTGGTCAAGCTCGGTGTTTGCCCCATTCTCCTTGCTCAACTTTAGGGTATTTTCTACGGGATAGGGCCAAGGAAGAGAATGTTTATAACATTGTGGTGGAATGTGATAATAAGATTGCTGTGATATGATTTGTGGAATTGCTCAGTTAATTCGTCATGTAACACACTCGTGAATCTCATTCGGAGGGCCTCAAAGCACTTCGTCAATATTTCTTTCAATCATATATCCTTTCAATCATATCCACATAGAGGCAAACTTGGGAGAATTTTTAAAATAATATTGTTTAATAAAAAATTTCAATTTTTGGAGTTTGTCAAAAAAAAAAATTTGTGAATTTGGAAATTTTTCCGAAGCATGTTGTATTATTGTCAGATAACGGATCCACCTGTAGTCGAACCAGGAAGCACTGAAGATGCAGCCACTCTCTGCATTGTCAGGCTGCAGACACAGCACCGTGCTGCGTTATCTACATGGCATAGGCACTGTTCCATTCCAATTGTGTAAAATACCTATATTGCAAAGTCAGCAATTGTTGCCTCATGGATTACTGCAGACATGTTAGAAAAGGGCCCTTAATTACCAAAATTCACATACTTTAATGGTTGTAGCTGGGAAAACACTTGGCCAGGTCCATGATCTCTTCATGGAGTTTGGTAGGGTCATAAAAAAAAAATTCAAGAGCGAAGTATAGGCAAGTCTGTCCAGAGGCTGTAGGCCTGAAATTCTTTCTGTTAGTGAGTGAATTGCAGAGGTTAATACAATTGTTTTGTGCATATGGCAACCGAAAGTAATGGTGGTGTGATCAATGTGAGGGGAAGGGTGTATAAGAAACCTATTAAAATTTGAATTTGAATTTGAATTTCATTTCGTGAAGGAGCTGAACAGGTAGCTAAGTAATTAAATTAACCATCTTAATACAAAAGCAAGAAAATGTAATTATATAAAACTTACCTCTCCTATGCCAAAAGAAGCACCAGTGATTAAAACAACTTTATCCTCCATATCCTCACTGTAGAAGGATTTATAAAGCCGTTCACATGTATTTACAAAGAACAAAGCTGGCCACGAACAAGCCAGCGTCACCAAGCTCACTGGAGGAGCCACCCAATTCAACACTGAGTTTATAATATCCACCATTGCCAACGATCTGTTAGAAAAATAGCTCAAGAGAAAGGAGAGGATAGGAGAAAATTAAGACAGAAAAGAAATAAGAAAAAATGGGATTGGATTTGACATGTAGTACTGTATGATCAACAACGAGATTGCATGCAACAAAGGCTATGGGCACACGTGTTGCTTTCGAAAGACAGGCATTGACGACGGATGGACATTTTCTTTATTCATGATAAAATTGTAGCTAATTCACACTTTATATTAATAATAGAAACAGTGCCTGTGCCATGTAAAAAACGCAATATAGTGCAGTGTCATCGGATATTGTGGAGAGCACACCTGACAATGCAGGGAGTAGCAGCATCTTTAATGCTTTTTGATTTGCTAGCAAGTGACAGTTCGTTACAATTTTATACAAAAATTTTAATTCATAAATATTTTTAGATAAATTTCAAAAATAAAATTTTTTTATTAAAAAATATTATTTAAAAGATTTTTCTGACAGTCTTTGCGACGGATTTTTTTGTCACATCTTATTTATAGTTATCCACATAATTACCATATTTTATCTTCGATCTTCCTTGATTTAGAAAATATGTTGTATTATGATTCTATTGAAATCTCTTATGTTTTTTGAGTATTTGGTTTTGTGAGTTAAAAAATGAATTTATACGGTTTTTTATTATATATTAAAATTTTCATTTGGTTACATTAAATTTTTTAATTTTTATCTTTTAATATATTTAAATATAAATAACAATTTAATAAAATAACAAATATTAAAATTACCGTATTACTTTATTTAAATTTAGTGACTCTAAGTTAATGTGATTAAAAACCCAATTAAAAAAAATATATATGCATTTTGTCTTATCAGAACAAAACACCATCAATGAAGCATAGTGCTCTTCCGCTTGACAAAAACGACAGTTTGAAAATATTTTTACAATGTCGAAACGACACCTTTTTTAATCAATAGCATGCTTCTCTAAAACCCTAACTTAGCCTAGCTGTCTCTGTTCTCTTTTCTCTATGTCCTCCTAAAACCCTGAAAAACTCAGATATCTCTCTGCATCCCTTATTTTGTATTGCATCTACTTTTGATATTGTTGTAATTCGGAAATCATGGAAGGGGATACACAAGAAAGGCAGATTCAAGCACGATTTATTACAAAATTGAAGCCTCCATTCAAAGTCCCAACCACTACCATCACTATCCCAGCTAATCTCACCCGTCTTGGCCTCTCTACCATTGTCAATAGCCTCCTCAAAGCCGGTACTTTCTTCTTTATACATGTACTGATTTTATGTGTAGAAGGAAATTTTGATTAATTTATTTATTTTTTGTTAATTTCCTGTTCTCCTCTTTAAGTAATCTCATCTTTTTCTTTCTTTTCTTTTCTTTTTCCTTACCTTTTTTGAAACTATGAATTTAGAGTCTTTTTTCAATTGCTCTTTGCTTTTGTTAAAGTGTGAGATATGGGCAGGGAATCCTGATTGGGAGTCTCACCCCTTTGATTTCCTTATTGATGGAGAGCTCATTCGTATGTCAATTGAGCAGTTTCTTCTTGTCAAGGGCATTTCTGCGGTAAGTTATTTTGTCCCTGTCAATGTTGCATCAACTGATTGATTTCTGTTACGGTCACCGCTGAAAGTGCAGAACATAACGTATATACTGTACTGTTTTTCCTTTCTTTTTCTTTTTCCCCCCATTATCCAATAATTCCTTGAAAGAAATGAGATAGAATGTTGAAGTTATCCATTATTATGCTGTATATCTTGGTATTGTGAAATGCGCAGCACACTTACGGATACTGGAGCTTGGAGTTACTTCTGCAACTTGATAATGGCAGTTTTCTTTAGCGAACCCCCTTATAATGCCAATTGCAATTGCTTTCGCCATCTTATACATTATATTCATTTTGACATTACAGGAGAAGGTACTGGAAATTGAATACATAAAGGCTGTGGCCCCACGAAAAGAAGAAGAGCCTTCTTTGCATGATGACTGGGTCAGTGCAGTTGATGGTTCTTCTCCTAGGTAAGCATGAATTCTTTAGTTTATGGTACTTTTTACTGAGCAGAACCCTTTGATTACCTGGACATTATTACCAACCTTTTGGTTGTGATAATTTTCTAAGTGAGCACATGTAGCTACAATATTATATGAGGGCAGTGTAATTGAAACTGGTTATTTAAGCTGAAAATAGATGAAAAACGATCATGTAACTCATTTATCAAGGTTATCAAGTTTCTAAATCTTCCTTACCTATATTTTTTTATGTGGAAAAAGACTTGACTGGATTAATTGCTGTATTTTTTGTGTAGGCATGAAAAACTAGAGAAGAAGCACTTCTGATGCCTAGTTTATGAACTTTCAATGATTTTCGCCATCTCTTTATTTGTTTTTTTATTTTATTTTTGGTAATGCATGCCTCCTCAATGCCCCTACAGCACTTGTACCTCTAATGATTGCGATGCTTAATAATTCAAGGGTAAGAACCTTAACAGAAATTTTTAATTCGAGTAATTCTCATATTAGAAATATTTGGCAGTTCTTCCCATACTCACAGAATATCTTTACTAGTTCATGGGCATCAGAGCTCAAACTATGCTTTGTGTCCTTAACATTGAATGTCATGCTGTGATTGGATTTTCTTGTAGTGACTATAGTGTATTTCACTGCATTGTTCTGCTCTAAGTTGTGGTTTTCTGCAGGTTCATTTTGACAGGATGCTGTGACGGTTTTGGAAGGTGAATATAGCCAGAGTTCTGTGTACACTTCCTACATGTTAACTACATATTCTTCTTGCTACATTTTACTCAATTACTTGCTTCATCACAATTTATCTGTTAAGTTTTTTGTTCTCATAATTTAGGGTGTGGAAAACTGCTGGATGGTGTACCCACATGCTTGAGGGACACAATGATGCTATTACCTCTGTTAGTGTCATCAACCCAGAAGGTATAAACAAGGAAATACCTATTCTTGCTGAAAGTGGTTTTATTATTTGTCTGATTATCACTTTTCTAAATGTTTTATTCTTGTGTTGTCCTCAAGGATAAACACACGCATATCTGTAATAGAATGTTTAAAGTCCACCAATCTGTGAAAACACAATGCATACTGTAATTAATCTTTTCAAATTTGATATCTGCTGGAAACATTCAACGATCATTCTAGAAATTGATGGTGGTGCTAATTAATGCATCCCTAAGGAGCTACTATGTCTTAAATTCAAGATATGGATATTTCTTTTTCTGACATCAATAAATTCATTGTGTAAATGGGCTTGAGAAATAAAGTTTTTAAGGTTTGATAAAGGCATGTAAAGTGCCTTGCACTTCAGGCTTCAAAGCCCTATATACATCATCAACTGTATCTTTTACTTTTCATTGGTGTTCTCCATTATATCTTTAATCAACATTGATATTATTGATTATTTGCAGTTTGCGATTCCTTTTTATTTTTGGGCCTAAAGGTTGTTATCTTTAATAACAGAATAAATCTGCAGAAACGAGGTGTATAGATATATATACACACACCTCTTACATCAAAAGGATAGGATAAGCTGGTGGAAAATACTACACACACAGAGAGACACTTGTTTTAATTTGCTAGTTTATGAGTTTTATTCTTATAATATTTTTATTTTATTCCTTTGCTTAGTAATCTATTGAAACGTGTTTCTTCTTTTGCTTCATATTTTAGTAGTTTATTCTTTATGCTTCCATTCATTGGGCTATCTTATTATTCACAGGGGTAAATGCCGTTACATTGGCCACAGCCTCGAAAGATCAAACTCTGAGGCTGTGGAAGGTAAATGAATTGAAGTAAATGTTTTTACAAAAATGAAGTTGTTCCATAACTGAGTGCCTTCCTCTCTCTTCTGTAAGTTTGATGCAGAGCAGACTGAAAATAATCCTACAACAGTTAGAGCATTCAAAATTTTGCGTGGGCACAATGCATCTGTTCAAAGTGTTGCAGCAGAGACTTCTGGAAGCATGGTCTATTCTATCACTTTTTTCCTTGTTGGTACCATCATGCATGTCTGCTTCTTTCCAACTTAAGCACTGTTCTTTGTTCTCTATGATTATATTACTAGATTTGTTCGGGTTCCTGGGATTGTACAATCAATTTGCGGAGGACCGATGAGTCAGATACAGAAGGCAATCTGGTCTCTATCAAGAAGAGAAAAGTGAAAAATGAATCTGAGGAATCTCAGTTGGAGGTAATTCATGTCGTTTGCTCTTTGCTTATATTTGTTTAAAACATAATTATGGTTGCACTTGTTCCATAAACTTCTGAAACCAAAGGGCTTTTCGGGTGTGATTAACAACTTAATTGAACCCGTTTGGGTATTAGAATTAGATAACATTTATAAGCTTGAAATTGTTTCTTGATCTCAAATATTTTACATAATCATGTATGTGAGACTGAGTATTTCTCATACTGTGGAAAAGAAGTTAACTGGTTTTCAAATGGGCAATAGTTATTTCAAACTAGAGTATATCCTAGTTTTGTGTAGTTATCAAAGGGTTGTTTCATTGGAACAGTAACAGAAAAAAAAAGTTCTTCGTGTTGAATTGTTGTTGATCTATTCTTGCAATTTTTGTGTGTCCGGGTGGCAAAGTATCCTGTGGATTACTTGTATTCTTTCTTGCTTTTGTTAACTTGAGAAGTATCTTAATAATTACCCGTTCTTGTGACTTTCTTTTTTTTTTTTTTAAATTCAAATTCACGGGGTTTATTGTATTCAGGGGGAGGCTTTGTCTACACTTGTGGGGCATACACAACGTGTATCATCTGTTGTTTGGCCAGAACATGGAACGATTTATTCTGCATCATGGGATCATTCTGTTAGATGTTGGGATGTCGAGACGGGCAAAGATTCATCAAAAATAGTATGTGAGGATAAAATTGCATCCTCTCTCAAACATATGGATGTGCAGTATATCAGCAAACACACATGTCTGCATGCATGCCTGCACGTGCCTATGTTAAGTGGCATGTATACGAAACTTGTATTAAAGTTTTAGGCGATTTGCTAATTTTGTCCTGCTTTTGTAGTTCTGTGGGAAAGCCCTTAATTGTGTACATGTTGGAAGTGAAGGTTCAGCTCTCATTGCTGCTGGGGGCTCTGACCCAATCCTTAGGATATGGGATCCACGAAAACCAGGTCCATAGAATGAGAATAAGTATTACTCTCCCTTCCTCTCTCTTTACCTTTCTCTCACACGTTTTAGTTTCATTGTTCTTGCAGGATCCTCTGCTCCAATTTATCAGTTATCTTCCCACAAATCTTGGATTTCGGCATGCAAGTGGCATGATAAATCCTGGTTTCATATACTTTCTGCATCCTACGATGGGAAAGTTATGTTGTGGGATCTAAGAACTGCGGTACTTTGTTCTCCTTGTGTTTACTTCCAACTATTACTGTACCTCTTCCTAGGACAGAAAATGAAGACTGAAAAAGACATGTTATAAAATTTCACATGTTGAGTACTATAGGATTGGTTGAGAAAAAGGTTGAAATTATGTTCTAAAATAGTTGATTGCTATTGCAGTGGCCTCTGTCAATCATTGATACACATGAAGATAAGGTACAATGCCATCAGTTACACATGTCTGTTTTTATCATAAAAGTGTGGATATTTAGTTATGCAGGTGTGCTCTGTAATTCAGGTGCTATGTGCTGACTGGTGGAAAGGTGAAAGTGTGATCAGTGGTGGAGCTGACTGTAAACTTTGCATCTCGTCAGGCATTTCTGTGCTTGAAGGTAAGAATCATAATGCATTCATATGGTCTATTGACATTTCAACTTGAAAATTCTTCCTCCCACCTGGAGGATCTGATGATTTGTCCATACTTCGGTTTGCATTTCTGCATATGGTCTATGACTTATGATTATAGGCTGGATTTTGTTTTTAACCTTCTGTATGTGTTAGGAGTTGATGCATTCTAACTTTCTTTTCCTTAAAGATATTCTATAATCTGCTTGTTTAAATTATTTTTGACAAATTTAATTAGGAATAACTGCTATCTTTATCCATTAAGTTATTTATTTTCTCTTTAATTTAATTTGGTTTTCATCTGAAGGGTAGACTTGTGGTGAAGATGGAATTAACTTATTGAGAAGGTGCATGTCACCAGAAGGAACATACTCTGTATAAGCCTAGTTAACTTTGTAAGCGACATTAAGGTAGGGCAATCCGATTCTTTACCAAGGAGCCAACTAAAGGGTTTAGGCTTAAATCAATTTTGTTCAAGGCAATTGGATGTATGTGAATACTGGCACCACTGATTGCTTTTGTAAGTTGTCTGGGTCAGGATACTGCTGTAATTTCAAATTTTTGCATCTTATTAAATGCTTTATAAGCTCAGACTTGGATTGAGTCTAGAGTCGTCATGCTCAGAGAAATTCTACAGAAATGTGAGAGAAAATGATATCGCTTCAGGGGGGAACGGATATAATCATGTATTTGATGGAGAATGACACTTCAAAAATTGATGTGGAAGATCAGGCTCTTGCACTAGCAGTTAATCATTATTTTTTTATGATCTTTAACAAATAGATTATGAAGTTTGGCTCCTTTTCCTTTTAATTTGTTGGTTTGTCATATAAATATTGAATGTAATCAACGCAACAGAGTTTATTGAACCATATTCAACACAGTACTTGACATCTTTAGACAGCTTCAATCTAATGAAGCCTTCTGCTACGACACATTTTACCGAGGATTATTTGTGGCTTAAAGTTACACTTTGCCAACTTAGTTTATGTTGATTAAATTGCTCATTAATATGAGCTCAATTAGCATGTAACTTTTAATTTCATAATCATTTAATTCCATTAATTTTAGAAATACTTTTTTTTCATAGTATTTCTTTTCTTTTCTTTTCTTTTTGTCGCTTTGATTTTAGAATTAAATGCACAATCATTCAAAGATTGTTAAGAAATTCATAGTAGAAAATGACATAAAGAAAAGAAATGAACAAAATCATATATAATTTTTTTTTTATATCAGAACAATATGACATATAATAGCATATAAATTAAACTTAAAATTAATTTTGAAGCAATTTGATACTGCATTTGAATTATTATTATTATTATTATTATTATTATTATTATTATTATTATTATTATTATTATTATTATCGTTTTTTTAGTACAAAAAAAACTTGAGTAACTTTTAATGCCCTCAAACAAAAGCAAAGGAAAGTAGAAACTAGAAAGTGACAATTTGCTGAAAACTAAAAAGTTCCTTCGCTTTAACATGAACGAGCACGTTATCACTCGTGACGTGATCGAGGCCTAAATTTTCATAATGACAAATTTGTCCTCAGTCCTGAATTGCAAAACTAACAGTAAGAGAAAAAAAGGAAATAATTTTTTCGGATAAGAATAAATATCAGGCTATCAATTTTGTAGTTGGATTATTGGCTCTAGCATGAATAATGCCATTTTTCGCTCTTGAAATATTTGAAACAAAATAATTTTACGTTCTATTTTTTCTATTGAATTATTTGATAATTTTTCTCCTTAATTTATCAAAATAGATATATTATATTTCTAAAGTAGACAATGCGTGACATTATATAATTTATCGCGATGTAAAATAACAGTAAAATCACATTGTTTCGAATAGTTTATGAATAAAAGCCAATAAAAAACTTTAAAAACAATTATCTTATTTCAAATAATTTAAAAATAATCCCTTTAATCAAATATAAACTTTTTTTTATCTGCAATGTCAAGTTAATTTATGCCTAATTTTTAAATTTAATTAGACATGAATTTTTGTGCTGATGGAACATAATTTTTTTTAATGTTTAAACATTAGGGGTGAGCAAAAAAAATTTAAAAATATGATTAACTATAAAATTTATTTGAAATCGAATCGATTTTTACGGTTAATCAATTCGATAGATTCGGTTGCGATTTTTAATTTTTACATTTTTGTTAATGGTTACGGTTTAGATTTTTAAATACTGGTTAACCGTTAATTAACAACTAATCGGTTCATATATATATATATATATATCTTCAATTTTTCTATTTCTTTATAAAATTTATATAAAATAATATTTTAAAATATATTTAAATTATATTTTTATTTTTATATCTTAATTTTTTATATTTTTCTATAAATTTTATATAATACTTTAAATTAAATTTATATTATATCGTTTTTTTAATTATATAGTAATATTTATATATAGTATTTGAATAACTTTTATATATATTATTTTTTATCATATATTGATGTTCATATTTTACTTAATAGCATTTAATTATATATTTTTTTATATTTTAGAGTTTACGTTATAACATTTGATATTATTCAAAATTTTATTTAACTTAGAATCAAGTATATTCATTTTTAATAAATATCAAATTTATTTTATAATATTAGCTATTAATTTATAGAATATAAATTGTAGCTAGTAAATTATATTTGTTTTATAATTTTTATATTAAATTATTTCGTACATTTAAAATTAAATTAAATTTTATCTATTTTTTTATAAATTTTAATAATTAATTA
Source organism: Excoecaria agallocha (assembly GCA_037975025.1). Lineage (NCBI taxonomy): Eukaryota > Viridiplantae > Streptophyta > Magnoliopsida > Malpighiales > Euphorbiaceae > Excoecaria > Excoecaria agallocha. The sequence continues at coordinate 6,485,484 of CM075811.1, read as the reverse complement.
AAAAATATTGATTAACCAAATCAATAAATTAAAATCGATTGACTGATTAATTAAATATAATGATCTAATTAATTATTAATAATTTTTAAAAATTAATATTAATAAATTAATTAATTTTTATTTATAAATTAGTTAATCAATTCATACTCGCCTGCGAGATATAATAGATATAAAAAAGAAAAAGCGGAGAAGCAATGTAAGGCAGGAAAAATTCTAATAAGTTGGAAATAGGAAAAATAGTAAATGGTTTTGCAAGACCAGAAGGGCAAAATTGTCATTAAAAAGATGGTCAAACCTACATGCGCTTCTGCAATCCCAAAGCTCGAGTGAGAGCTCTCCACAAATTGGCCGAGTCCTCGCACCATTTGCCATTTCCTCCCTTATTTAGATATGCAAATATTCCGCATTTCCTTCACTATCCATTTCATTCGAAATCCAAGCTAATGCCTGATGATCATTTCATACATTTAATCCCTTTTCTTTTGTTTGATCCAGGTCAATATTCTTCTTTCTCCATTTGAATGATCACTCATCATACGTTCAGTTACTTGATTTTTATACATTAATCTTGTTAATGATTTTTAAATCATGAATTTCTTCACGTGAAGATCTAAATGGGAGCCATTTCTTTCTCCGGGGCCTCATCTGGTATTCTCCCTGGCTATCACCTTGTTTCTTCGGCCACATTTGATAAGAATGTTCCAAATTTGTGTCCTTTGCGGCGTCCTCTGATCTTTTCCAGAGCCTCTAGAAGAAAAAGGTTCCAACTTTTTTCCGTAATCGTATATTGCCTATTTATTCCTTTTTATGGATCATGGCTTAGAAAAAAATGTTATTTTACATTTCATAAAGTTTTTGGGCTTTGTATTGGAATTTTGCAGGAATTTATTGTTCAATGATAACGGGCATTGTAAAGCAAGATTTGTTGTTTTATCAAGTACGGTAAGCTTGGATTTGGATTTGGTGCAATTTAATTTGTTTACAAGAGTATATAGTTTCTTTACACTATATGGACGATATGTTTGTTATTTAAATTATGGGTGGAGGAAAAAGTCTAGGTAGGGAAAAGAAAAAAGGAATCCGCAGTATTTTGATAGAAAACAAATTCAAGAAAACAATAAATCAACCAAACAGAGAATCAAATAGGAATTGAAATGAAAGAAGATACCAATTTCATTGTTAAAAAGACTGTAAACCCAAGATTGCAATCCCCAGGAAGATAACTTCCCTCTCCAGCAAAGGAGCCCTGCTCAACAGCAGCAAGAAACTAAAATGATCAAAAAGATAATGCCCCCTCCCTCTGATCCTAGCTATATAACAAAACAAAAGATGAAACCGTTTCTTCCTAGTGTCCAGCTAGGCAATAGGTGTGCTATTTTTCTCTCTCCTACCCTTAGCCGAATTATTCCAACCCAATTGACAGTGTCCAGCTAAATTCCTTCAATACCCCTGCTGCACTGCTGTTTCCTCAATCCCCTGTTGCACTTGCTGCTGCTTCTTGCGAGAGTAAACTTGCAGTTTCCTTGGCCCAAGTGAATCCGGTTCCAGCAGCTCATCTTGTATATCAACATCTCTATCATATGTAAGATGCGGAAAGTTTTCCTAAGCCAGGCCCCCTTCTTGTTCGGGACAAAAAAAAAAAAAAAGAAAGAAAAGAAAAGCCAGTCACCCTTTAAGCCCCCAGTACGTCCTAGCCCCACCAAGAAATCATTTGCACATGCAAACTTTATTTGATGTTTGCTTTCATTATTATTACTATTATTAGGGCAGAAAACTGTTTAAAATGAGAGGAAATTTTTAAGTATTGCGGGTTTTCTAAATTCTAAAATGTTCTAGTTTAGGATTATGGGACCATATTTGTGCTTGTTACGAGGGCTATTGGACACGATGACCTCTTGATGAGTGCCATAATACCTTTGACCCTCAACATTTATTAACTCAAATATTGCGTTTTCAGTCTTTTCTACTCAGAACAGGTTAGTACATGAATCATAAGATTTACACCTATGTCATATATTGTCATGCAGTCATATAAACTTAGTTAATTGATGGATTTATTAGTTAGTGGATCATATGTTAACACAACTATCAGCCCTTCCATTGCTATAACAATAGATCACTAAAAGTTTATGGCTCGAGGGGTTGTCAAGACGATTTACTTGCTCAATTAAGATAAACAGTACTATCAGAACTGTTGCCTCACCATCAATATTAGACATATAAATAGAGCCTTGTCAGACTTATTTTCAAAAAAGTATTGCGAAACAGTTGGCATGCCTGCACTAATGGTAAGCTATAGAAGTATTTTGAGTTCTAGATTCGATAGCGAAGCTATGTGTGAAGTAGTACATAAGAGAGACTCATGGTTGCTAAATTTCAAAGCAGGATGATTCCAATGACCCCTCTCAAAGTGCCACAAATGAACTAATAGAAGCTAAGCAAGCTCTGTTTGAGGCCCAAGCCAGACAGGAGGCAATCGAAAGAGAGAAGGATCAGTTGCTCAAAGACTTGGTTCATTCTGAGGGTAAGCAGCAGGAGTATGTGGCTACCATACTGCATGACAAAGAGTTAGCTATTTCAGAGCTCAAGGCTGCTGAATCATTGCTCCGTCAGAAGCTGCAGGATACAGTGGATGAGAAATCCATTCTGGAATCTAAGATGGTCCTTGTAAAACAAGATGCTGTTGAACTTGCAGTGCAAGTGGAAAAGCTAGCAGTGATTGCTTTTCAGCAAGCAACATCTCACATATTAGAAGATGCCAAAATGAGGGTCTCTGCTGCTGAAATTACTGCTGCTGAAGCAGCTTCTCAGATCGAAAAACAAATTAAGAATGCATCTGAAGGTACCATATTGTCAATTGTGGAACAGTCAAAAAATGCTATAGAGAAGGCCCTGGATGCAGCTGAAAAAGCTTGTGACCAAGTGACAAAAGCTGTGGCTATGTTTACTGATAGTAGTTGTCCGGTTGATGAGCTTGCTTCCATCAAATCAGAGAATATTAAATTACAAGGCATTGTAAGTGATTTAGAATCTCAGTTGCTGATTACAAGAAGTGACATTGATAAGTTAAAGGCAGAACTGGACAAGGTCCTGGCACAAGCAAAAACCTATGAACTCCAAGCCAATGATGCTGAGAAAGCATTGCTTGAATATCAGGAGTCAAACAAGCAAAAGGCTGCTGAAAGAGAGGAGGAGATTAGGATATTGTTGGAGAAAATGAAGGAGGATGCCGCAGAAAGAAAGAAGGCAGCATCAGAGGCTTTTAAGGCTGAGCTGGAAAGCATCAAGGCTTCTATTGAAGCTGCTAAAGATACAGCACAATCAAGAGAAAATGCCTATAAGAAGAGATGTGAATCATTGCATAGGTCATTAAGGGCCTTAGATGCCACTCTAAAGATGTGGAAGCAGAGAGCAGAAATGGCTGAGTCTCTATTTTTAGAGGAAGAGAAGAGTGGAGATTCTGTCTTTGTAGTCAATGGAGGGCGTATAGATCTTTTGATTGAGAATGATGCACAGAAGTGGAAACTCTTGAGTGATGGCCCTCGTAAAGAGATTCCTCATTGGAGGGCAAGGAGGATCAGGACTATCCGTCCCAAGTTTCCACCTAAGAAGGTTGATGTATCTGAAGCATTCACATCCAAATTCAGAGATCTGGATATGCCGAAACCTGATGAAGTGTGGTCAATTGCTCAAGAAAAGCCAAAGGAAGGGGATAAACTAATTGAGCATGTAATTGAGAAAGAAACAATAGAAAAGAAGAGGGAGGACTTGGAACAGGCTCTTCAACGAAGCACAATACAGTGGCAGAGGACCGTAGAACATAAAAAATTAGGTATCTCCGTCTTCGAATTTACATTTCATGTTCCACATAATGTAATAACAGAACACAGTCTATATCTGATTTAGTAATTGTGTGGACTTCAATGCAGAACCAGGAACCGGTACAGGACGTGAGATTGTGGTTAGAATACTGATCACACTGAAAAATGCATTTTGATTATTTATTTATTTTATTTATTTTTAATGCAACATGCAGTTATGTTACAGCTTTTGGTGCTTGATTGATGTAGTTTTGTGCTGGAAAGCTTAAGTGTCTAATATATGCCTTATCTTAGGGTAATTTTTGATATTTTACTGGAAGGTTTTGATTTATAAATATTAAACTTTTTATTATATTTTCTTCCAAAATCAAGATCTTTGCTTAATGAAAGCATAAGGAAATTTCAAAAGAAAAAAGAAAATTCATGTTGGGGGTTGTGTTGGTTAAGTTTATATTGAAACTGGATTAAAAATTAGATGTCTTTGAGCATTAAAAATAGTTTGGACAGATATATATGACAGTTTTTGAAACAAAAACTTAAATAATTGTTGTTTTATGTTATGGTTTTTTCAGAATCCTGATTCCTGTTTGTATTGGCATATTCCTGAGTAAAATGCTTCTTGTGAACGATGCAATGCAATGTTGCCTGAATTTTCTAGTATCAGCCACATGGTGTTATTTTTGATTGCATGAGGTGGAAAACAAGAGCATCCATCTCAAGCATATTATTTTAGTGTACTATTTAGCTACAATGACAATGATGAGATGGATTACTAGAAGTATTAGACTGCCTGGGGGATTACGCCATATTGTTTACCATGAGCACTTGGGGGGAGAGTGAGTTTTCAGTGTGTACCAGTTTCTGAACAGATCAAGTTAGCGTTACGAAGCACTCCTTTTATTATTATTGTTTCTTTTGTACTTTAGTGGTTTTCAACAAATCTTGTCTAGCTCTTTGTAGGGGGATACATTTGAAATTTGCTTTTTCAAGGATTGGTTTTACTGCTGGTTCCTCGTGAATTTGGTGTATTTGCAGCACAATACACACCACAAACACTTATATATTTTAATCTACCACTCTTGAAGTTTCAAGGTTTCAACTGGGAAAGCTGGAGAAGAAAGTGGTATGTGGAGTTAGCTCCTAAAGCTGCTGATTTATCACAATGTGGGATAACTTCAGTGTGGTTCCCACCACCCACACAATCTGTTGCTCCTCAAGGTTTGTCTCAAAAATTTTTGTTCCTTTGTATATGTGTATATGCATGTGTGCATATGCAGCCAATGAAAATGAAGTGGTCAGAATACTAGTTACCTTTTTAGTTCTTTAATTCGTGCCATTTAAATCCAGTAAACCTATTGTCTTGGCATTTAGAAACATTATATTCAGTTGAAACATTATTCTGTTGCCTGCGATAGTGAAGGAAAGCCCTAGTGATGGGTTCCGTTGACTTGAATGTTAATGTTTTAATAAAAGTAATTGGAAGCCCTGACTGTTTATTCAGCAAATTTAAAATTGAAATTTCATAAATATTTGCGATTAATGTGCAGGTTATATGCCTTCAGACCTCTACAACTTGAATTCATCCTACGGTTCTGAGGAAGAACTGAAGTACTGCATCAAGGAAATGCATTCTCATGATCTTCTGGTAAGATTTAATTTTTCAGACTCAGTTTGGTGTGCAATTTTGCATCACAATTCGTGATTTGTAATCTAAAATTTTATTGGAACAAATATGGAAAAATTTTATGGATTAATCCCTTGTTACTTGCATAATTTAGAGACCTAATTTTGTTGAAAAGAGAAGAGTCACCTTTTAATTTGTATGCAAAAAACTGAAGTAATAATAAGTAGAATAGTATATGTACCACTGAAACTTACTACTATAAGTGAAGCATTTTTTTATTTGAAAGTTCATAATGAAATTTGTCTCATCTGGTTGGTATGCATGAGAATGCAAGTAGGTAAAGGGAAAAAGGAATAGGGGACTTGAAAGGATGCAATTATGATATTCTGGAAACAATAAAACTTTGAATGTGCTTTTTATCACTTCTCTTTACCTAGCTGGGTACACTGGTTAATCAGGAGCCTCTTTCGGGATAAGTTAATCACTTAATTAAGCATATCTTCTATTTCTATTTATTGCTTATTCATGTCATTTGAATTCATAAATTTTTGCAATTTTTATTTTGAGTTATCAATCTGCATTTTTCCTTCACATTTGTCTGCGTTTTGCCCGTATTCTAGTTCTGTGCATAATTTAATCTTAGTTATCTAGATAATTAGTTTCTTACATTTGATATGAAGATATGATTGTCATATTTTTTGGATATGCTGGCTAACAATATTAAGGATATTGTTTAACATGTCTGTGTGTACAGGCCTTGGGAGATGTTGTACTAAATCATCGATGTGCGCAGAAACAGGTAGCTGATATGGCTCTTATTTTTATGTTACTTGCCATATGTTGGAGCCTGTGGTCAAAAGGATATGTGCTGTCACAATAAGAATAAGATTGTACAACTCTATACTTGCCCCTACAAAAACTGAATTCAACTTCTTTTTGGTTTCATTTATCAAAGAAAGAGGTTCCGACGAGTTATATCTCTGGTTCTTGGTAATAGAGCTCAGCATGTTGCTCCTTTTGATTTATAAGAAGTGGTATAACCTATTTTTAAGTGTGCATTGTTATGAATTGAATGGATGGGGGATTCAGTCTAGTTCTGGCTTGATGCTTAATCATCTCGGCTAAGAACACGTGTCGACCTACCCTTCACCTTTGCCATACTTTTCCACACCCTAAGAATCAAGAATCAAGTATAGCTTTATTGAAAGAGACTATTCAAACTACTTCTTTACCTAGTATAATAAAATTTATTTCAAATTTGTTAGGTAGCTCCACTGGGCTTGACAATTGATTTTTCAATCACTTAAATTCCAGGAGGCTATTTGAGAGAATGGCATACACTATTAGATTCTACTTTACACCCTATCATGCAAAAGCTGCAGTAAAGAATGCCAATTCCCAAGGACATTCACAATTTTAATTAGTTCATATGTTAGAAATATAACCTACTCTTGATGCGTCAACTATAAGTTTGAGGGTTTAGATTTTTATTTTGAATAATTGCCATTCGCATTAATTAGTTAAAAATTGCCCTAACAAATACAAAACCCTTGTAATTGTCATGAATTGCCGCTTAGCCCGCTGTACTCCTTTTTTCCTCTCAAATTGACACATGTACTTTTTTTTTTTGGTGCAAAAGGGCACATGTTTTTACATTTTAGGGTTCATTGAAACACATTTGAACGACCTTGGAGCTGACACTCCATGCCAGCATTTGAGATATCATGTCAAAATTAGGCGTTTCAATGAATGTGAAAAATTAAAAATATGCGCTTTTTCTACCAATAATACCCGTATAAGAGTCAGATTAAGCAAAAAAAAAAAAGGTATTAGAGGTTAGCCTAAGTGGCAAAAATCAAAGTACCTAAGGTTTGGTATGTATCAGGCCTAAAATATTTCTGTAGAAGATAAGGTCAACCTGCACTTGACCATGCCTCTAGTTGTTATGGGTTTCATGTGATGTGCTTGTGGTGTTTGTTAGATGTATACGATCTATACTTCAGATACTCATGTACATGCTTGAACTTTAATTTGAGCAGCTCGTGGTAAATTCATCGTCTATGTGATTTCAGAGTCCTAATGGTGTTTGGAATATTTATGGTGGAAAGCTTGCGTGGGGTCCAGAAGCCATTGTTTGCGATGATCCCAATTTCCAGGGTCGTGGAAATCCTTCAAGTGGTACGTAGTCAGGCCAAATTGATATATGTTGAGAGAAAAACAGTGATATATTGTAAAATGAAAGTTGTGAAAACACCATAATTGTAGTTTCACTTTTCTGTTATTGGAATGTACTTCATATGTATATTTCATCCCAAAGAAAAAAGAAATTGTAAGTTACAGCTAATGAGGCCATAATCTTAGTGGAAGCAAACTATTCAGCTGCTTCTCCATATTGTATCCTTCTCAAAAGTGCTAGGTTTTTCCACTTTATGGTCTCTTCTTCTTACAACATGAATTACTACTGTATTAAGAAAGCTTCTGTATTCTATCCAGGTGATATATTCCATGCAGCTCCAAATGTCGATCATTCACAAGACTTTGTACGTAGAGATATTAAGGAGTGGTTAAATTGGCTTCGAAATCATATTGGTTTTGATGGCTGGCGCCTTGACTTCGTGAGGTGGACTTTATGTTTCTCTTGATTCTTTTAAAAAAATTCAAATTTGCTTTTCCTTCTAACCTACTGAGACACTGATACTTGTTCTTTTGTGTTGTTTGCAGAGGTTTTTCTGGTACATATGTTAAAGAATATATTGAAGCTTCAAATCCTGCATTTGCTATTGGCGAATACTGGGATAGTTTAGCTTATGAAAATGGTAGTTTGTGTTACAACCAAGGTACACTACTAATGCCTGGATTTATATGCATGATAGGTTCCTTTTTCGTTACTCGAAAGCCAAAAGGAGTTTTCCTTCACTTGATAAAAAACTAATTAAACTTGTTTGGGTTACAGAGGTACTAACATTAATAGATAAATGTGCTGTGACAATCATTGTGTTAGGACCTGTTTCAAAGACACAAAACACAGCAACACAAGAAGAGAAGAACTAGCCAAATGAAGGCTAATGTATATTGTATTAATGCTGTAAAAAGGGAAATACAAAGGTAGTGAGGAATTCGAGAGCCTCACTTCTCTCCCCTAAACAAATACCAAATTCTTCCCCCTCTCCTCACACTAACCTACCCTTATTTATAACAGAAATCCAACCCAAGGCCCAACTAATTCCCACAGCCAGTGAGTTCCCTAATTGCCCTTTATAACACAGCAAGGGCCTCATGTAAATATAACGGGGCCTAACATTACCTGCCGCTCAAGAATCAACCTTGGCCTCAAGGTTGGAAGTAGGGAGCTGGGTTGCGATGGTGTCGAATCTCCTACTTCAGATTGAACCGATAGGCACTTGGCATCAGCATTAAGTCGCATCTTCTGTTGGGCCTTGTGCAACTGCTGCAGTAATCCGTCTAGACTAGCAACTCGGTCGTCTAGATATTGCTCACTTTCTTGATTAGTAGTGGATCCCCATTCATGCATGGCCACAGGGGGAGGAGTATGCCCTTAGAGGTCGTGGAAAAAAATGAGTTCCAAGGAGTAGCTCACATCTATGGCCTGCAATAACACAGTTCGACACAAAGTTGGGTCCCCTGTTAACGTCACCCTCTGCGTCCCCACCTCAAACTCCACCGATACATCCACCCAATTCATGCAAGGTGTTGGAAGCAGCCAGTAGTACCCAAGGATCAAACCCGTGTTGCCCAGTTGGGGATGGAAAAAATCAGCTATGATCTCCACTTCAATAAGTGGGAGGCAGACTGGTCTGCACCAGCCCTTCATCATTCGCAGCTCATCCTCAGTGAGCTATCGAAATGTTGGCGGTGGTTGAGATGCCGAGGTCCAAGGGGTGATCAAAAGAAAAATAAGAGTAGAAGTTGCAGAGGAGGGCGTTGTTGCCCTTGGAGATAACGACATAGATTGAGAATTGGAATTGGGGCCAGGAGAATTTGTAAATAGGGCCATACCTGTAAATGAGCCAGACCTGCTGTTGAAGCCTCTTGGGGTGGAAGTGGCCCTGAGTTTGGTATCTTCATCTTTATCTCCTATTATTTGGGCCAAGTTCATCATTCGGCCTAATCCATTGGGCTTCTAAAAACTCAAATCAAACTTCAGATCCTCCTTTAGCCCATTGTTGATTCTATGCTCCATTACCACTTCTTGAAGGTCGGGTAAAAATGAAGAGAATAGTTCAATTTTTTTCCTGTGCTCTCCCACCGTGGATGGCTGCCGGAGAGTCAAAATTTGCTTCCTCAGATCTCTGGCCTGAGTGTTTCGGAAACGCTCCAGCATCGGCTTCTTGAACTCGTCCCACCCATGGAAGGTCCGCCGGCTGTTGTCATAGAAGTACCACGACAGTGCTTCCCTTACCAGGCAAACGGCAGCTGACCGGAGTTTGTCCTCCGGGGAAGGTCCGTTGAAGACTGTTAAACATGCAGCTCCTAACATCCAACCATCTGGAGCTTGTTCATCAAACACCGGAGATTCTAGTTGTTGCGGCAGGCTCTCCGATTTGGGCCAAACAAACACGGAGTTGGAGTCGTCCTCAGTTTCCGCTTTAGACTCTTGCCCCTCCTTAAGTTCGCCGGTTCTACAATCGCCGGAATCCAGCTGCGAAATCTCCTGGATTGGTTTTGGTGTGACCGGTGCCTCCTCCATTTGATCCAGATTGAGCTTGCGGAGAATGGACTGGATTCCTTCTTCTATCACCGGTAATCGCGCCATTGATTGGTTAATGGCGTCCACATCCAGGCGTTCTAGGCGATCTAGTCGTGCCAAGACCTGCTGTAAATTAGCTTCCAAAACTTCAACCCTTTGCTCCATCTGCTGAAATTGAATTTCCATGGATCGTTTGCTCTGATACCACTGTTAGGACCTGTTTCAAAGACACAAAACACAGCAACACAAGAAGAGAAGAACTAGCCAAATGAAGGCTAATGTATATTGTATTAATGCTGTAAAAAGGGAAATACAAAGGTAGTGAGGAATTCGAGAGCCTCACTTCTCTCCCCTAAACAAATACCAAATTCTTTCCCCTCTCCTCACACTAACCTACCCTTATTTATAACATAAATCCAACCCAAGGCACAACTAATTCCCACAGCCAGTGAGTTCCCTAATTGCCCTTTATAACACAGCAAGGGCCTCATGTAAATATAACGGGGCCTAACACATTGCAACCCAAAGATGAAGATCTGAAATTAATTATTGTGAGGGATGCCGTATTTCTGATTGGAAAATGACATGTTCATCAAATTTTAAATAATTAGTAAAACTTGCAGCTTAGACTAAGCTTTATAATGAAGAAGGGCAATATGGCAATACTGGCTATGACAATCCTAGAATATTCTGCTTTTTCAGTAGGGTACATCTTGATGTAAGAGAAGAAAGTTCAAGTATAAATATTTTCATCTCTTGCAAGCTGGAAGCAATATAAATTTATGTTGTTGTAGGGTAAAAACATATTTCATGGTAATCTAAGCTTTTTTTTGTGCTAGATGCTCATCGGCAAAGAATAGTCAATTGGATCAATGCCACAGGCGGTACTTCCTCAGCATTTGATGTTACAACAAAGGTATTTTCTGGGTTCTATCTTGCTTATCGTTTCTCAAATGCCCTTAATTCCTGAATACTTTTAGAACAAGTACCATGCTTCTTTCTGCAAAATTTTGCCTTCATATTAAGTATATTTCTTGCAAGTCAATACGTTTTTCTTGTTATCTTACTTAGATGAAAGTGAAGTAAATAAACAATTGGAATTAGTGGCATGCTTTCGTCTTAGATATATTTGGAGGGGTTTTAGCATAAGGGTTAATGCCTTTCAAAAGAATTCACAGTGTTGGTCACTATAGAATGTTCTGATCTACTCCGGAGTTGGTATGGTTGAACGCTTTTCTTTATACCTTTCCCTTCATGTCATGCTAAATAGATACTTTGAGGATATGCTTTTTCTCAAGACTTCCAGGCATGGCATTTGTTCCCGTTCCTCTGTCATTTTCATGTGCTGTAGCTTCTGTCTTCAGCTTTTTAGTTGAAACCACTACCAAACTCTGTATCATCTCTCCCTCTCTCTCTCTCTCTGTGGGCATGCATGTGCGTGTTAAAAGAAGAAATTCATGGATTAATGTATATGATAATGGAAGCTAATGTCATTTTTTCTTTGTTTACCTACTATAATTTTGTCAGATATATCAAAGACTGTTCCATTCAGGGATGTTCATAATTATTTCAGGATCTCTGCATTTGTTTCCTTGTCTTTCTGTTCTTTTCTATTCATTTGTCTTTAATAAATTTTAGCATACTAAAGAAGTTGCATTTCTCAGAGGTATTTTAAGCTTTCAATTTACCTAAAGAAAAGCTTGATTGAGTTTCTGTCATTGTCATTCACTTGAAATGTTCTTTAAGTCACACTCACTTTCAGGAACTTATCATTTGAACAAAATTATGGATCAGTCTCAGCAGAGCACCAAGTAGAAGCACCTGATGCATAATTCAGGCAGAAAAAGTTGCATGGCTATAGGCTATAGCTAATTTTTGGTGACAAACGTTTGTAATGGCAAAAAATAATTTGAGATAATAAAACTCAGTATTTGCATATACATCCTGCGACATTTTTCTTTAGAAAGAAAATGAGAGAGTAATTGTGGTGTTGAGTTTCTTATTTTTAGAATGTCAGCTAGACGCTTTTGAGTTTTTCCATTATCAAGATATCCTTGGAAAAATACAGAAGGAAAAAGGAAATATGGAAGAGCAATATGTTCATATTAATTTGCTCTATTTTATGTTTTGTATTTTAAAATGGAACGTCTTCAGTTATTGGTATACTTTAATAAATGCCAAAGACCTGCTAAGTATTATGATTTTGTATTAGTTCATGATTGTCCTTGTTTTGCATGTTATCCTCCTTTTTACATGTCCTTGGCGTTTGGCACAGGGTATCCTCCATTCTGCTTTGCATAACCAATATTGGAGGTTGATAGATCCTCAAGGAAAACCAACAGGAGTTATGGGATGGTGGCCTTCTCGTGCTGTCACATTTTTAGAGAATCATGATACAGGATCTACACAGGTTCCATTTTCTCTCTCTCTCTCTCTCTCTCTCATTTGCACAACCCAAGAAAGCATCACTTTAAAGTCATGAAGTTACCAAAACTTGCAAGATTTTCTAATAATTTGCTTGCTATGGCTATTTTTGCCAATATAGGATAAATGGCAGTCTTATCCTGTGTAGTGTGAAACTGTTAATGAATTTATATCAGTCTATTCAGAGTTTGACCCTTACAAGTCATAGAATTTTTTTTCCTTCTGTCCAAAAGTATAATAATACAGTTTTACTGTTGGTAACACAAGTTGGACGTGGTTTACACTCTTACAACATTACAAATAAAAAGTTCGCCTATTTAAAATTCAACAGAGAAAAGTAACAATTATCAGTTTGTGGAGGTTTTGGATCTCTAGAATCATGTGCTAATGGTAGTGTTGTGGAATATGCTCTGCATATCATGCTTGTGAAAGGGAACAAAGGCATAGAAGGGTGTGTGCAAGAAAGCAAGGTGCAATTTAGTAATTATCGAGCTAATGGCATACATTTAGCAAGAATAAACTATCACTATCACAATTCACACTTCAGTTATTAGGCATCTTTCTTGACTCAAACTAATAGCATGGTCTTGTAAAATTTAACAATAGACAAAGTCAAGCAGCACCAGTTATTGAAATTGATGCCATAGTCTAGTAATCTTGAGCTATGAAGAAAGTCATGCATGAAATTTGCAGCAGCACCAGTCAATGGCTAAGAACTTTACCAGTTACTATCCATAATTACTGAACGCCCATAGAGCTCTGCATGTATATTTTTCTAATTCTAGGTTGATCTACTGATTTTGATGGGTGTTTCTCTTGATTTTGTATTCTCTTTTGCTTGAATTTGGAGGTGTGAAATTGAATAATAAACTTCACATTTTCAATTTCTCAAATATAATTAGACATGGATATTGAGATAAATGAACTAACTATTTTCTGTTTTGTTTCAGGGTCATTGGCCATTTCCACGAGATAAACTGACACAGGGATATGCATATATTTTGACCCATCCTGGAACAGTTAGTTCTAAACCCTTAAAACTGCGAAGTAGTCTGTAGAAAATGCCTCTCTCTGTGCCTGCACATGCATATTTAGTATGCATTAACACGAAGAAATTATTTTATGGTTCTCTAAAACAGGGTGCAATCTATGCTACTTGCTGATAATTAACTAGATCTGAAATTTCTTTTTCCTCTAAATCTTGTTATCTAACATGGATTTTTTTTTTTTTTTGCTTGATTCTTCAGCCTACAATATTTTATGACCATTTCTATGATTTTGGGATCCGAGATGTCATCACAGAGCTGGTTGAGGCTCGAAGACGAGCTGGTATCCATTGCCGGAGCTCAGTGCAGATATTGCATGCAAACAATGAAGGGTATGTTGCACAGATTGGAGATACACTGGTGATGAAGCTTGGACATTTTGATTGGAACCCCTCCAAGGAGAATAATCTGGATGGAAGCTGGCAGAAATTTGTTGATAAAGGATCTGATTATCAGTTGTGGTCAAGACAATGATCCAATAGAAACCAGGTCATTTTAGATTTTACCTTTTATGAACTTGTATCATTGCCCAAGAGTAATGATCACTCTATTTTGTAACTTTGCTTTGAATAAAATAAAAGCATTCTTGGACTTGCTGTATACAAATAATAAGAGGCTCAATTTTATTCAATTGGATTGACTTTGTTAAGTTTTGTACCCCTGATGTCTGCCATGCTCAAATGTGAGATCTGAATTTACCTATTTTATTAACTGATTGATTCAAGGAATATATATATATATATATATATATATATATAGAAAAAAAGGAAAAAAGTTATTTCTGTTACAATGAAACTTGATCCTTCACTTGATTTCTAAACAAAATTATATACCATATTTGGACGTGAAAAAAAAAAAATTCTATATTTGTATAGTTTAGAACTACTATAAAATTTTAATTGTTTGAATAATGTCAGTTCTACATTTTTATTTTTATAAGGTTAATTCTACATTTAATAGTGCACCAACAAAATTTTTTATAATCTTTTTAGAATAATGAAGCTTTTACAAAAATCTTTTATAACAATCTCCCACACATTTCAGCAAGGCAAGCAAGAAATTGTGCTACTAAATCATTTTTAGTAGGTTATACAGAAAAATGTAGTACTTTATCCTTAGCAGCTGTGTGAAATTGAATCTGATTTAATTTAAAAAATTTGCAGATTTTCCATCGTTTATACTAAAAATGATTAAAAAATATTTTCATTTGATAATGTGAAGTTTATTATTTGAAAACCAGTTTACAATTTCATATTTAGATAATAAATAGAGTTTATTAATTTAAAAAATAATGCAAATAGCTCTTGACGAAAATAATGATTTAGATATTTATATATGTTATAGATGTACCTTAAAACGTAATGATAATTAATGAGAACAATTTAATATTCTTATTTTATTTTGCTATAAGTGTTGATTACAATGTATGTGTCGATCGAGGCTTTATAATGTGGCACAGCTGCAATTGTCATAAGCTCCAATTTATTTTGGCTCCCACCGTTAGTGCCTTAACCCTTTATAACCCTCATTTCCACCACCGCTGCTGAGACCATCCATTGCCACCGCCATTACTTCACTGCAACAACTATCATTGCTAAATGAAGTATCCACAAGATCATTGCCATTATAATATGGGAATAATTGAGTTGTTGTCTTTATAGTAAAATGGCAAACAGTAACGAGCATTGAATGCCATTCAGTTGCATTCTTTATTAAATTGGAGAAGTAATTGCATCAGAAGTTACTGATGGTGATTGATAGGTTGCCAAAATCCAAGAGAGGACTCGTCGGGATTTGGTCTGTAAAAGTTCATAATTTAGAACTCTCACCAATGAAGTGATTCTCAAGAACTGAACCACAGTTAATGCAGATTGCCAATTGTGATCAAGAACCACTGGGGTATAGTATCTCTTTGCAATCCCTACAAAAATCTATAATATCTTCCAAGAAGTTAATTGTTTATTGTGATTAGGGCGGATTGTAGGAGGCTTATCCATTTCCTTTACATAAATAAATTTTCTTCGTGTAGGACCACGTAAGCGAAATGCTATCATAATAGTAAATGATTTTCTTAATTCTTACAAAACCTAAAGGAAAATGAAGGAATATATCCGAAATTAAAGGAAAAAAAAAATTAAAAACAAGCTATCAACAGATTGCCCTTTCATGACCAGGATGAAGTTAATCTGTAAGGCCCATATTCTATGAGAGGCAAAAAGGTTCAATCTCCTTGTGGAGATGACACGATGATAGAATTTGCAATAAATAAATACATAAATGTTTCTTTCCCAAAAACAGAAATAAAAAGAAAAAGAAGAAATTGAATGGAACATTCTTACGTTTGGATGTTTGAAAACAAAAGAGAACACATTCCCACCAAATATTGTCAGGTAGGTCTTGTTGGCTGCCCACCAATTAGAGATCCTCTCCTCGCATAACAAAGTAGCCCCACAAACTAGTTATTATATTAAAAATTACAACAAAATAATTAATTGACCAGTGCTTGTTTCTTGTTCTTTATTGAATCAGCTTCTAGCTAGAAAAGATTTCAGCTTTCATAGTATCTTACATCACTTTCCCTAACATGAATCAGATGCTGATACTGATACTGACAAGGTGGATTCATTATAAAGACAAGAATCGCCTAAGAAAACTGACGTGTCACTGATATTTCCACTCAAATTTTGTTAAAAAAGGGAGAAAGTACTTGGAAACCTTTCAAGCTTCAAAATAACTATGCTCTCCTTGAGGTCATATAAAGCCATTTTTTGTCAGTTATCACGTACCCTTCGGGAACATCGAGGGTCAACAGAATCAATGTCTGATACCTTGTACTTTTCAAACAAAACAAAATTCCTTATAAAAAAGTTAGTGAAGCAAGTCTCTGCATCCTTTTCAGTGAGATCTCTTTTGGTGCTCCCCAATAAGACTGCAAAGACAAGATAACAACAACATACATGTGCCAGCACAGAACCTTCTTTTGCCCCACTACCATCAATATCCAATTAAACAAAGTGCAACCCATCAGTGGAAGCTACTCTAAGAAATCCCTCGCTATGTAATTTCAAGGAAACAATGTAAAAGTTCATCAATTTTTTGCCTTGCCCTATTAATATACCTTCATCGTCAAGATGTCACCGAATCGTTCTTTCTCCAGCTCATACCTGCATAAGAGGTTAGGAAAAGAAAGAGGGGAGAGGGATCTTTAATTGCGGAAACAGATTATATTAGCTAGTTTAACTAATTTTTATGTAACAAGCACTAGAGAACATCCACACTACTGATCCTCTTGCTCTATGAAAAGTTGATCTGAATACTCCCTATTCTCCTTCAAATTTCATTAAGATATACTAGAAACAATATATACTTTCTCAAAAATGACAACAATTGGCCTTCGATTAAAACTAAAATGCGGCTCTAGTCACTTGGGTATTCACCAGTCCACCATTCCATTTTGCACTATACTTCTTCCTTGAATGTCAATCTTTCAAGTTAATAAAGAGTTATGACAGGAGGGGCACAGGTAATAGTGTGGTATGCAGAATCAAACAAAAAGAGGATTCAGTTCCCGATAAATAGTTGATATTCAAAGTGAGATACATTGTACCCCCTCAGGCAGATTCCGAGGCATGGGAATTGCTGTGATGTATCTTTGGGGAATCGGTTTTGGCACATCAAAGGATGATGAGGTTCCAGAGGCATCCATTTGTCCCCTAACATGGAACCTGGCAAAACGATTGATGACAGCAACCCTTTCCAATTCATGCAACTCTGCTCTGATGCCTGCAACTGATGCTGTCTTTTCTAATCTGCAATATCAAATGGAGTATATTGAGAAAAAGTCAGGGGACTGTTGTTAGAATGAACAGTTTATATTATGGACTGCCAAAAAAAAAAAAAAGTCTTACTACTGGTGAAAACTACTATACCTTTGCAAGTCATTCTCCAGCTTCTTTGCTATATCCATGAAATTTTCCACAACTTCCATAAGTTGTTGAGAGATTTTGGGCTTCTCAGCATTGCTGGACAATATGAATTGATAAATAAGAAGTTTTGATTCCCCAAATAACTTCTGCCGAAACCATAGTACTATCCACAAGTAATATAAAATGCTTCTTTTTCATTTTTCTAGCGAGTAAACTTTCTAATAATTACTGAAAGAAAAAATAAGAAAAATAGAAACTCACATCTTATCCTTTAGAATGCAGTGAGCAAGACTACATGCATCCCCCAGTGACATTCTAGAAACAAAATATGATACGATGCCTGAGTTTGACGCCGAGTCTGCAGATAAAATGGAAGCTGATGGAGGACGAAACAATTGCTGAACAAGCTGTGTAGTTAGTATGAGCCTCCTCTTGGATCGATGTATCGGTTGTAGATCTTCAATCATTTCAACCTCATCTTCCACCTGCCAGTTAAAAGTAAAGAAACTAAGAACAGGCGATATGGAAAAACTTTGGTTACACAATCCCTCAACTAGAAGCACACCTTCTCAATCAGCCGATTTGTGGCCTGTGCCCAGTCTTGTTCTGCCACGCTGCAGAAACATATTAAGTCATCAAGAGAACAAAGAAGTGTAAGGAAATGGATATTGCGACTTAGATAATTTATGAATGAAATGAAAAGCAGAAGGAAAGAGAAAATAGCATCCAAATATCCTCTCCAGACCTTCCTGGCAACTCAAACTTGCACACATTTATTGACAGAGAGATAATAGTGGATATTGTGCAATCACCTTATACTTTGAAGCCTTCCGGAATTGTGCATCACTTCTTCATGCCATGGTATAAGCTCAATTTCCATGATCTTCCGCTTCTTTGGTCTCATAACAGATATTTCATTGGTGGCTTCTGAAGGTAACATATATGGGGACAACAACTGCTGACCTGCTACCAAGGCAGCATTTGGCCACACCCTGCTACCTTGGCCAGCACCAGCAGCATCTAACCGCTCAAAAGGAGGCTGAATGTGCAAATTCTGAGAAGGCATCCCAAGAGAGAATCGTGATGTAGCAGCTTTAGCAAGCCTAGAATCAAACACTGGCAACATCTGCCCATTTCTAAGAGTCCCATACTGCTTAAACCAAGAGTGAGCCATATGCAGATTCGCATGGCCTTGCTCTGTATGATTAGATAGCACACTGCTGCTAGTAGATTGAGTGTGAGAATCATTAGAACCTGCAGTGACCATCTCCTCATGTCTAGATTGAGAAGCAGTAAGCAGAGGAGAATTTAAAGCTGTACCATCTCTTGCTTCTGCTGAGAAGCTAAGCATTTGAGCATCCCCAGATGGAAAACTGGCTTGTGATATTGAACTTGGTCTGCCATCCAGTGGGTGTCCAAACCTAGAAACGTTCTCCTGTAACTGCTGTACCTCCAAATGAGCAGTACTTTGAACCTCCAAAGCATTGTTTGCGCTATTCATTGCATGCACTTGGTGCAGAAGGGCATAATTCTGGTTGTCATTACGTAAATGGCTGCATGCTTCGAGATTTCTTTCAGAAGCAGCTTGAGAAAGGCTGTCACTGTGCGTTATTTTATCAACATCTTGCTGGTGAGCATTAGACCCCAACAAGCTGGATGTAAGAGCAGTTGCATCTAAAAAAGGTTCTTGTCCCTGAGATGCACCACCTGATGAAGAATTATTTATATCAGATGATACTCGCTGCGGAAAAATTTCTTTTCCAGGGAGCTTTTCTCTGCGGTCACAGCCCTGTGAATTGAAAGATGCACCAGTATCTGATGATTTAAATCCACCTTTTAAGGCATCGTGGTCATTTGATGGTTGTGAAGCCAAAATGCTGCTCATTCGATTACTTGTTGGTTCAATGGTGGAAGACAAATTGGTGAACTTTTGAGGTTCTATTCCATAAGGTTGCCGCTGAGTTGGTACGTTTCTCCACACATTATACGGCCTTGAAAAATTCTGACCCTGTTGAGACATGCTTGACATGTTGGAAGGCTGAGAAACAGGCAAAGCATCCAAAACTGGAAATTGTTGATTGTTAGCATTGCTGTGCATTGACTGAGAAGCATCTTGAGTAGGCACTTGGTTAAATGGTCGAAATCTACTAGGAATGCCAGATAAGGATGCTTGAGAAGATTGAGATGTCACAGATACACCAGATGAGGGATGCATTTGAGACTGCCTGCTTGTTTGTGGACGATTTGGTGAGAATGGACTGACAGAGTTTCCTTGCATATTGATATGACTCTGTGTACCAGATTTATTTTCCCATTGTGGTCTTTGAGCAATGTCATGTAAAGGAGGGTAAGGATGAAATGAAGATGAAGGCGTGAACTGAGACTGACTTTTCTCTCCTAACTCAGCATTAACTTGTCTAGAGTTGAGATTATTTACAGCCTGTTGAAATGCCACAGGGGCAAGAACACTGTTCGAATTGCCCAACCTTTGAGATGGAGGAGCCAACCTCAAACCAAAACCTTGGGAAGCCGAAGACTGAGAGTACATCTGAGCAATACATGTATCACGTGAACCTGCTCCATGCATATCAGCCAATGAACTACAGTCGGCAGATCCAAACTGTTTAAGGGTGCTATATTCTGATGATTGGTCAACCTTGTTCAACAACTCAAGCATATGTTCACTGCCATGTTTATGTCATTTAAAATTCTATTAGATCTTCAATCACAAGCAGTACTTTAAGAACTATAGCAGTTCAGACTCAAATAATAACTTAGAAGAAATGGAAAAGAATGACATCCTTCACAATTATGCAAACAATAAGTGGATTGAAATGATAAAGAATGACAAAGAGAACTAAAATGATAATTAGTGCTCATAACAAGATTAATAAATCCTTAGCTTGCAATTTATTGTGTGAGCAAAACCAACCTTGTCTGACCGGTGACATTTGAACCATCAGGGGGAAGCGATCCATGGAAGGTAGCCATGGCATTTGAGCCATCATCCCCTTTAGAAGGTACCTGCTCTAATGTTCTCTGACTCCCATGTAGATCAGGAATGGATGCCTGTGAAAACAACAGATTATATTACTAACTAATTTACTGACAAGAGACAATCAAAAGAAGGATCATTGACAAATAGTGGGATTTCTTTATTTACCTTATCTATATGTATTGCACTGCTAGAACTGTTACCAAAAAGTTTTAAGTGCCCAAAATGTCCTTGCTCGCGGCTACTTGAGCCTTTCAAGCAGTCACTAGATTTCTCCCTTTCCTCATAATTCTGCTGCTTTTCGTGTGTTTCATTTTCTCCCTCATAAGAGTTAACTGCAATATGAAGGCCATTACTCATCTGATGTTGGCTTCTCACCATGCTCTCACTGCCTTCATCAGTTGAAATATCAGTGGAGGCTCCTTTTCTATGCTGTGCAGCACCTTGTAAATGCTCAAACATCTGTCTGGACCATGCATTATTTGAATGATTATATCTTTGATCCTTTTCTCCATCCTGAACTGCTGGCCTCTGAGGGTTGTAATTCACAGCAGATTCATGGGAGCGATCCTTGCAAATATCCTCTCTCTGTTCAACTGATAATTGCACTCCTGGTTGATGGAAGCCAGGGAAGCTAGGGCTCATGTTTGAATCAGTAATTTTCGAAAAATGTTTTGAACTGAAGGAGGAAGCTGTCTGCAAGTTGTTATCAACCCAGCCTGTCTGCTGTTGCTCGCTGTCCACAAAGTTTGAGATTTGGTTATCAGTTGATTGTTCTGTGTTTTGAAAAGTCAAGCCACTCCACTCCTCCTGCAGCCCGGTATCACTGCTGGAAGCCTCTGCCACAGCAGACTGCATAAGTGCACTCCAGCTCCCACTCTGAATAGAAGGATAAGATGAGTCTGGATTTTCCATTGTATTGCCAAAGCCTCCAGCACCAATGTCAGGTCGACTTCCAAAAGCATCCCAAATATTACTATCCACATTGTACAAAATCTTTGCTTCCATTGGATCTAGAGGAACCATACCCTGAGAAGAACCAAATTGCTTTGTTTGCTGAATTGCAGGCGAACCACCTTGTTCTTGTCTCCCATTAAACTCCTTCAGAGATGTATTGACATTTGGGGTGTTGCCCTCCTGAAGATTTCCCAGAAAAATTCCACTATTTAGACCCTGAACTGGAAGAAGTCCAAAATTACTTTTCATCTGAACTTCCTGCTTGGATGTCAAAGCTCCTTGGGGTAAGCCTACAAGATCTGGAACTGAATGGTGATCTCCTAATCCAACACTGCCAAATCCAGAAGATTGCATAATTAATTTTTGCGCTTGACCACCAGCCTTGGCCAACAAATTGACAGAATCATGGGATAGCCCTTGGATATGGGGATATTGACTCATGTTGCCTCTTGTATTAGTAATAGGAGTCCCATATAAAGAAACATCAAGTTGCTGAGGAGTAAGACCCATGGAAAGCAAACCATGACCTTGCTCTTGGGAGAAAACAACTTTATTAGATGCTCCTTGTGCAACAGGAGATGCACCTCGCTGCATCCAGTTCCTCAGTGTTTGCGAGGAATCATGAACAGGTGTTCCATTAATGAGGGGTGAAAATTGACCCCCGGCTGGCTGTCTGGAAATAGCAGAAAACTGGTTTAAGGGATTCTGTTGCCTCAAATCACCTAGCTGCTGCTGTCTCTGAAATTCTTGCAGTTGTTTGACCATCATGTGCTGCTGCCACAACTGCATGTCATTATACCCAGGCTGCTGCATTGGATGAGGCTGTGGATCAATCAGCTCTTGGTCTCTCACAAATTGTTGTTGCCCTCTAAGAAAGTTACAATCACCAGAAGTTTCAGTAATCTCTGACCTTTCAGAATTTGTTGTCAAGGTGGGACTGTCTGCACACTCATTTTCAGGCTGCGATTTGAAGATAGAAAAGCCTCTGGAACTCAAAATTCGCTGGTCATTACAGGTGCTCTCACAAAAAATCCCCGGCTGGTTATGGCATCCAAGCAAACTTTCATTTGCATTCAGTAGATTTTTTATGCTTAGACTTCTCGAATACTCTGATCTTGGAGTCAATTGCATATAGTTGTGGTTGAGTGGCACGTGCAGAGATCCACCATGATGTTCTTTCACAGAATCTGCAAAAACCAAAACAATTAGATAAATGCACCATTGATAAATATAGTTTCTTAAACCAACCTTTTCCACTTCTTATCAGGGAAGAGAAAGTGGCTTGTGTTGCATCAGGAAGCTTCTAAAAGCTTTTAAATGACTACAAGAAGCCATATGGAATCAGCTAAAGAGACACAGACAATGCATATAATTGATACCTAATGGCTGCAAGTTGTAGTTCTTCCGATTCAAGCTTGGTGGTCTACCAATCTGTGTCGGCTTTCCAATCCACTGATTGTAATCAGACACTGGCCAATTACCATCAACAGCTTGCAATAGATTCTGGTTCTGGGAAGAGTTGTCTAGTTCATACAGATTGTGGATCACGTCTTCAACTTCGTTATCAGGCATTAAATATCAAAACGCCAAAATATTTCCAGCTAATTGTTTGAGTAGACAGCATCAAATAACAATCCTGCAAAAGTTCATTAAAGTAAGTGAAAAACTAACAATTTTATAAGGATACTAGAAAGATGGACATCAAAAAAAAAAAATGCAAAACAAAAACATCAGAGCAGAGCTTGAAGGCAACAAAAATAAATAGTCAATAACCACAGACAGCATTAACTAAACTTACTTAAAACAAAGTAGACAGCATCTGCAGCATACATAAACGCAGGAAAACCAAACATAAACTTGGACATGACTCATTTGGTTGCTTAAAGAAACATAAAACAGTGACCTTGAACCTTAAAGCCACTCAAAATTCTCTTAATTAAATGAACCAAAGTCATAACTCCGTTTCAACTTTTAATCTTATTTTCCATATGAAAGCGAAGTGACCTCTAAATATATTTAAGCTTAGAATTCAAAACAATTAATCGCCCAAAAATTAAAATAAAACCAAAACAAAAACCAAATACTTCCCTAAAAGACAAATTAGTTAGTCCCCGCAGAAAAGTAATAAATAAGTAAATGGATAATTTCAGAAATTCATACACTAATCCAAACTATGCACTTCAAGATAAACAAAATTCGAAGCATCACAATGAAAAAAAAACAAAGCAAATTAAAACTAAACTCACTCACTCTAGAAAAACCCTAAACATAACAACCAACCCCCTTCACTTCTTTTCAAAAATAAGCATGTAAAACAGAACATTAACAAGCAAAATTCGCCACAATTAAGAACACAAGTAACACAATTAACACTAAAATTTTTCACTTTTAGCTAAAGAAGTATGATTACCAAAGACCCAGAAACACCCCAGGCAGAAGCACCATAAGTTTTTACCAAACTTGACAGTGTGTGTGATCTGAGAGGGCGAGAGTTTAGGGTTCTTTGGACACAAAGAGAGAGGCCAACAGTGAAGTAAACGGCATGCCGTTTTTCAAATGGGATCAATTAAAAAGAACCGAAAATTTGCTGAATGTTTGTTTAATTTTCTTTTTGGATTTCAAGCTCACAAATTTTCAGTTCCCTTTTAAAAAAAATAATAATAATAAAACACTGCTCTAAAGCTCTCACTGAACTTCTCGTTTGTCTCTCTAGAAATGAAAGCGCTGTATAGAGAAAATTTGGAAATTCGGACAAGAAAGCCGAAGCGGAGCGATCGACAGACACAGTGACACTCCAAAAATTATAATTTCAGCAACCTATAGGCTATTATACGCTTTTAAAATGTGGGGAACAAAATAAATTAAAATAAATTAAATTAATTGGTTGTTTCGTATTTTAGCTTCGGAACCGAAGCTCTAGGTTCGGAGTTAGGCTTTTTTGGGTAACGATTTTCCCCTCCCTCTAGAGTGTATTTATTCGTTAGTTTCTGACCGTTGGATAAAGATATTTAGGGATTGAATAGATCTGAAGGTGGAGAAACACTTTGGCCGGTGGGTATCAGCTGTGAAGGTTTAGAAAAAGTGGGAAAGGGATATGCGGATTCCACGCGCTTTAATCAAGCGTGGGGTGGCGTACCTTTTTTTACGTCACTTTTTGAGACTTTTTTTTTAAATAAATATATATATAATTTTATTGGTGCCAGATTAAGCTTTTCTTTCTCTTCTTTGGCGATTTAATGGTATAATTTTTATTTTTTGTGAATTATTTTTCCGCCGCCGCTTCCGGTTATGAGCCTATACAATCAAGTACAGAGAGATATGATCCTGTATGCTGATAGATTTTTATTTTTGACAAATATATATATATTTATTCCAATTATCTTCAACAAAAGCAAATAATCAGGGAGTTTGAATTTCAAGTCCGTTTTGGGCTTAAAATCCAACATGAGTTTGGGCCCAATAGAAGTTATTTTTCTAAAAGATTGTTTTTGATTAAAAATAATCTATTGTTTCACTAAAATATATTCACCCATTAATCCCATTCAGTGATAAATAACAGTAAGTAAAATTTTTTGGTGTCCATTTTTTTTATTGATTCAAAAAGTAATAATTACATTTTTATTAGAATCATAAGGCAGTAGGTGCAGATTGTCAAGTTCAAACGATTAAATAGATTGTTTTTTCTTTTTTTTTTTTTTGCCAATTTTAAGGGTATATAGATTATTAAAAATAATTAATCTAATAAAACTGCCAAATTCTGAAATCAATAAATGGATAAATAAAACCTCTGCTTCTCTACCTCATTTAAATATTCTCCTATTCCAGGAGACCGCTTGTTTTGATGCTTTAAAAATGAAATAAAACTCAAAATTTAAACTCTATATTCCTAAAAATCATTAAAATTACTCAAAATAATTGACAATCTACTCAAATCAAGAGTTAAAATGGACAATAATAATCAGTGTATTAATTAATTTAGTGGATCAAATTGCTAGAGAGATGTTAGCCGAAGCCCTAGCCGTTTGTAAGGTTCTATTGACGGTGGAGAAGATTCCCTCGCCGTCGCCGCCAGATTTTCGATTGACGAAAAACGCAAGGATGAGGATAACATGTCAGCAAACTTAGAGGAACCTAGAAATTGTGACATTGA
Organism: Excoecaria agallocha; assembly: GCA_037975025.1. Taxonomy (NCBI): domain Eukaryota; kingdom Viridiplantae; phylum Streptophyta; class Magnoliopsida; order Malpighiales; family Euphorbiaceae; genus Excoecaria; species Excoecaria agallocha. Next base: position 6,459,833 of record CM075811.1, on the reverse strand, counting down.
TAAAGTAAAGACTTCGACCTTATCCTTTAGAGATGCCTTGGTGCGCAAGGCTAGAAGACTTATGATGATCATATCCCTTTTGACAATTCAGAACCTGTTGGTGATGAATCAAATTCTAATTCGGATGATGAGATGGACTATGTATCTGTTGACATTGATGGTAACTCTGATAGTGAACTAAGAGAAGATGAAGATATCTCTATTTTGCTTAAGGATGGCCTTCTTAAACTGGATGTCTCAGACAACCTAGAGTCACAATTGGCTCGAACTTGGAAGAAATCTATGGTTGTGTGTTTATTGTGTAGGAATATTAGTTACAAGGTATTGTGCAATAGGTTTGATTCCCTTTGGTATCCCAAAAGTAGCTACAAGGTGATTGATTTGCATAATATTTTTTTCCTAATTCACTTCAATTGAACGGATTATTATATCAATGTCCTTGTTAGAGGACCATAGGTAGTCTTAGGCCGCTATCTCACTATTCAACCTTGGCATCCCGACTTCTCTATAGACATTAATATGCTTACCTCAGTTGTTATCTGGGTTTGTTTTCCCAATTTTCCTCTTTACTATTACCATAAGCATGTCTTTAAGCAAATCGAAGCAAAGATTGGGAAAATGGTGAAAGTTAATTACAATACTTCTTTTTCAAAGCGTGCAAAATTTGCCCGTATGGCTATAGAATTGGATTTTACCAAGCCTTTGGTGTCTCAAATCCAAATAAAAGAGAAGATCTTTAATGTGGAGTATGAGGGTCTTTGCAAAATCTGTTTCAAGCGTGGCAAGTATGGCCACTTAAAAGAACGTTGCCCTAGTATAACCAAATCAGAATCAACTTATATCGTTGTTCATATTTCCAATGAAAATTGCATGAAAGGGACTAGTGTCAATAAGTCCCTACATGAGGATCCTGAAAAGGGCTTGCATTTAGATCCTTGGATGATGGTTTAATGACGTGGAAGACGGAGCTTGGAAAATAATGGAATTCAGGTTCGTAGGATCGAAGACTCCAGTAAGAAAATAACAAGTTTTAAATTCTTGTTTCTTTCAAATCTAAATGAGGAGGGGATATAAAATAATGACTAATCTGTTTCAAGAATTGACCTAGGTCAGTACTCTTTGAAATTTGGCAACATAACTCATAAAATGGGTTCTGTTCAAACTGATGAAATAATTGTTCATACCAATTTATTATTTTCCAATGCAATAACTACAAATTGGAGGAAATTCTCCCTGAAAATCATGGATAAAATAAACCAATTTTTTTTTATCTGCTGAACATAATGAACGCGTGGAAAAGGAAAACCTTAATACAAATATGGGTACTCTGCCACTTGTGAAAAAAGCTAACAAGATAACTTCTTAAGGTCTTAATGTGTTTGGTAGTATCAGTTTTGGACCACAACACACATGTGGCTATTTCAGTTCCCTACCTTGTTCCTTTGAAATCCATTTAGACAATCTCTATATTTTATAGAAAGCTTAATCAAGGCTCTAAATTTAAAAGTGCATCCATTGCCAAGGTAAGGCCTCCAGATAAAGGAGATTCAAAGAATATTTGGGAGGCACCATATTCTAATGGCAAAAAGAAAGCAAGGGCATTAACCAAAGATAGGTGATACTTTCGATCTTATTACAAAGTTGAGGCATGAAAAGTAGTCAATTAATCATTTGGATAGGGTTTTTTGGACTTCAGCTAACATTTTTGGTGTGGGTATTCCCTTAGTTACTCCTGTTAGAGATTTTGGTTTGTGATTTTCTTCTTTTTTTCTTTGTGGATTTGCAAATTATTTCTTGGAATTGTCAAGGTGCTGGCAGTAATGATTTTGCCATTTATACTCATAATTGGGTGAAGCTGTATAAAGTCTCCATTCTTATTTTATTGGAAACTCGTATTAGTAGAGTCATTATTGATAGAGTGATTAAAAAATTGGGCTTTACTCATTCTTTTAAAGTTAAGGCTCAAAGTTTTTTTGGTGGTATATGGATTCTTTGGGTTCATAGAGTAGATATTAATATGGAGCATTGTTCCTATCAATTTATTCATCTCAAAGTAAATTATAGCAACATAACTCACTTTTGCCTCACTGCTATTTATGGTGACCCCTTGCTAACCCGTATAAAATATCTATGGGATGATTTTGAGACCATTTCCCAACCCAAATCTGATTTTTAGGTGATTATTATGGGAGACTTTAACTCATTTTTGTACTTTTATGAGAAGGTCGATGGTTCTGCTAGGGGCAACAGACCTTGTCTCTTAATTATTTGTTCATTTTACTTCCTCCTGTAATTTATTGGATGTAGGGTTTACGAGTCCCAAATTCACTTGGTATAAAGGTTTGGTAATGGAAAGATTGGATCGAGCTCTTTGTAATTTATCTTGGTTGGATAGCTTCTTAAAGTTTAAAATCACTCACCTTTCGAGGTTAAAGTATGATCATAGACCCATCCTTTTGTTTATTACGGATAATTAAGGCAGGACTCTAGAGCTTAACTTTTGATTTAATGCAGCCTGGATCCTTCACAAGGATTTTTTAAACTTTGTAACTTCCAATTGGTTAGATAATGGTAGTTTAGTTAATACTGTCAACAACTTCCAGAATAAAGCTAATCGTTGGAGCAAAGATGTTTTTGGCTGTTTGAATTACCTTAATAAAATCATCATGTTCAAACTTGTAGGTATTGAGCATTATCCAAAGAACTCGCAGTGTAACTATCTTGAGAATCTTAATAGCGAGTTGAGAGTGAAACTAGACAATATTCTCTTGCAAAAGGAAATTTATAAGAAACAAAAAGCTAGTTTAGACTGGTTGTTAACAAAGGATAAAAATACAATGTACTTCCACAATAAAGTGTGTATTAAAAGATAAAAAAGCTTCAGTCATGGCTTGATGACACCAGATGGCTAATGATCCTTTGACCAAGAGCTCTTTAAAAATTATGTTGTGCAATTTTTTAGCTCTTTATATCTTAAGGATTGACAAGTTCCCCTCTCTATCCCATCTGTAATAAATTTTTACCTTTGAATAATTCTATTGTGGGTGTTTTGATAAGCCCTCTTAAGTTTGAATAACTCTATAAAGCGATCTTTAGAATGAAGCATCCTAAAACCCTAGGTATTGATGGCCTGAACCCTCTTTTCTTTCAGAAATGTTGGAATATTATTAAATCTTCTTTATTTCATTTTTCTTGATAAGGATTTAAAAGGAAGAGTTATCAATCCTTATTTCTGTACAACTATCATTTGCCTTATTCCAAAAACATAAACCTACCTCTCTTAACAATTTCAAGCCTATTAGTTTTCTAACAACCCAAAGTATTAACTGGTAAATATTTATAAATGTGATTTGGATGTAATCAGGATTAATGTAAATGTGAAGGGCAATTTTATAAATTTGCTAATTTTGGGGTAAATATGCATGGTTAAATGCGCATGGTTAGGGAAGAAAATAGGATTTGATTGAAAGTTTATATTATAAATTTCATGCCAATTGTAAGAATTCATAATAGAAAGAGGAGTAAAGTGTAATTTGCCTTAGACAAACAAGTGGCCTAATGAAAAATAAACATATGTTTATTCTAGAAAGAGGAAGAAAAAGCAAGAAACACAACAAAAAAAATTGAATTTACCGACAGACACAATATCCGTCTCTAAAAGAAGATTTTACCGACGAATTAGCTACGGAATCACAAATGTGTCAATAAAAATAAAAAACTTGCAAAATGATGACGTTTTTAGCGACCAAAATGGAAAACGGTCGGTAAATTTGGCAGGGAATAGTAGCATTTTGTAGCAACGGTTTAGAGACAAAAAAACTTCGTCGGTAAGGATATCAATATTTTTGTTATGTACCGACGGAAATTCTGTCGGTAAATAATGGCAGAATATTTTGGCACATTATTTACCGACGAAATAGCGACGGAATATGGGAAATGGAAATATGAACGGGTGCGACGGTGTTTTCGTCGTTATTATGTTTATTATATTTAAATAAATGTTTAAAATTTTGTTTTTTTATTTTTTATAAAATATCATTTTTTCCAAATAAAGCCTAGACTAGATATTTTTTCATTTTAATTATATATATATTTTTATGTAAAATAATTAATATATTTTAGTTATACTCCTATTTTTTAATTATATATACAAAATATTTTTTGAATATTTAAATAAAAATTTGCTATATTTTGATGTGATAAGTTCGATCCATGCGACTTGTATTTTTTGTTATTTAAATTTAAGTCGATCAATATATAAATGAATTCATGTTGCATTGGTAAACATTATATATCAAATCAAATATGATTTATATTAAGTGGTAAAACTAAAATTTATAATCAAAAGGGTAAAAATATAAATTATATTTAAATTTAAGAAAGAGACAGAGATCAAAACAAAATTTTTATGAGATAATAATATATATTTAATATAAATATATATGTAAAACAAAAAATTAAAAAAATAAGGGAGGTAATTTCCAATGTAATGCCCCAAAACTCGAGTCGGGTAATAGTTGGTAAATAGTATATTTGATACCGATTTACGAGGAATCAATTTATTTAGAATGTGATATAATATTAGTGAATATCATCTCTAGGCTTTCAAATTTATAATCTAAATTAAAATGCATTTTAGTAATAAAGAAAGAAAATTTAAAGTAAATAGTTATAGATGATAATTATTAAAATAAGAAGAAAAACATAATATCTTAAGTTATCCCTAGAATTTTCTAGAGGAATTTTTGTGGCCGCACTTTTTACAAAAGGAAAATAAGAATTTAAAAGAATAAAGAAAAAAGGAAAGCAAAAAAGGAGGGAGAAGGTGGATCAGGGAGAAAGGGAGAGCAAAGAGGAGCTGATTCCCATCGTCAGAGGCGTCGCACGTCGTCGGTGGCCACTCTGTCATCATCGTTCCCTGACGTCTGTCCCGCCACCGACCCCGACATCTAACGCCGGTTTGTTTTCCCTTTTCTAGTTTGTTTTTCTTTGTTCTTCTCTCACTGTACTTCCTCCCCATTCTCCAACGAGCGATGTTGGTAACCGGTCACGCGCAGTATCGGTGAGCTATTCTTGTCGAGATGATCGTGGCAGTGGTCGTCGCTCCTCCTCACTCGCCGTCAGTAGGAAGATCGAAAGGAGTGGGAGTCGACGGTTCTAAGGTGAATTCCAGCCAAGCCACACCACTTTCAGGTGCGTGACCACTAAAAGTCGAAGCCCGAGGTTCTAGCCTCCAAGAGGTAGCATCAAGGCATCACCGGTGGAGTCCGATGAGGGTCCGACAAAGCTCCGATGACACTCTTTGTGTGTATTTTTGAAGGTAATTGTTGAAATTTGGTCATGCAAATCGTTGTTGCATTTACATTTACTTATTTAATTTTTTACTGGAAAAACTAAAAGTAGGACATTCAGAAATTATATTATGGTTTCTGTAAGTATATGTTGGCATTTGTTTAGTTCAATCCATTAGAAAGGTTTAATTGTTGCAGTAATCTGTACAGTGTCTGTAGATGAATATCTTTAATAGAAGGTTACCGATTTAATGTTATACATAGGTGTGAATCTCTTAGTGCATTCGATAGGCAGTAGCTAAAAATTAGCTCTTTAGGAGTAGATGTATATGTAAAGGGGAAGGGTTTATAGTCTTACGATGCCTAAGGTATGCTTCTGGAAACATAATATTTGGGTTAGATATGTGTGCAACCCTATATTGCAGTATGGAATGCTAAATTAAAAAAGTTCTTAAATTTAGTATTCATAGGAAAGCTTGGTGTGTGGGTAGATACGGAAGCGGGATTGGACTGAGCAGGGGCAACTTTTAAAGTCTAGAGTTAGTGTAAAACTTTCTGCTTATCAAGCTGCAACAAGGATGAAACTTAAGAGTATTGCTTCTATTGACACGGATGGGAAAACTTCCAAAAGGTTGGTGCTTGAGACTCTCACATTAATGTTAGATGCTGCCAAAGCATGTTTGCATTTTGAGTGGCGAAAGTCGAGAACTTGTGAAGAGCTGTTCAGTTCTCTCCTTACTGGCTCTGCATACATTGGTGTTACTAAAGGAGGTCAACCATTGCGAGTTTTGCTTATTCGTCTCAAACCTATTGTTCTGACTGCGTGTGCACAGGTATCATCTTTATGAATGAGTTTTTACTTTGTTTGGAATATTTGTTCAGTTTCCCAATATGGTCTTTACTGCTGTCCCACCTGATTGTAACGGGCTGATACTTGGGGCAGCAGCCAAGGATCCATGTTTGAGAGTGTCATGAATACAAGTTATCAGATAATTGAATATGGATGGACCAAAGATCGATCTCCTGTTGACACATTTATCATGGGATTAGCCATAAGCATACGTGAGTGAAATGATTTTGATGAACAGGTTGGTTATTCAAGTGCACTCATACATATGATTTTGCCATGTATGCTCTGCAGGTTTATGATTTTTAGAAAATTCTTTTGGTTGCTTATAAATAAAATAAGTGATAGGTGTTTCTTGTGTGTTTGATGATGTCAACATTTTTAGAATTTTGTTGATTGGAGTTGACTTAATTCTCATACATTTTAGGAAAATGAATCTCTCTTGACCCTTGAATTTGTCCAAAAATATTCAATATAGGCCCCATTTAGTGGAAAGTGTACTTGTGCATTTTTTGTGCTAATATATGCATTAAAGTATGGCTAAATTTCATGTTATGCCTATAAGTCGTGCTTCTTTCAGGTTGGAATGTCGCTTTATATATTAATGAAGCCTTTCGTTTTTATTTCCTTCCTTTGGGGGCATGAGTACAGGATGTCATTGCATGTTTCAAGAATAACATGATTAATTATAATTTTTTTTCTTTAAATTTGGTACAGGATGCACCAATCAAAGGTGTATTAGAACTAAGAAAAGGGAAGTTACCAAAATATTTTTTTCTAAGTATCAATACACTGGTGGTTGGCTTAATGCATTGCATCCGATGTAACAAAATATTTTTTGATTAATGAACCAATAACAAAAGACATTTTTATGAAGTATATTGCATTGATAAGGTTAAAAAAAGGGCAGATGTAGTTAAGACATTTTGTTGCTGTTTCAAAATTGAAATAGGATGTTATTAACTACCTGCTTGTTAAAGCCCTCATTTGGTTTAGCTAATGAAGGCAGCTAATATTGAATAATTGTTATTTGTGATTAATATTTTAGTATTTGGTAAAATTATATACAATTTGTCGTTTTTTGATGATATATTTATATCAAAATGGGTATATCTTTTTTATAAATTTATGTATTTTATAAATAGTAATGAATGGAAGTTAGTAGGTGGTGGATGTTGCATGTGCAACTACAAGATCTAATCTTTTTCATTTTTTTCTGTTATTTATTCAGTAGTTGTTGTGCATCTTGCTAAAAGTTATGGCCATTTACCGGCTCCCTCAAGGTGAATTTGGAGTAGATCTATTTGAGTTTTATATTGTCTTATATTTTCCTTTCTAAATTATAATCTTCAAGTTCAATCTCGTAGGTGTACATAAAACATCCATTTGATTTTGCCTACTCTAGGTGATGTTAAAGATGCTGTAGCAACAGCCAAGTGCTGGTTAAAGAATTCTAAGGCATTTTTGGGGTCTTCTTCTAGCATGGAATTGGGCTCTTTTCCTTTGCCCAAACTTGAGGACCTGAAGGTTTGATGTTTTAGGCTATGTTTATTTACTAAAGATTTAATGATCAAATGCATCATTATTATTAAAAGAAAGCTAAAATGTGATGCAGGAATTGGTTTCGCAGTTAAGGTTACTTAAAATAACTTTGGATGAAAGAAGAATGCTTGACATGATTTTGAAGAACTGTGAAGAATGGGAGCAGGTTGCCTGCTGTGCATTACAGAAAGCAAGGTGCATATTAGGTACAAGTTATATTGGTCATCGACTAGTTGATGACCTTCCTTTAAGAATTGTTTAATAATTTAAAGTTTTCATTATTTTTAAGAATGTTCTAAGTATATTTAGTGCTGAGTTTTATGTTTTTGGCATTGTAATTTACACAATATTTGTACAGATTTTATATAACTTTTTGTATTAATTATTTTTGATATATATTAAAATTACTAATTAATATATATATTGAATTTAGATTTTATACTTTTATATTGACTTTATTGTGTTTAATTTGGGATTTACAAATAGTAAATACATAATTTTGCAAAAAATTATAAAAAACTAATGTTACCGACAAATTGCCGACGAAAAATTCGTCGCTGCCATTCCAATAATTTTAATATTATACTACCGACAACATTACCGACGAAAATATCCTTCACTATTTATACTAAAATAAATTAATAATTTATTCATTATATATTACCGATGGTTTACTGACAACATTTTTCGTCGGTAAACAGTCAACGTGACGAAACATCCGACGGATTTTAAATAAAATTACCGATGGAAGGTTTTTTATAAACCCGTTGGTAATATTTACTGACGGATTTTCCGCCGGTAATTTGGTACCTACGAGCGTTTTACCGATGAATACTTTCCTTCGGTAAAATAATAAAAAACCGTCGGTAAGGTCATTTGCCATCGGTAAAAGCACAAATCTGTCGATAAAATGTATTTTTTTGTAGTGAAAGAAAGGAAAAAAATTTGCTCTTTTTCTTTGATGGTCAACCACCTTTTGGTCAAATTTTTCAGCCATTTTCTTTCCTTTTTCTTCATGCCATTTTCATGCTTCAAGTTGCTATTTAAGAGGTGTTTGTGTATTTGGTTGGTTTCTCAGAGCTTAATAAGGTGAGTAAAGCATGGTTACATGTGAAAAGAAATATTCTTCCTCTTCTTCCTTTCTTTAGAGTATGTATTTGTTTGAGTAGTGATTGAGTGAATCTTGATAATAGTTACTAGAAGAGCTAGCAAGAGTAAAGGAAAGGAGAAGAAAAAGTTCTAAAAAGTGAAAGTGACCACCTGTTGAGGTTTGGGAGTTCTTTTTCTTTATTACATGTTTACTTGTTTTAATTAAAGTATACGTATGCTAGAAATGTTTTGAAAATTGACGCTAGAAACCCTTGATGAAATTGTTATACATGTGATAGATGAAGTGTGTTTTAAGAAGTGATATAGTGAAAATTTGCTTAAAAGCTCACTTGAACAAGTGTTAGTGTAAAGGGGTATAACTCTTGTTATAGACAGCAAAATGAAGTGATTTTTAGTATTTTTGAAAACTAGAGATATAGTGGAAAAAGTCTAATGAAGGCTATTTTGTTCAAGAAATGTATATGTGATGTGAAAGATTTTAGTGCAAAGTTAGTAAGAGAAATATTCAGAACATTTTTAGCGTCTATCGTGCTCGTACCTGTGTTTGTTCATTTCATTTCCTTTTGTCACATTCACGACCTAGGTTATGCTCATGACAGGACTCACTAAGTGCTCTTTGTCCAGCTCGCGGCACTAGTTGCGCTTGCAATAAGGCAAGGTAGACCAATTTATTTCTATTTAACTTTTCTTATTCCATGTTTTTCTATCTTGATGCTCATGTATGTTATATCCATAACTGAATTGTGGTGTTATGATCATATATATGTTATCTTATGGATACTCATGTTTATAGTTTTCAAACTATCAAATGCAATATCTCTAAGTAAACAAATTTCTTCTATGCCTAAATTTCATATAATAGCGGATAGATAGGCATGTCTATAAGGGATAGTGATTGCATCTGCTAGTGTTGGCACCTATAGGTATCTAGTGATGATACCTTTTGGTATCCAGTATTCCAAAATTTCTATCTCTAGTGTTTGATATTATTTATCGATATCCAGTGTTTATCTCGTTATCCACTATTCATGAAAATTTAGTGATAAAAGTGATCTGATTATTGAATATTGATAAGTGATCGATAGTGTAAATATTTCAGTGCTTCATGGTAGTGCTAGTATTTCTTATTGAATAATGAAGTGAAATTAAAAAATTGTATTGAAGTGTCATGTAATGTATGAAACTACTATGGTATAATATATGTATGTGAGTCATGATGTGACAAGGTATGTTAGTCAATAGAAAGTAATGAAATTGACAATTATTAATAAGTGATTAGTAGTGTAAATGCCTTGATGATTTAATGTGCTATCAATGTCTCTTAGTGACATTATTAGTGTATTGAATAAATGATATTGCAGTAATTTTTTAATGTACTTACTATTATTATAAGTGTATGTATTTTGTAACATGAAAAAAGCTTGCTATTATACTTTTATATTTGAGACTTCGATAAAATTTCAATTGTAGTGTTTTTCTTCCCATTGAGCCATTGCTCAACATGGATATTTTTCTGTGTAGGTATGCAGGTATAGAATTAAGTGCTTCATATTTAGTCAACATCTACAGGCCACTAGTGGGAATAACAAGTAAAGATTGATTATAGAGTTGAGTTATTTCCGAATATTGCTTAATGTAAAAGATTTGGGATATTTGTAATTATATTTTAAGTATTGTTAAATTTATATGTATAGAAGTGTATTTGTACCAGAAATTTAATAAAATGATAAATGAACAAAAAGGTAATTGGAGGGAGAGTTACAAGTTTGTTGTCAGTGGTTTACAAAATTTTAATGAAAGTGGCGACTAATAGAATCAAGCCTTGCTTGAAAAATCTGGTAGGGCACATCAAGCTAGTTTCAATTTAGAGCATCAAATCACTGATAATGTTCTAATTATACAAGAAGTTTCTTAATTGATGCTTAACAAAATAGGTTAGAAATGTTAAATTATGATCAAAATTGATTTAGAAAAGGTGTATGACCATCTTCACTGGGATTTTATTTTTGACACTCTCTTGGATGCTAGTTTTTCCTTTAAAATGTGTTCTACGCTGGCATTTTACTAGAAAAATAACAGCTCTAAAATTATTAGGAATGGTAGCCTCACTGAAAGTTTTATTCCATCCAGAGGAGTCCGTCAAGGTGATCCCCTATCTCCTTATCTCTTTATCTTATGTATGGAGCATCTCTCCTATGGTATTGAAAAGATTGTCAGAAAAGGAGTTAGAAACTAACTGTTCTTGGTCGAGGATGTAATGACCTTAATACCAAATTAGTAGTGAACAATATTTTTTGATAATAAACAGTGCTTCTAAGCTGAAAAATACATCCAAATATGAAAAATATTTTATTTGACTATCGAAAAATATTGGTTACGGGTAGTACGGGTTGAAATTTGAAGTGATTTTGAGGTCAAATAGGTCTCTAAAAGTTAAAAATACGAAAAATTGAGCGATTCGATTTTAGGTTAACTAGTTTGACCATAATTTGATCGGGCTATTAAAAATAATAAATAAAGTCTAAAAATTATTGAAAATTGCATACATGCCTAAAGTAATATGTATAATATTTTGGTTGCAAAAAATAAATTTTTCGATAATATCAGTATTTTTGAATCGGACTGGTTTAATTGAACCAGATAGAAAATGAACTTCGATTGGGCTAAAATTTTGTACACATTTTATTTTTGATGTGATAAGAATGATGAAATCATTTTTAAAATGATTTGAAGTTAGAAAGAGAGAGAATTATAGGATAATAACTTTATGGGCTTATTTCGAGTTTTTGGGCTTTATTTGGTGGGCTTGGGTTGGCCATAAGCCCAACCCATTTGGCCACCTTAAATATCTGCTAGAAGAGAGAGAGTTGGTCAGCTTTCATCATCTCCTTCAGCTCTTTTCTTCTTCCTCCAAGCTGAAATCCCTTTAAGTCACTTTTTTTTTCATTTTTCTTCAAGATTTCTCTCATATTCTTTCTTAATCCAAGCACAAGGAAGATTATTTTACCTTTCTAATTGCTTAATCAAGCCTCTATCTTGTTATTAGAGGAAGTTAAGCTAAGGAAATCAAGTGAAAAAATTTAGGTGTCAAATTGATGTATAAAAATTTTAAGGGTTTAAATTTATTTAAGGGTATTTCTTAATTTTTTTGGTACTTAGATTTCATTTATGATGTTTATTTTAGCAAAAGAGAACAAAAAAAATAAGGTTTTGATAGGGTTAATATCCGACTATGGTAGGTATACAAGGTGAAGGCCATTCTTCCAAAACCAAAGAAAAAGAAAAGAAAATCTAGGGAAGGCCAAGGCAAGAGAAAAAGGTTAATGGCTTTAAATTCAACTATATTCAATTATTTAACATGATTTTTCTTTAGGTAAGTTAGGAAAAAATTGATAAATATGTGTATATTTAAAATTGACATTAGATTAGTGTAATTAGACCTTAAATAAGCTTATTAGGAAGCTTAATTAAATTTAAAAGAATGGGTAAGGTTGATTCTTTGTGTTGGCCGAATATTGCTCCTAAGAGAATATAATTAATGTGTATTTTAGTTATTTTGATATTTTTAAGCCCTAAAATGTTCACAAGCATGAAATAACATATCCATGAATTTTTATAGAATTTATAAAATTTAATTGAATATTTGTGTTAAGAATTTCGGTTATTTATAAGATAAAAATGTTGAATTAATGTGAATTGATTAATAAATTGATGAAAATGGTGAATTATAATGTATTAATTCACAAATTATGTAAAAAGTACTAAAAAGTAATTGATTGACTGACTGAAAAGAAAGGATTATTGAAAGTATCACAAATCTGATAGATGTTTTGAAAATAAGTGAAATTGTATCCTTAGCAATAGTCAGACAATTAAAATCTAGCTCAGGATATAATTGGCTAGCCATAGGGATACCTATACCGCGGTGCAATTCATGGCAACTTGATTTGCTATGGTAGGATCACTGATCTCCGTAGTATCTATCTATTATGTTATCTATTATATGAGAAATGATCCTTTTGGGTCTTTTCAAATGATAATTTCTTAGTCTGTATATGGTCCTATGGGATCTACATCTCGTATATCCGATTTGAGAATTTCTACCGGGATTGTACGATGGGCATTAATGTGAAAATAAGCTAAAAAGATGTAAAAGATAAGTCAAAGTGAAGTTAAAGGTGAAAAATGACCTAATTGAAAGAAATTAAAAGTTTAGAGGCAAAACTATAATTTTTTCAAAAAATGTGTTTAATGAGTAAAAGTAATTAAGAAATATTTATAAAGGGTATAATGATAATTTAATGTACGACCAATCCAAAAAATAAAGTTTTGTAAAGTTCAAGGACTAACATGTAGTTTTATGCAAAAAGGGTTATGTAAAATCCAGTTAATTGTTTTATATGCCAAAACTCAAATTGAAAGTGAAAATAATGAAAATAATGACAATTTTATAATTAAATTGTAAAAAGGGTATTTTCATAATTAATTGAAAAAATTAAGGATTTAAATGAAAAATTTACCAAAATTTTAATGTTAAAGTGAAAAGACTGTTAAAAATAGATAATAATGTTTTTTTTAATAAGAGAGATTGAAATTTCACACTTTTGGTGTAATTATGTTTGTTTTGAAAAATTTTATGATTTTTAATCACCACTGGGCATATTTAATGCTCAGCACGTAGGATTTATTACGTACAGGTTCTGATTATGACCTGGAGCATTAGTACACAGGGGATGAAGACTTTCAAGGACTGAAGCTATATTTTTGTTTGGCATATATATTACTGTAAATATTTAAAATTTAAATTGGATTTTGTAATAGTACTTGGATTGTATATCCGTATATGGATTTGTCTAGTAATTGATATGTTATGTATGGTTGAGATGTGATAGAGATTGTATGAATAAGATGGTTATTTTTTTATTATAAACTGTTGTGCCCCTGAGGGACTGTGGTTATTATCTAATTTTCAGAGAGTTAGTCCAATATATAGCCATTATATTGCCAATTTTTTGCAAATAAATAGTAAATTTGATAGTTATAGGTGATCGATAAGGTAGACTATGTATATTAATTTTGGATAAGCATTGTTGGTTAATAAATAATTAAATGTTAAGTTTATGAATTTTAAGTTAAGAATGAAAAAAAAAATTCGGTCAAACACTTAAATTGAAAAGACTATTACAATAAGGGTGTTACATTTTGTGGTATCAGAATAATGGTTTAAGCGGTTCTAAGATTGGAGTGAGAATAAGTGAATGATTTGTCTGTATATAAATGCCAATTGTTAGTAAAAAAGTTTTATGAAAATCTAATGTGTACTTGCTCCTTTCTGTTTTATAGTAAAAAGATATCTTTTGATCATGACAGATAGGTGGGAGATAAAGAGAGTGAGGTATCTATAGGTATTGGACAACAGGAGGCCCCACAACAGCAAGCTTCTTCTCTAGCAATGCTGTAATATCCCACATCGGTTGGAGAGGAGAACGAAGTAGTCCTTATAAGGCTATGGATACCTCTCCCTTGTAGACGTATTTTAAAATCGTGAAGGCCTTGGCGCAAAGCGGACAATTTCAGCAAGCGACCATTCATTCTCCTCTCTAACCGATGTTGGATATTACAATCTACCCCACCTAAATAGGCCCAACGTCCATGCTGGCTTGGAAGCCCAGTATTACACTAGCACATGGTCCGACCCCCGGCTCTGATACCAACTGTAACATCTCCAGATGGTCGCTTGCAAAAATTATCCGCTTTGGGCCGAGGCCCTCACGGTTTTAAAACGCGTTTGCAAGGGAGAGGTATCTATATCCTTATAAGGACTACTTCGTTCTCCTCTCCAATCGATGTGGGATATTACAAATGCCACCTCCTCCCTCACAGCTGGACTTTCTTAATTTGATGGCTGACTATATTCTACAGCGATTGCAAATAGGTCAAGCTCAGTCCTCTCAGGCAGTTACACAGGTTCAGCTAGCTTTACCTAGAAGAAAATCTATTTGGAGTAGTTAAAGAGGTTTGGGACTGAGGACTTTTCTGCGTGAGATCATCTGACACCAGCACAGGCAGAGGATTGTCTATTTAAGATTAAAAGATTGTTTGAAATTACAAACAACATAGCAGATGAAAAGCTTGAGGGCATAATTGCATTGCTATAGGGACCAACCTTCATCTAGTGAAATTTTGTTAGGAGCCATACCCTAGTGGATTAGCTAAGTTGGGGATTTTTTGTGTCTCATTTTGAGTTGAAGTATATTGGGTCTGAGTATAAACTAGCGATACAAGATGCATTTTGGAGGCTTAAACAGGGTAATAAATCAGTGGCTGAGTATGAGCGCGAGTTTGAGCACCTCAATGCCTACCTAGATGAGAGCCAGTCCACAGATGTAAAGCTACATCAAAGATTTAAGAGAGAACTGCATATAAAGCTTAGACAGATTTTTGGAATCCAACAGTACCCTAGTTTGAGAGCCATGGTTGAGGCAACCATAAAATTAAAGGCTATTAAGGTAGAGCAGGTTGAGAGATAGTTCCGATTTTAGAAAAAAAAAGAAAGTAGGTATAATCTAGTGGTAAATGAGCACAGGGTAAGAAGGCAAAGGGATCTCTAGCACCTCATGGCCATCCTCCAGTTTTAGCAGGATGAGGTCAGGGCAGTGCACCGCATGGCAGAGCTCCAGCTGCTTCAGTGGCCAGTATACCTTAGGATAGAGACAGTGGGATAGTTGTAGCCTGTGACCATTGTGGTAAGATTCATCCTAGGGAGTGCAGATATCTGATTGGAGTATATTTCAGGTGTGGATCCAAAGACCACTAGATCAGAGTTTGTCCAGTGGTACAGACTGCTTCAGCCATTTCTTCAGCATCAAGTACTGGTACGGGAGTTACCCCTCTCACTTTAGCTTCTAAACCGATAGGGTAGACATCTCAGGGATAGAGACGAGCTGCAGACCAAACTTATGCTGTCAGAGAGAGAGGAGAAGGATGCTTCAAATGTGATAGTAGGTAAATTTCTCATGTTAGCTGATTCAGATCATGCTTTGATTGATCCTGGTTCTACACATTCCTACATTAGTACTGAGTTAGGTCGGGATAAAGGGATGAAAGAAGCATACTTGGATCAGGATATCTTGGTGAGTAATCCTCTGAGGCATAATGTGGTAGTAAGTAAGGTTAAAGCCAATGTCCTATTAGTGTCCAAGATCATGTTTTCCTAGCAAATCTAATTAAGCTACCCTTTCGTGAGTTCGATACGATTCTCAGGATGGATTGATTGTCCATCCACTAAATGACTGTTGACCGCAAAAGGAAAAGAGTCACCTTGAAGCTTGAAGAAGGTCGGGACATCACAGTTGTGGGTGCAAAAACTGACTTCTTATCAGATGTGATTTCTGCGATTGTTGCCAAGAGATTAATTAGGAGATGGTGCATAGCTTTCATATGCTACGCAGTGGAGGTAAAGAGAGACAATCCAAAGGTGTCAAAAGTGCCTACTGTCAGAGAGTTCCTCGATGTATTCCCTGAGGAATTGCCAGGCTTACCTTCTGACAGGGAAGTGGAATTCTCTATTGATGTTACTCCAGGTACTACTCCTTATAGAATGACACCTGCTGAGTTGAAAAAATTAAAGATTCAGCTATAAGAATTGCTTAACAAAGGATTTATCAGACTCGATATTTTTTCTTGGGGAGCACCAATCCTATTTGTAAAAAGAAAGATGGGATACTCAGGTTATGTATTGACTACAGATAGCTGAACAAAGTGAACATAAAGAACGAATATCCCCTTCCTCACATTGAAGACTTATTTGATCAGCTAAAAGGAGCGGGTGTATTTTTCAAGATTGACTTGAGATCTAGATACTATCAGATGGGTGTGAAAGACACTGATGTGCCCAAAATTACTTTTTGCACTAGGTATGGCCATTATGAGTTTTTGGTATTTAGGCTTACAAATGCACCGACAGCCTTCATGGACTTAATGAACAAGGTCTTCCATCCTTATTTGGATCAGTTTATAGTGATCTTCATCAATAATATTATGATGTATTCCAAGACACCGGAGGAGCATGATAAGCATCTGAGGATTGTTTTGCAGACTCTGAAAAAAAGCAATTGTATGCCAAGTTTAGCAAATGTGATTTCTGGCTGAATGAGGTATCTTTTTTTGGGTCATGTGATTTCTACAGAGGGTATTAAGGTGGATCCTTCAAAGATTGATGCGATTCTTCAGTGGAAGCCACCTAAAAATATTACTGAAGTGAGAAGTTTTCTGGGTTTAGCAAGATATTATAAGAGATTCATAAAGGGCTTCTCCATTATTGCAGTTCCTATGACCAATTGCTATAGAAGCATACAAAGTTTGGGTGGACCGACAGATGCCAAGAATATTTTGAGAAACTTAAAAGTATGCTGACAGAAGCTCATATTCTTACACAACCTGAGGCAGGTAAGGATTTTATGATCTGCAGTGATGCCTTCAAGAATGATTTAGACTGTGCTCTGATGCAAGAAGGTAAGGTGATTACTTATACCTTTCGACAGCTTAAGACTCATGAGAAGAACTATTCTACTCATGATTTAGAGCTAGCAACCATTATTTTTAAACTGAAAATTTAGAGACATTACTTGTATAGAGAAAGATGCTATATTTAAACAGATCACAAGAACTTGAAGTATTTGCTTACTCAGAGAGAACTCAATCTCACACAAAGGCACTGGTTAGAGTTGATTACAGACTATGATTGATTTATTTGACTACCATCCAGGAAAAGCAAATGTAGTAGCTGATACACTTAGCAGGAAGTTTATATCAGGTAATATAATTGTATTTAAATGAATGTATATAAGTGATTGATAATTGTTATTGACTGATATTAATGTTTGTAGCTCTTCGAGTTATGAATGTCAGTTTGAGTTTGGCTTCAGATGGAGCATTATTAACTGAAATGCAAGTGAAGCCTGACTTTGTGCATCAGGTAAAAAGAGCCCAGAAAGAAGATAACCGACTGATGATTGTAATGAACAAGTTAAAAGATATTAGTGAAAGTGATTACTCCTTAAATAGTGATGGAAGCCTTTACTCTAAGAAAAGACTCCATGTACCAGATTAAGAAGAATTGAAGAAAAACATCCTTATCGAAGCACACCATAGCAGTTATGCTATTTATCCTAGAGGTAATAAGATGTACCAAGATTTAAAAGTTTACTATTGGTGGACAGGTATAAAGTGGGATGTGACAGAGTTTGTGGGTAAATACCTAATATGTCAGCAAGTGAAGGCTGAAGATCAGGTTCCTTCGGGATTGCTTCATCCTTTTTTGATACCAGAGTAAAAATGGGACAGGATAACTATAGACTTTGTAACAGGATTGCCTGTCACTCAAAAGAAGTATGATGCCATATGGGTGATCATTGACAGACTCACCAAATCTGCTCATTTCTTGCTAGTACACATGGATTATCTTTTGATCAAGCTGGCAAAAATCTACATCAATGAGATAGTGAGATTGCATGGAGTGCCATCATCCATCATTTTTGACAGGGATCATAGGTTTACTTTTCGTTTTTGAAAAAGTCTACAAGAAGCTCTAGATACAAGGTTCCATTTCAGCACAATATTTCACCCCCAAACAGATGGCCAGTCAGAGTGGATGATTTAGATATTAGAAGATATGCCTTAATGCTGTGTGTTAGAGTTTGGTAGTAGTTGAAAAAAGTACTTGCCTCTTATAGAATTTGCCTACAACAACAACTACCAGTCCAGTATTAAAATGGAATTGAGCGAAAAGAAATTGATAGGATCTGAATTGATCCGTGTTCAGAAGAAAATATACGGATCATCAAAGGTAGATTGAAAGCAGCCATGGATCGTCAGAAATTCTATGCAAATCTCAAAAAATGATATAGAGTTCCAGGTCATAGACAAAGTATTTTTGAAGGTATTTCCATGGAAGAAAGTTCTGAAATTTGGCAAGAAGGGCAAGCTGAGTCAAAAATTCATTGGCCCTTATGAGATATTTCAGTGAGTGAATCTCGTAACTTATCGATTGAAGCTGCCATCAAAGTTGGAGAAGATGCACGATATGTTCCAAGTGTCTATGCTCCGTAGGTACAGGTCTGATCCTAGCCATATGGTCACACTAGAAGAAATTCAAGTGCAGGTCGACATGACTTATGAAGAAAGATCGATGAGGATCCTACCTAGGGAGGTCAGACAGCTCAAGAATAAACAGGTTTCGCTAGTGAAGGTGCTATAGCACCATCACAATGTGGAGGAGGCTACATAGGAACCAAAAGCGGCAACGAGACAACAATATTCTCTACTCTTCGAATTAGATAAAATTTGAGGATGAAATTTTTTTTAGTAAGGCATAATTGTAATGGCCCCAACATCAAATTAGCCGTGAACAGTATTTTCTAATAGTGAACAGTGCTTCTGGACTGAAAAATACACTTGAAGGTGAAAAATATTTTATTTAACTATCAAAAAATATTGGTCACGGATAGTACAAGATTGAAAGTTGAAGTGATTTTGAGATCAAATAGGCCTTCAAAAGTAAAAAATACGAAAAATCGAGCGATTCGATTTTAGGTTAACTAGTTTGACCATGGTTTGATCGGACCATTAAAAATAGTAAATAAAGTCTAAAAACTGCTGAAAATTGCATACATGCCTAAAATTGCTGAAAATTGCATACGCCAACTTCTAGCTATTATTTTTATTTCAATTAAATAGTTATTGAGTTAAATTCTGACTATAAATTAAATATTTTTGATCGGAGCGTTATTAAGTTTAAACTAAAAATGATCCTTTGATATAAAAAAAATGCAGACTTTTTTTTGGTGAATATGCAAAACAAAACCAAAGAAGAGATATTCTTAGCCCTCCACTGGAAATGATAAAATGGAATGCTTTAGCTTATGAGTTTTGATTTGAAAAGATAGAAAAGAGTAAAGAGAAAGCAAATGCTTATTGCTTTAAGCGACAGACTTTGACTTGAGAGTCTTTCATGCAAAGACTTATTTTTTTTGTGGCTAACAACCGGTCATGACATGGACATTAATTTTACTCACAACATCGTACGCTATAACGTTAATTTATTAGTTTCAAAAAATTTTATGGACAAGGCCATTAAACTTACTTAACAAATTGGCCTCTGTTCGGACTATTTTATTATGGCCGCCTTACAGTTATAAACCCAAACATATGAT
The DNA here is from genome assembly GCA_037975025.1 of Excoecaria agallocha. Classification (NCBI taxonomy): domain Eukaryota; kingdom Viridiplantae; phylum Streptophyta; class Magnoliopsida; order Malpighiales; family Euphorbiaceae; genus Excoecaria; species Excoecaria agallocha. Next base: position 6,439,830 of record CM075811.1, on the reverse strand, counting down.
TTACTCAGCCCCATTGGCCCAATAGGGTTCTTAGTAGGACAAAAAGTATTGGGCATCACTTCAATTTTGTCTTGGATGGGAATTATAAGTAAGACCCATTTACTCTAGAGCCCAAGCAACTCATAGTCCTTAGACATAAAAATATATATATATATAAATATAGTTCTCAAAATGGTTAGAAATTTAGCATTTTTTGATTGGTTATCATAGAAAAGTATTTTCTCACTGTTTCAAGTAATTTAATAGCAAAAAATAACAATTTATTTGAAAAAATAAAAACGAAGCAAATATTTTTTCTTTCACAAAAAAATAAATTAAATTATTGATAAATTTTAATTTAGTGATACTATCTGCTCTACCGATTAAAATTTTGAATTTTAAAGTTCTAGTAACAATTAAAAATTTTGGCACTATTTAACCAAAAACAAACGCAATTGCCTTCCTTCGTATTCATCTAACCATTTGATGAATTTATTAAGGTGAGGCCACCTTCTTCAACATTATTTCTAACAAATTTCTTCAACTCAAAACACCTTTTCTTTATACTTCCATCTCCAATCGATAGCTCTACTTTCCCCTTGATTTCCTCTTTCCTTATGATCCCATTCTTATCCTTGTCTAACCCCAATCCAACATATCACCCTCATTAAGATATCGGTCCCCAAAATAAATAAGGCCAACACAACAAAGGCACTCCATTGCTCACACTTCCATGGTAGAGTTCTAACCACAATGACTAACAAAGCAACCAATTGCAGGATGGCTCAAAACCCTAAGTTGAGGTACCCAACCCACAATTCTTCCATCTATTGCTTCAAAATCCATCTGGGGTTTTTTTTTTTGGTTGATTTTTTGAAGTTTCAGTATGATACACTCACAGAAATAGCTTATTTATAAGTTGTAAGTTTGTAACCCTAGAGATAGTTCTTGAAATTGGATTTGGTCAAAATTTGTGAAGCTACCAAATGCTACATAAATTATGGAGTGAGGTAGTTGTTGATCAAGCCATTTGAGGCAGGTTGTGCCTTGTTGCCAGAATTGGGGTTGGACTTTTAGTTTCTGAAGTAGGAGTCACGAACCAAGCAATTGGATGGAAACTTGGAGTTGGTGAAAATGCTCAACTTTCAAGCTCATAAATTGAATCTCCAGCAATCCCTCCATTTGACACACAACTTTTTTAGGTCACCAAATTTCTATAAATTACTGAATAATTATTTTGGCGCACCTTAGATTTTATTTTATAATAAATTGAAAAACGCAATAATACTAATTTAGCACAAATTGAGTCTCTAAATTATCAGTTTCTTTTCTCAAATTCTAGTTGGGTTAGTTTAAAAACAATAAATTATACTGATAAAACTGAGATTATCTGTTATATATTAAGTAAATTTAAAAGAAAAACAAGATTATGTATTAAATTGATTAAGTGAAAAAAAAAATAGTGCATACCATCAGAATCTACAACTCTATCATGAATAAGTTTAGGAATGTTAGCTCCGAAGGTAAACATGGCGTCGGACGAAGGCCAAGCCATTGCTACTCTAATCCCAAGTTTCTGTGCAACTTCTCTTGCCCTTCCCATATATCCATCAGCAACAATACAGCTGATCATCATTTGCATCCCATCACCTTCCATTATGGTCTTGGTGTTCATCTTTTGAACGAGCTTCTCAAGCTTTTTAGGCAAAGTGGTCAAGAATGCGTCACATAGTTTGGCAAGATCATTTCTATCAACTTCAAAGCCCATCCCATCTGAGATTGAAACCAAATTAATACTTGAATATAGGGATGATTACAGCCACTTGTGATTAAACTCAGTGCTAACAAATGAGACACATTGAATCCAAGATTGGCTAATCTACAAGATAAGTTCGTTAGAGGGTTAACATGAGCATGTGGTGGATATGGAATTACTACTACATGTCCCCTGCTTCCCATTTTTCTCTGCTTTCTCTTTATCAAAATCTGAAAAGTTTCCTTTTTGAGCTAAAGCCAATGAACTGTATACATTTAGTAATGGGATTTTCTAATTATTTTTTTTCTTTCATTTAGGACCATTTCTTGCATCTATCATAATTCATAAGATATTTGGTCTTATTTTATCTATCTCCGTATAATGTTATTTTGAAAATAATTCAATTGGTTGCATCCGAAAATGTCTTATTTTATTAGTTTCCTCATTAATGTGTTCAAATATGGCAACTAAACTTCACTTTTAACAAAAGAAGAAAATAGTCTTATCTTTCTATTAGAAAACTAACCCGCCAAAAAACCGCTCATCATTGGCTCCCCAAAAATGGTGGAAGAGTTGAAGTTTGTATCAGTCTGACTAATCTCTATTTCGGGGTGGTTTAACAAAATATATCACTTAAACTTTTAGAGCAAGTTTGATTCACTGTATTATATTAATCTATATAATATTAACTTATATAGTATTAGTATATATAGTATTAGCTTATATTATATTATACATCATTTGGTACAAAATTGTATTAACTTATAATATTATCTAGTGAATTCGGTGCATAATGTTGCAATATATTATTTTTTTAAAAAATTAAAAATAGATACAATTAAATTATTTTTATTGTAACTAATTTAGATAAAAAAATATACTTATAAAATGCAAATTTAATATACATCAATTTTTTTATTAAAAATGAAAAAATTTAATGATAAAATGACTATATATTATTAGAAGGACTAGCATTTCTAAAATCAAAATTAGATAAAAAAAATGAAGAAATATAAATAACGAATTTGATTAAATATTTGACCAAAAAATGAAAAATTTTATCAATTATAATATAATTTTTATATAATAGTTATTAAGTTATACATTCAATATTATAAGTTTGAAAATTTGATCGCAGTGTGGTAATGGTAGTGGCAATAATGTGGTGGTGGGAGCAATGATTGTGGTGTCGGCAGCGGCAAAAGAGGTGATGTGGTAGTGGCGATAATGACGATGGTGGTAAGATAGTATTTAGTATTAATATGATACTTACCATATTACACAAATTCAATGATTTGTGGTGTATTATTTTATACAGTATATATGAGATAATAAGACATATGGTGTATTATATTATCCCCACATTAATTTTTCGAAAAACCTTTCAAATATCGTATTTGTATTAGTTTTTACTATATTATACTATTTTATATGCAATTCAGTAAACCAAACATGACCATAATTATTATATTATTCCCTTATTAATTTTTAAAAAAAAAATTCAAACACTATATTTGTATTAGCTTACACTGTATTATACTAACCCATGTACAATACAAAAAACCAAACATGCATGATCTTGGTGAATAAAAGTTCATCTAACGAAATAAAAATTTTATGAATAATTACTAAATTAAACTCCAATAAAAATAATACTCTCTCCCTTGTTTTGAAAAAATAAAATTTGTCCTACCAAATTGTTATTTTCATAAATTTAAAATAACATCTAATGTATTATTTTCAACTTTATCCTCATATAATATCAATAAAACATATAATATTTTAATTGATGTTTATTTTTTTTATACAATTTACTATTACAACTTATATTAAATGGGGGCATTTTATTGTATTTAATATAATTTTATATAAAACTTAGCAAAATTAATAATTATTTTAATGCTGATGATTTGTATAATAACTAATAAGTGACAACTTCGTAAGACGGAGGAAATATCATCACTCATCCAATGCTCTATACTAATTAATTTGTAATTATTTACAAGTGAGATTGCTGGATTTTGAAAAAAAAGGTTCAAGACATGTTTTCTTAGTGAAATTAATTAAGGAGATTGGACATCATGCCAATGACCCCAAAATAACAGCTTAACGTGGATAAGTGAAATTGGAAACGGCACGCAGCTCAACAACAGCTCCAAGTCAATCAAACTGGACTCAAATATCGCCGGCGACCACAAAAGCCAAAGCTAATTAATTGCTTTACATTTAATTTTGTGGAAATTACTCTTCTAGTTTCTTATTCATGTTTCTATACCACTACTGGGGCAAGTTTTTTGGTGCTGCTCTGCGCCTAAACGGATCTAGAACATGCTGTAACACAAAAGTGGTCAAAGATATTGAGGGTTCGTAGCTGGGTTGTAGACAGTTGAATAGCATTTTTTGCAATTGATTTTGTTCCCGATTTAAATATAGATTTTCATTTTTTTCCTATATATATTATCTTTCTGTGTTTGCGACATTTTTCATTTTTTTTCCAAGGTTTTTTCCCTGATATCTAATTAAATAATGTGCTCAAAGAATCTACTGTTGTAGATCCTTCAATTTCAGAGCATGTTATAATTGGCGAAAAAAATGCATTCGTTTTTTGTTTTTTGAACCTTTATCTAGTTTCAAACTATATATGCTTAAGTTTTCTATAAAGTGATTTGAGATATGAGTCCATTCTAACCTACACGTAGATCTCAAGCTATTGTTACCCGGATGCCTAGCATTAGAGATGAAGAAATTGTGAAATTTGGAAGGGGTTGATACATGGAATTAGTTTCAGCTATATTTATCTAGAGACTCTTAAATTTCACCATCTTTATGGCAACGGCTAAAATTTTCTTTCCTTTTATTTCTTTTTTAATCTCATTCGACATGCCATTAAAATCAATGCATTACACCAACGGGGGTTGGTCCAAGTGGTAAGCGGCTTGGTTCCGCTTAAGCAAGGTCTCGGGTTCGAAACCTAGTGTACGCAGAAAATCCCCGCTGGGAGACTCCCCCACCAAAGCTAGGTGCGTGACGCGGGTCGGATCTGGATGTAGTCGGGGCAAAGCTCCGATGAACCAGATGGGCAACCAAAAAAAAAAATCAATGCATTACACTTGTCTTCCTCTGTCGCAGCTGAATGCTGAAAAGAGCCCCTTCCAACGGACATATGCTGCTCAGGTGCGTTAACATTTTCTCTACAACATGCAAAAATTAAAAACTGTCTTTTATGAATTTTATAATATCTGCTGCTGTACATGATTCATGCAGCTTTCCTAAATGCTACAAATTTTAAAATAAAAATATTAGTGGTTCATACTTTGATGTGTATGTCTTTATATATTTTCACATGTAGATTAAAAGATGTGCAGAAATGGCTCCCAAGTTACAGTTTTTTTAAGGAACACATAAAAAAGGCTGGCTTGTTGACATCTACTAGGTCTGCAACAGTCAATGATATTGATTTGGATACTTTGGAGGTATTATTGATTATCAGATTTTATTACTACTAAAAATGTTACTATGTTATATTTTTTATGTGATTTTGTTCATGGTAATGTTAGGTTAAGCTAGGTGAATTCGAAGCTGATGTACACACCTTATATACAACATGTACACATTGTGTATACATTTAGTACACACTGTATATATAACATGTACACATTGTGTATACAGTTAGTACACACTGCGTATACATGATGTACACATAGTGTATACAGCATGTACACACAATTAGAATCATAATTTATAATAAATAGAAAGTATACATGCTGTATATAACTAGCACACACTGTGCATACAACATGTACACACTGTATATACATGATGTACACACTGTGTATATAATCAGTACACATGGTGTATACACCAAGTACATTAAGTATATACACTGTGTACATCAAGTATAATCGGTGTGTATACCATGTACACATCGTGTGTACATCATGTACACACCGTATGTACATCATGTATATATAGTGTATACACCACGTATACAGATTGTGTACATTAAGTACACACTGTGTGTACATCTTGTACACACGGTGTATACACCATATACACACTGTGTGTACACCATGTACACACACTGTATACATTAAGTACACATTGTGTACACGTAATATACAAACATGTAAAAGACTAAACAATCCATAGCATCCAAGGAATGATATTACAACCTCATATTTTTTAATTTTATCCGCTTAATATTTATGTTTGGTTGGTCAAGTGATAAAATCATTTTTAGTTTAAAAATAATACGTATTATTATAATGCACAACAAAAAGTAGGAAAATCATATTGTTTAATTTTATCCGTGTAAAGATATATGCTGGAACTGCCTTCACCCTAACCTGAAAACTACACGAGGAGGTGATTTATTGAAAAAACATATGTTTTGCAATAGAGCATTTGTGCCGGTATTCATAGATGAATAAAATTTATACAATTGTGAACACTAGCAAGACATGCCTCATCAATGTTGTGTCATTGTCTTGTTGTCATCTCTGTAGTAGATCATCATCACTAGAAAATCTTTCAACATTCCGTATTATGTTATCCATGGACATGGAAGATTCTGCTTATATTCATAAAAACAAAATGATGAGATAATAATGGAATTATATGGTGGATGGATTTAATGTTGAATGTGTCTGGAAGCATAATAAATATTGAGATTTCAATACTTGTGTGTTCTTATAATTGTTTGACAGGAGGTAAAAAATGAATGAACTCAAGGAGACCCGAGTGTTGGCATTAAGTTGGAGAGATAAAGCCAACCTGGTCAGGGATAGGAAGATGATTTTGACTGTATTGATGTGAATGAGATTTATCTGTGCTGCAAAAATTTACTGCTGCAGGAAATTTTGCTTAAATGCCTTGCATGGTTGGCTATGTCCCATTTGCTAATAGCCTAGTTTTTTATTTTATTTTATTTTATTTTTAAGTTACTGCTGCAAGGACTTCTTCTTCTCAAAATCAAAATTTCATCAATTCTTTGATTGGATTGAGAGAAACTATGGCTGATATTGTCTCGAGCTCTCTGGAATAAGCTTAACCACTCATATTTGCTCCTTTTCTGAAATATTACGTAGAAAATTTGAACTGAGAGATGGTTCCAGGTTTTGATTGACTTGCAGGGTAAGAAAATGGCGGCACGTACTAGGCTGTGAGCAAATATGAGTGATTATATTTTTATTATTGAAAATTTAAAAAGTTAGTATTTATGAAAAAATTATAGAAGTATTAAATTTTTTGTTATTTTTATTTTTATTTTTTGTATATTTTTGTAAAAACTCCTTTAATTTTCCTCTCATAACTCATCCATAGTTTTCAATCTCTATTACTCCCTCCCCATTTGAGTTGGAAATGTGTAACTTTTTATAAGAATTAAAAAAATAATTAATTAACACTAATTTTATAAAATTTTTATTTCAATTTTTTTTATTAATTCTCTATAATTATATATTCATATTCTATTAAATATCTCCTTTTTACTGCATACATAAGGACAAAATATGCAGTAAAAAAAGTATTACTTATTAGATAACAACAAATTAAAAGACGTAAACTTTTTTTTATATGCAACATATGAATCTACTTATTTATATTATTTATAATTTCATAATTATTTTACATGATGTAATATAAAAATTATTTTTATGTATGAATAACTTTTATTTTTAATGAAAAATTGAAAATTACCTATTTATGGTTTGTTTATCAGTTATCTATTTAGGTATGACTACTTAATTTGTTCCAATTCAATCCATTTGTAGCCGATATAATTTTAATTCCCGACTTCAATCCATCCAATCCGAACATTTGCTGCATATCAACTGTATGGTATAATTAGAGAAATCACACAGTATCCAATAGTTTAATAGCTACAGAACAATTTGTGATTTTGAGTTCTTTTACATACAACATTGATGCAAATATTGATGAAATCAGTAGAGAAGCGTCTGCTAAAAAAATATATTGATGATCCCAATTATCTTTATATTTAATTATATCACTATTGACCCAATTACGAAAGCAGGTCCTTGTAATAAGTATATGAAGTAATTCATTAAATGGAATAAGAATAAAATCCAAAATTCCATGGAGAAAGCTACAATCATAAATAATTAGTAGATTCCAATTTCAATATTCCATTACATAGCAACAACAATAAGACAACGATCAACACAATTATTGTGGTGTTAACAGTTTAACACTCATCTGAACTTCATATTCTAAAACTACAATCTAAACACCTTACATTAGGACTCAAAATTAAAGAATGAATAGAATGGGGAAGCCACATATCCTAGTTGTTCCTTATCCAGCCCAAGGACATGTAATTCCTCTTATGGAGCTTTCTCAATACTTAGCCAAACATGGCTTCATAATCACATTTGTGAACACACAACATAATCAGCAGTTGATCAAGAACTCAGTGACTTCCAAGCCAAATATAGATAGTCATATAAGTCTGGTTTCCATTGCAGATGGACTACAAAATTCATCAGGATCAATCCTGAAGGTTATGCCAGGGAAAGTTGAAGAGCTTATTGAAGAAATAAATGCCTCAAACAGTGATAAGATCAGCTGCATAGTTGCTGACCAGAGTTTTGGATGGGCCTTGGAACTTGCAGAAAAGAAGGGAATTCGACGAGCCGCCTTCTGTCCTGCAGCAGCTGCAAATTTAGTCTTGGGATTCAGCATACCAAAGCTGATTCAAGATGGAATAATAGACGAAAACGGTGATTTACTGGTTTTCTATCTGTGAATTATGGTAGATAACATTCTCTAATTCGTGATTTTCTTTCCAGGAACCCCAGTAAAAGATCAGATGATTAAGCTTTCGCCATCAATGCCAGCCATGAGAGCATCGAACTTTGTATGGGCCTGCCTAGGCAACATTGATTCGCAGAAGACTATTTTCGCACTGATGGTTAAGAATAGCAAATCAATGAAGCTGACCGATTGGCTGCTTTGCAACTCATCTCGTGAACTAGAACCTGCAGCATTTAGCTTGGCTCCACAGACACTTCCTATAGGTCCAATTTCAGCAAGCAACAAACAAGGCGATTCGTTAGGGAACTTCTGCCCCGAAGACTCAACTTGTCTGAAATGGCTTGATCAGCAGCCACCAAAATCTGTAATCTATGTAGCGTTTGGAAGTTCAACAGTTCTGAATCCGACCCAGTTCCAGGAATTGGCTTTAGGATTGGAACTATCCAACAGGCGATTCCTGTGGGTTGTAAGGCCAGATATAACACGTGGAATAGATGAAATCTTCCTGGAAGATCTCGAAGATAGAGTAGGAAATCGCGGTAAGATAGTTGGATGGACAGCTCAGCAGAAAGTTCTGGCTCATCCATCTGTTTGTTGTTTTATTAGTCACTGTGGATGGAACTCTACCATGGAAGGTGTTAGCAATGGAATCCCATTTTTGTGCTGGCCTTACTTTGCGGACCAGTTCTTAAATCAGACCTACATTTGTGATATTTGGAAGATTGGATTTGGATTTGACAGAGATGAGAATGGATTGATTGTGCACGATGAAATCAAGAATAAGGTAGAAAAGCTATTGAGCAATGAAGAACTGAAAACAAGAGCTTTACATCTCAAGGAAATGGTTAAAAGCAGTGTGAAAGAAGGGGGTAGCTCTCACCAAAATTTGGAGAAATTTGTTGATTGGATAAAAGAGATGTAATTTCTTCATATGTTCATTGCACATGGCAGTACTCTGCTTCAGTATCTTTTTAGTTTTCGAATACTGCAAAGCAAGCATCTAACTTAACTAAATTGAGATTAGGCATTAATTACCTATTGAAAGAATAATTAAATTGCCTAAACTCTGACTCCACAGGTTTTCCTGAATCTATAAGGATTTGTTTGGGTTAATGATAATGACAATAAAATCTAAATCCAATACAAAATAGGAAAACATTAATTTATAGATAGAGAAATTTATTTGATTTATAATTAATTTATAGAGTTTACAAAAAGATACCATTTACATGTACAGTTCTATATCTTAATCTAAAACTTAAGTACCTGAAATGACAACAAGAATGTGATGATCAGAATCATTAAATTTTGATTAAAGACAACGAGATTTACAAATTACGAGAGGATCATCAACTCTACACCTAAAAAACAGTAATACGTCTCTAAATAGAAGCAAGGAGACTATCAAGATATCCTTCAGTAAATTCAATGTTCTCCGTCAGAAGTGAAGCATAGTCCGGGATTGCAGGACTTGAATTTGGAGATGCTTCTTCTTCTGATGTACCAGTGCTTGGAGTCTCATATTCATATCTATGTTCAAATTGTGCAGAAACTTGAGGCACAAGGCCATGTTGATGCTCTGCAGTCAGAGTCGAGAGTGGCATAGCTCCAGCAGAGTCGAGAGTGATTTGCATTTTGTTCGGGCGTGGCTCTTCTTCTTCTCCTGAAAATTTTCTCTTAGATGGTCTTTTCTTCTCCCGATACAAATCTCTGGCGTCCTTGTTCCAAATCTTACAGATCACGTAATTGTTCACCTGAAATTCAATTACATTATAAGTCATTACAACCACTTCTTCCTATCAAAATTAAGATTACTGGGACAAAAAGCTAAACAATTTGTACTTACCAATTCTTCTTGCAACGCAAATTCATACATGATCCAGTGCCCATTATTACCAGTTGACGATTTTTTCTCGTTCACTTCAAACACAAATTCCCTCTTAACCCACCGCATTTTGCCATCTTCACTTTTTTCTTCTTTTGTGTTCCGACCTTTCCATGTTCCTGAGCCAGCAGTTCTCGAAATTCTAGCGTTACTCGTCTTTTTCTTCTTCAATTTGGTGAAAACATAAGCACAATCAACCGAATCCTTATCAAACAGTTCCCATGGATCTTTGTCGCCGTAAATATCAAGTTCTTGAATGGGAGACGGAGGAATTGGGTCGCCGTTCAGTTTCCTCATGAGATAAAACGGAACAAGTACGTCATTCGTAGGATCAAAGCAACAACCGCAAGGGATTTCAAATTCACTCATATTCTCTCACTGTAACGATTATCTTCCAAAACCAGAAGGAGAAACTGTAATTGAATTGAGAAAGAAATCAAGAAAACTAAACAACGGAAAAGAAGAAACTGCGATCGCAAGAAGTATCCAAGTCGGAGAAGGAAAGCAGAGTAATATGAAAGAGTTATCCTAAGAAATTAATTTATAGAGAGACAAAGCTGGAGAAATTGAGAGGCAGAGAGAGTGTAGTAGTAGTAGTAGTAGTGTACTGCTCGCACCGACATAAATCAAAACTGCAATCCCCGCCAAAAACTGAATCATATACGGAAGAAATTTACATTCTTCAAAAAATATACATGGAAATTTACAAAATTTCAATATTTTTTTATTGTGCTTCCAATTTATGTCCCACTAAAAACTTTGTGTTGCATTTTTGTCCCGAAAGCACTAACTAGGTTTAAATTTTCTTTCCACTTTCCTCATATAAGCAATTTTTAGCCTACATTAAAAAGAAAAAAAAAAGAGAAAAGACAAGAAAAAACCCTAAAAATAATAATAAAAAAAAAGTTGAGCGAGGGACAAAAATCCATTACTATTATTCGAGAATGTTGATATATTACAATTTAAAATGTTTATTTGATTTGATTTTATTTTATTTTATTTACATATGGAGAAGTAAAATTAAGTATTCTAATGTGAATTACGCTTTATAGAAATCAAGAAATCAAGAATTTATTAATGCATTGGCCACTGTATCATTGGAACATTCTCTCAATAGTTTTTATAAGTTTGATAATTAATACCACGTGTGTTCGTGTTTTATCATTTAGTGCTTTCGTTAAAAGATAATGCCGGAACTGAGCTACTCAGCCTGAAAATTTCGATTTCAAGCTCCAGATCTACTATTCTTTTCTATAAGTTAATCGTAAAAATCACACCCCTTCTACAGATTCAGCGACAGGCACAACCTGAGGAAAATCCTATATCTAAAAGTCTTGAATTTAATTTTACAAAAAAAAAAGGAGAAGAGAGAGCAGAGATCGAAAGAGAGCAAACTTTGGTCAAATAAATTCATCTCTTTCCCACTTTACCTGCAAAGATGACAAGTGGAGGGTTGCACACTACATCCTTTTAAGTCTTGAATGACATGCTTTAGGACTTTTGGTGGAGTGAAAGGTATGTGTACTACCTACCACATCGTTTTAAGTCTTGAATGACATGCTTTGGGACTTTTGGTGGAGTGTAAGGTACATGTACTACCTTTTGGCCTAGTATAAGCTCATTTTTCAGCATAATTGGCTTTATTGCAAGGCATGATATCAATTTATCCGACGTAAAATGCAAATTGGGCCCCACGTTGTTGACTATGCATTTGGCCAATATATTTTCATTTATATGGATGTGGCAACTTAAAAATATGGCCTACTATTAAAATTATTTATCCCGACCGATGAATTTTTAAATAGTGACAAAATAAAGGTTAGTTTCAATGCCTCTTTTTATGATTTTTAACTAATTTATTAGTATATATGCTCCAGTATTTACTTTTAGTTTCTTAATGTTTCAATAAGAAATTGTTGAAAACTTCTTTTTCACAATATATTATTTCTACAATGTGTTAAATCTAATTCGATGATTTTTTATTCCGATCGGATGTTATTATTTTCACCGTCAAGAGAGGATCGAATCGAAAGATCGTCCATCGCCAAGGGCAGATCGGACTAGTTATCTCTCTGTCAAGAACGGATCGGATCAAAAGACCGTCCATCGCCAAAGGCGAATCGGACGAGGTTATCTCTCCAGCAAGAGCGGATCGGATCGGAAGACCGTCCATCGCCAAGGATGGATTGGACGAGGTTATCTCTCCATCAAGAGCGGATCGAATCGGACGATCGTCCATCGTCAAGGGCAGATCGGACGAGGTTATCTCTCCGTCAAGAGCAGATCGAATCAGAAGACCGTCCATTGCCAAGGACGGATCGGACGAGGTTATCTCTCCGCCAAGAGTGGATCGAATCGGAAGATCGTCCATCACCAAGGGCGAATCGGACTGGTTATCTCTCCGCCAAGAGCGGATCAGAAGACGGTCCATTGCTAAGGGCGGATCAGACGAGTTTATCTCTCCTCCAAGAGCTAATCGAATCGAAAAACTGTCCATCTCCAAGGGCGGATCGAACGAGGTTATCTCTTTACCAAGAGCAGATCGAATCAAAAGACCGTCCATCGTCAAAGGCAGATCGGACTGGTTATCTCTCTGTCAAGAGCGGATCAAAAGACCGTCCATTGCCAAGGACGAATAGGATGAGGTTATCTCTCCGATAAGAGCAGATCGGATCGAAAGACCGTCCATCGCCAAGGACGAATTGGACGAGGTTATCTCTCCGTCAAGAGCAGATCGAATCGAAAAATCATCCATCGCCAAGGGCAAATCGGATGAGGTTATCTCTCCGTCAAGAGCAGATCGAATCGGAAGACCGTCCATTGCCAAGGGCGGATCGGACGAGGTTATCTCTCCGCCAAGAGTGGATCGAATCGAAAGATTGTCCATCACCAAGGGCAGATCGGACTAGTTATCTCTCCATCAAGAGTGGATCAAATCGAAAGACCGACCATCTCCAAGGGCTGATCGAATCGGAAGACCGTCCATCGCCATGGGCAGATCGAACGAGGTTATCTCTCTGCCAAGAGCGGATCAAATCGAAAGACCGTCCATCGCCAAGGGAGGATCAGACTACCAAGGGCGGATCGGACTGGTTATCTCTCCGCCAAGAGAGGATCGAATCGGAAGACTGTCCATCGCCAAGGGCGGATTGGATGAGGTTATCTCTCCTCCAAGAGCGGATCAGATTGGAAGACCGTCCATCTCCAAGGGCGGATCACATAAGCAACCTTCAGGTTAGTAAATATTTATAAAATTATTTGCATAATAAAATTGCAAAAAATTATTTGTAGGATAAAATTTTAAAAAGTGTAACTCCTCATAAGCAGGTAACTCCCAAAGTCGACATCTTAATTTCGATCGATTGATACTGACATCCCGATCGAGGTATTCTCCAAACTGATAACTCTCTATAAGCGGGTAACTTCTGACCAAGGTATTCTCCAAATGGATAACTCTCTATAAACGGATAACTCCCAAAGACAAGGTATTCTCCAAATGGATAACTCTCCATAAGCTGGTAACTCCCAAAATTATTGAGCCTTCGATCTCAAAGATCGAATTGCATGGAGGGGGACTAGTGATAATACCCAAAATAAAATTAACTATAAGGCCGGCCCATTAAAGGTCCACGAAGAGGCCTAAGATCAGAAGCCCATAAAATCCAACACTAAAAGCTATAAATTTGACAGGTATACCCATAACAAAGGGGGCTCTCTCTCTCTAACTCTTAATACTCTCTCTCCATTAAGCTTTCTCTCCATACTTCAATAGCTAACTTAGGCATCGGAGCTTAAAAGCCCAGCAAGACCGGGCTAGTTTCCTTTTTTACAGGTCATTAAAGCCTCCTTCACCATGGCCGACGATCTCTCCTTCTACTGTAAAATTTTGTATTTTATCATTTGGTGCTTTCGTTGAGAGATGATGCCGGAACTGAGCTACTCAGCCTGAAAATTTCGATTTCAAGCTCCAGATCTACTATTCTTTTCTATAAGTTAATGGTGAAAATCATGCTCCTTCTATGGATTCAGCGACAGGCACAACCTGAGGAAAATCCTAGATCTAAAAGTCTTGGGTTTAATTTTACAAAAAAAAGGAGAAGAGAGAGCAGAGATAGAAAGAGAGCAAACTTTGGTCAAATAAATTCATTTTTTCCCACTTTACCTGCAAAGATGACAAGCGGAGGGTTGCACACCACATCCTTTTAATTCTTGAATGACATGCTTTAGGACTTTTGATGGAGTGAAAGGTATGTGTACTACCTACCACATCCTTTTAAGTCTTGAATGACATGCTTTAGGACTTTTGGTAGAGTGTAAGGTACATGTACTACCTTTTGGCCTAGTATAAGCTCATTTCTTTAGTATAATTGGCTTTATTGCAAGGTATGATATCAATTTATCCGATGTAAAATAAAAATTGGGCCCTACGTTGTTGACTATACATTTGGCCAATATATTTTCATTTATATGGATGTGACAACTTAAAAATTTGGCCTACTATTAAAATTATTTATCCCGACCGATGAATTTTTAAATAGTGACAAAATAAAGGTTAGTTTCAATGCCTCTTTTTATGCTTTTTGACTAATTTATTAGTACATGTGCTCCAGTATTTACTTTTAGTTTTTTAATGTTTCAATGAGAAATTGTTGAAAACTTCTTTTTCACAATATATTATTTCTACAATGTGTTAAATCCGATTCGATGATTTTTTATTTCGATCGGATGTTATTATTTTCACCGCCAAGAGAGGATTGAATTGAAAGACCGTCCATCGCCAAGGATGGATCGGACTGATTATCTCTTCGCTAAGAGTGGATCGGATCGAAAGACCATCCATCGCCAAGGGCGGATCGGACGAGGTTATCTCTCTGTCAATAGTAGATCGGATCGAAAGATCGTCCATCGTCAAGAGCAGATCGGATCGAAAGACCGTCCATCGCCAAGAGCAGATCGGATCGAAAGACCGTCCATCGCCAAGGACGAATCGGACTGGTTATCTCTCCGTCAAGAGCGGATCAGATCGAAAGACTGTCCATCGCCAAGGGCGGATCGGACGAGGTTATCTCTCCGTCAAGAGCGGATCGAATCGAAAGACCGTCCATCGCCAAAGGCGGATCGGACGAGGTTATCTCTCCACCAAGAACATATCGAATCGGAAGACCATAATTGTTAAAGCAATTTAGGCATTTGTTTTATTGCAACATTTAAAATAAAAATCCTAACACCGTAATAGATTTTAAATAATTATAACCGAAGAAGAATGGATATGCTCGTGACTTTAAATTTAGAAAATAAATTAAATATATTTGATACCGAATATGTCATTTACAGAAATTAATTCCCATACTGAATACGTCAGCTATGAAAATTAATTTCTATATTGAATACGTCAGTTAAAGAAATTAATTCATTCATTGAATATGTCAGTTACGAAAATCAATTTTTGTATTAATTACCTTCCTAATTAGGAAATCTGAAAATTTTTATAAATGGAGCTTATGAATTCAGATTTAAGGGTTAGTTACTAGTTTTTCATAAAAAATTCTAAAGAGAATTCTTTTCCACCTCATTCCTTGGTTTCTTCAAAGGGTATTTAGAACATAAAATTATTGTCATTATCCTGCCCAACGTTTTCTGGATAATAGCCGTGCCAATAACGCGAAATAGGATCTTTCGTCTCTGTTTTTTAAAGGATTCTACGCTACAAGAGGTATATATATATCCCAACATTGGTATCAGAGCATTTTTTTAAGCGTTCTGGCATGATATTAAGATTAGATCTAAAATTTTATGTGTAAAATTGGTACATCTAATTAGGTTGTATGAAATCCAATGTTAAATATATATGAATATAATTTTTTTTGCATATATGTGTACACCAAAAATTGCAAGAAAAACTATGTAACCATAGAGTAAAAATCAGTATTTTTGAATTTTGATCTCACCATCGTGTTTGTGGACCTCGAAAATCCCCTACCGGTAAAAGTTGGATCGCCAAAATCTGCCTCTAGGCGGTGCGTGGAGTGCATGCACCATGCCAGAGGGCACATGTCCTTCACATGCGGACCAGCTGTCATAGTGATAAATCACTTTGACACGTGGCCTAATAGAGGCATGACACGTTGACCACTCACACGTGTCAGGATGACTTGTTTGACACGTGGCATTATTTCCTCTTTCCTTATGATCCCATTCTTATCCTTGCCTAACCCCAATCCAACCTTCTATATATCACCCTTATTAAAATATTGGTCCCCAGAATGAATAAGGCCAACACAAGTTGTGTTACACAACAAAGGCACTCCATCGCTCTCACTTCCATGGTAGAGTTCTAACCACAATGACTAACAAAGCAATCAATTGCAAGAGGTTTGCTCCACTTGAAGATTTGGCTTTAGTTTTATGCTTTCAAAAATCTGAAGTTTGACAATGGTGGGTTAGTTATTTAAGTGGGGTGGTTTGGGTTCTTTCGTTTTTACGCTCTTTATTATGCATTGTTATGTTAAAAAAATAATTTAATCCATAAATTATATATTTTTATAAATCAAAATTTTCTATTTTTTTAAATTCTATATTAAGTTAGTTTGATTACTTAAATTGAGACACGTACATAAAATAGTAAACTACCATCTTTTAAAACTCACTTTAGATCAAGTGTAAATAATATTCTTTGTCATCGTGCCAAATGTGACCATTTTTATTTCCCTTTGTGTCTCTGGCTGCATTCAAGTGCAAATGCATAGTTTGTTGAACCTGATGTCTGGTTTTTGCTGCTTGCTACATAATTGTTTTGGAACTTTGTTGTTGTCTTTGGCCACCAATAGATGGGGTATCTTGGCCCTTTTACTGGACACTTGTTGTTCCACTTTCGAGGGATTTATTGATGCTTACCTTCAGTTGGTGCTCCTAAGTTTGCCAGTTATTTAGAAAATATAAGCTAAATCTTCAAATGTGGGAGAAGCAAAATGGCCAGCCACCTATGCTTCCCGAGGCCTTCCTTTACACACACACACACTAAATCATAATGGAAAGACTTATGCGGCTGAACGTAGTAATAAGGAAGTGCATGTACGTAATATAAAATTTATTAGTTTTAGCCTTTACAATTATTTAAAGATTCATGTTTGTAAATTATGAGTTGTAATTTTTGACATTTTATAGGCAAGGTATGAGCAACTTCGAGATGAGTTATCACAAGGAGAATCATCTATAGCTGAGATCGAGTTGTTTTATGAGGCTGCATGTAATGGCCTCAACACCGGGTCAGCCGTGAATAGTACTTTCCGACAGTGAATAGTATTTCCCGGGCCTGAAAGGACACCCGAAAGTCGAAAATATTTTATTGGACCATTTGAAATGAATAGTTATGGCGAGTCTATGGTTGAAATTTGAAGTGCATTTGAGGTCAAATAGACTTCCAAAAGTCAAAAATACGAAAAAGTTAGCGAGTCAATTTCCCTGGTAGGGAAAGGGACTTGATTTTGCTTAAATAATTAAAAATAGTAAACGAACTCAGAATATTGCCAGATTTTGCGTGCCTACATGAATTTTTATGTAAAATATTTTGGTATTGAGAATGGAATTTTTCGGTGACACCGGTAGTTGTCGAATCGGACCGATAAGTTTGAATCGGACCGATAACGGACTCCGATTGAGCCGAAAATTTATATCATACCTATTTTTGATGTGATAAAAATTATGGAATTAAATTTGGAGTGATTTGGAGTGAGAAAATGGTAGAAATCATTTTGGGCTTTGAATTAGGTTGTTAATGGGCTTTAATTAATTTAAGCCCACTAACTTGACCCAAGCCCATTTCACCCAAAAGAAGTGGTATAAAAAGAGGGAAAATTCTGGAAAATCCCAGCAATTTCTTCTTCTTCTCCACGTCTTCTTCCCTTGGCCAAAATACATTCTTTTTCTTTTTCCTTTGGTTTGTTCTTATTTCACTTCAAATTACTCTTAGTTTCCAACACAAAAATTAAAGCTTCACCTCTCTAGCTCATCCTAATAGCCTCAATCAAGTGGCTTGAGCAAAGGAATGCAAGAAATCAAGTGAAGAAAGGTAAAGAGGTAAGATGGAACTTGAAAATTTGGGTGATTTTAATTAGTTTTTTTGATGTGTTCTTATAGTTTTTGAGGTGTTTAAGCTAATTATGAGCTTGGATTTTTAATTTGAGAACAAGAAATCGAGGTTAGAAAGGCTAAAGAATTCGGCCAAAGGGTGATGGCCATGAAGAATGAAGTTTTGCTTGGCTTTAGGTGAAGAAAAATGAAGTTTAAGGAAGGTTAAGCATGGAAAAATGTAAGTGACTACCAAATCCCTTAATTTCCCATTTAATATGAATTTTTCTTGATTATGTAACTAAGATAAAAATAGGTAATATTGTTAATTAATGTAATTATGATAGGGTTATTGTAATTAGACTAGAGAAGAGATAAATGAAAAGTGAAAATGAGTGAAAGGAAATTTTTAGGGTGAAAAAGTAGTGATGGCCGAATTATTTCCTAATAGAAAAATGTGAAATTTTGCATGAAAATAATATATGATGGTCTAAATTGAATATAGTGATGATAATTGGTGCCTTTGGATTTTTAATGAATTATTGGAATTTATTTTGAAATTTTAAAGCCTATGTATTGAATATGTTCATAGTGAAAATTGTGATATAATGAGAATTAATTGATTATTTTATTGAGAAATGGTGCTAAATAATAAATAATGCATAAATAAAATTTATTGAATTGATTGAGGTTTTATTGGAATTTTTATGTGAATATGTATAATGAAAATAATTGAATTTTAATGCATAATTGTATAAAAATGACAAACATGATGATTTAATGTGAAAATAAATTAATGTCAATGACAAGAATTAAAAAGTCAACCGACGAATGTTTCGAAATAATTATTGGGTAGTGAAAATGATAAAAGCAATGAGTTATTAGTAAATAATTCATAAATAAATAAAAATGATGGAAATAAATTAATATGTAAATAAAAGAAAGTTAAAATGAGTTTTAAAAGAAAAAGAGACTTTAATGAAAGAAAATAAAAGTTTAGGGGCAAAATGGTAATTTTGCCAAAGTAAGTAATTAACGCGTATAAATAAGTAAGAAATACTTAATAAGGGTAAAATGGTAATTTCAGAGGCCTAACGGTTTCGAAAAATAGAATTTCCGTGGTTTAAGGACCAAAATGTAATTTTACCCGAAAGTGGTAAAATAAAGAATAAAAGATGAATAATGGAGGAAATTATATAATAAAAATGAAAATAAATTATTATAATAGCAAAATCGTAATTATGCATTTGAAATGAATAAATTGATAGAAAAAGTCAAATTATGCATGTTTGAGGTCTAAAATAATAAATGATATTAATTAAGTCCCTAAATGCTTAAAAGCAGAAAAAAAAAGATGTGACTAATTTATTACAATAAATTAGTCAACAAAAAGTATTAAAAGAATTAATGCTTATTAAAATAATTCGCTGACGAAATAAACGTTGGCATACCGAATGATTAAAAAGTTTGAGCAGTAAAAGAAAAAGAAGTCAATCATTGAATTATTAGAGAATAATTCGCAAATGATAATATAAAAAGAATACAAAGAAAATTGTGAATTATAATGTCATAATTCACAATTTATAATATGTGCAAAAGATTGAAAAGCTTAAGTATCTGAGTGAATTATCGAAGGATAATTCACAAAAGTGACCAGAAAAAGTGAATAAAAAGTTATTGAATAGTCAAGGCACGAAAGAGTGCATTTGATCAAATAACGTATAGTAATAAACAAAAGAAAAGAAATTAAAAGTTTTTAAATGTTCAAAAATGTTTGCAATGATATTGATTATGTTTGCCCTTAGCGATAGACAGGTAGTATGATTCTTGTTTTGGATATAATTGGCTAGCCATAGGGACATCTCTGTACCGCGGTGCAAGTCATGGCGACTTGCTTAGCTATGGGCGGGATCTTTGATCTCCATAGCTTCTGTAAAAGTGAAAGTGTATCTGTATCTGTATCTGTTTTGCGAGACTTGATCTTTCGAGATCATTTCTCTGTCTGCTACGTGGGACCTTTGGGTCCAGTCCCGTGTATCCTTTGTGGGAAACCTGTTATATTGCACTAGGGGCACATCAAAATGAATAAATAAGTATTGTTTCATTGACTTGAATACAGAAAGTTATAACGAAACGATTCGTTTGAAATAAAATGCAAAGTCAAAATAAATCTGTAAAGATTTCTGGAAAGTGTAATTAGTAATAAAAAGAAATGTTTTATAAGAGTAAGATATTAAATCAATGTTTAGTTAAGCTTTTACAGGAAATTCGAATAAATCTTGATTTATGTGAGAAAGATAATTTTAATTAAACAGTAATGCTTGTACCATTTACCACTGTAAAGATAATGACAACTCTGAAAAATAATATTAATTTTCCTGCTTAAAGTTAAAAAGTGATGTTAGTGACAAAAAGTGAACTTAATGCTTAGGTAACGCTTTTCTGAAAGATAAGTTACCTGAAAAGTAAAATGATATAAGGCATAGGATTATGCAATAAAAGTAAAGTACAAGATATAAGTTTTAATTAGATAATTAAATATGAATAATGTATATAAGAAAAAAATAAGTTTCGACTGCAAAGTACTCCAAAATGGCTATATCGCTTTGCGATGAAGCTTATAAGCCTTTTAACAGTAATATAATTATTAGATCAAAGTTAAAGTAAAGTAATAGACTACATAGTAAAAAGTGAAGTTAGATTATAGATTGAATAATTGATCAGTAAAGCAAGTATTAAAAGTAGTTTATTTTGGTACTAGTAAGGACACGAGTACCAATACACGTCGTTACTTAAAATGATGATTAAATTGCTATGGATAAAGGATAAAATGAAAGTACTGATAAAAGTAAAAGTTAACGTAAAGATAAAAGGTAAATCTGATATTGATCTACCTAAAAAGATACTATAGTACAGTTAAAAGTTTAGAATAAAAGGAAATGTTTAATGAAATAAGAACAATAGAAGCATAAATTATGAAATTATGCTTATTCTTGGGAAATTCTTGGATTAGTAGTCACCACTGGGCATATTTAATGCTCAGCACGTAGTGTTTACTGCGTGCAGGTTCTGAAGTGTTGCGGGAGCACAGTACATTGAAGGACCAGATCGGAAGAGAAGACTTTTGTGATTTTTAGTATAAGCTTTTGGCATGTATATACTTAGACTATTAAGGTAAAGGCTCGAACTATATTTAGATTGTATGTTTTTTTTTTGTCTTGAATGTATGGACAGTATGAGTTTCGTTATGATGTTGTTTTAATTGTTATAAGATTGTTATTTGAATTCTGGAATTAATGGAAAGTACTTTAAAATGTTTTGAATTGCTCGGTAAAAAAAAAAACTCACCGATTTCCGCTAAGTTTCGTTTCGGAAAAGACTGTTCCGAGTAGGGTGTTACATTTAGTGGTATCAAAGCAAAGGTTTAGACGGTTCTAAGATCGGAGTGGGATAAGGTTAAGTGATAGGTTGTCTGTGTATACATGCCAATTGTAAGTGGATAAGTGTTGACTAAACTGAAGGGTACTTGCTCCCCCATTTGTATTAAAGTGAAAGAGTTGATATTTGACTGAGATTGTCAAGTATGAAAGGATTGATTTCACACGGTAGAAACGGTATTGAATGAGAATGGAAGTATTGCTGCTTGAGATGTCATGAGAGTCAAAGCAGGAAAAAGAAAAGTTGATTGACAAAATGTGAAAATGTGAGAGTTTAAGTATCTATATGAATTAGAAACAGTTAAAAGAAGCACAAGATGATCAGTGTGTTTGAAGTTAAAAAGGAATTGTATTGTGAGTATAGATAAATGGCACAGGTTAAGGAGATACTTTGATCGGATTGTCTTGGTTTAAGAATGCTAGCGAGCAAATTGTTATAAGTTAAGGTTGGTTAAGATGCTCTATATATATATATATATCTGTCAGTGATTTCCTTATAGGAGTGGGGATTTGATTGTATTTCACATAGCTCTGGGATGGGCTATGATCTCTGCATTATATGAGGATACTTGACAGTATTCTATCTGCATACATGAAATCATACATTCATTGCATAGCATTCCATATTGTTTGACAGCATTTGATATGCATTATACCATGTGTTTAGGCCCCACTTGATAGGATGAAACTGACAGAAGATATGATGAGCATAAGGACAACCTAAGAATGAGATATGAAATAGTGTGCTTAAGATTGTTTTCCAATTTTGATGTGGCCATTGTGAGACATTGGTCATGTCAATAAATTTGTTAGCATAGTAACCCTATTGATGAATCGATGGAAATGATAAGTGTAAATGGTTAATGATAATGTTTTGGTTTTCAAGTTGTGAGAGCCAGTTTAAATTTGACTCTTGATGGAGCTTGTCTAACTGTAAAATAAGTGAAATTGATTTTGTACAGTAGGTAAAGACGATAATTCCGAAAGATAATGTTATGTAGTAGTCTTTGTGAGTAAATTGAAAGATTCTTACTAAAGTTCACCGAGATAGTAATGCCTGACATCATCAGGTGTGTCAGGATTAAAAACTTAATTCTGGAAGTTAGACTGAAAGTGTGCTGCGACAGGTATAAGTAAATGTTACATAGATGCAGAGCATTAGACTTATTTGAGAATTGCTCTGACTTGTAATGATATTTGTTCAGAAATGGAATAATATGATTGAAGAATCTGTCATCGAATTTGTTAAGTGTCAAAAAGGAAGATTGGTAATGTCTCAGTATTAACATAGTGATTCACCTTTGACTAAGGATTAGTCAAAGTAAATGTTTCAGATATTGAAAGAAAGAGTATGGTAAAGTGTATGGGATTGCAAGTTTTGATTTGATTCAAGATATAAAATAAATCTACATTCAGGATGATATGTTTAGAAAAGAAAAACTGATAAAGATGGGTTAGCTTCAAACATGTGGGTCCTATTGACGAATATATGTTTGGAACTATTGTATGTAAATGATAATTCAATAATATGATAGAATGATATCCTCTACTCTGTTATATAAGTAAATTTCGAGGACGAAATTTCTTTTAGTAGGGGAGAATTGTAATGGCCTCAACACCGGGTCAGCCGTGAATAGTACTTTCCGACAGTGAATAGTATTTCCCGGGCCTGAAAGGATACCCGAAAGTCGAAAATATTTTATTGGACCATTTGAAAGGAATAGTTATGGCGAGTTTATGGTTGAAATTTGAAGTGCATTTGAGGTCCAATAGACTTCCAAAAGTCAAAAATACGAAAAAGTTAGCGAGTCAATTTCCCTGGTAGGGAAAGGGACTTGATTTTGCTTAAATAATTAAAAATAGTAAATGAACTCCGAATATCGCCAGATTTTGCGTGCCTACATGAATTTTTATGTAGAATATTTTGGTATTGAGAATGGAATTTTTCGGTGACACCGGTAGTTGTCGAATCGGACCGATAAGTTTGAATCGGACCGATAACGGACTCCGATTGAGCCGAAAATTTATATCCTACCTATTTTTGATGTGATAAAAATTATGGAATTAAATTTGGAGTGAGAAAATGGTAGAAATCATTTTGGGCTTTGAATTAGGTTGTTAATGGGCTTTAATTAATTTAAGCCCACTAACTTGACCCAAGCCCATTTCACCCAAAAGAAGTGGTATAAAAAGAGGGAAAATTCTGGAAAATCCCAGCAATTTCTTCTTCTTCTCCACGTCTTCTTCCCTTGGCCAAAATACATTCTTTTTCTTTTTCCTTTGGTTTGTTCTTATTTCACTTCAAATTACTCTTAGTTTCCAACACAAAAATTAAAGCTTCACCTCTCTAGCTCACCCTAATAGCCTCAATCAAGTGGCTTGAGCAAAGGAATGCAAGAAATCAAGTGAAGAAAGGTAAAGAGGTAAGATGGAACTTGAAAATTTGGGTGATTTTAATTAGTTTTTTTGATGTGTTCTTATAGTTTTTGAGGTGTTTAAGCTAATTATGAGCTTGGATTTTTAATTTGAGAACAAGAAATCGAGGTTAGAAAGGCTAAAGAATTCGGCCAAAGGGTGATGGCCATGAATAATGAAGTTTTGCTTGGCTTTAGGTGAAGAAAAATGAAGTTTAAGGAAGGTTAAGCATGGAAAAAGGTAAGTGGCTACCAAATCCCTTAATTTCCCATTTAATATGAATTTTTCTTGATTATGTAACTAAGATAAAAATAGGTAATATTGTTAATTAATGTAATTATGATAGGGTTATTGTAATTAGACTAGAGAAGAGATAAATGAAAAGTGAAAATGAGTAAAAGGAAATTTTTAGGGTGAAAAAGTAGTGATGGCCGAATTATTTCCTAATAGAAAAATGTGAAATTTTGCATGAAAATAATATATGATGGTCTAAATTGAATATAGTGATGATAATTGGTGCCTTTGGATTTTTAATGAATTATTGGAATTTATTTTGAAATTTTAAAGCCTATGTATTGAATATGTTCATAGTGAAAATTGTGATATAATGAGAATTAATTGATTATTTTAGTGAGAAATGGTGCTAAATAATAAATAATGCATAAATAAAATTTATTGAATTGATTGAGGTTTTATTGGAATTTTTATGTGAATATGTATAATGAAAATAATTGAATTTTAATGCATAATTGTATAAAAATGACAAACATGATGATTTAATGTGAAAATAAATTAATGTCAATGACAAGAATTAAAAAGTCAACCGACGAATGTTTCGAAATAATTATTGGGTAGTGAAAATGATAAAAGCAATGAGTTATTAGTAAATAATTCATAAATAAATAAAAATGATGGAAATAAATTAATATGTAAATAAAAGAAAGTTAAAATGAGTTTTAAAAGAAAAAGAGACTTTAATGAAAGAAAATAAAAGTTTAGGGGCAAAATGGTAATTTTGCCAAAGTAAGTAATTAACGCGTATAAATAAGTAAGAAATACTTAATAAGGGTAAAATGGTAATTTCAGAGGCCTAACGGTTTCGAAAAATAGAATTTCCATGGTTTAAGGACCAAAATGTAATTTTACCCGAAAGTGGTAAAATAAAGAATAAAAGATGAATAATGGAGGAAATTATATAATAAAAATGTAAATAAATTATTATAATGGTAAAATCGTAATTATGCATTTGAAATGAATAAATTGATAGAAAAAGTCAAATTATGCATGTTTGAGGTCTAAAATAATAAATGATATTAATTAAGTCCCTAAATGCTTAAAAGCAGAAAAAAAAAGATGTGACTAATTTATTACAATAAATTAGTCAACAAAAAGTATTAAAAGAATTAATGCTTATTAAAATAATTCGCTGACGAAATAAACGTTGGCATACCGAATGATTAAAAAGTTTGAGCAGTAAAAGAAAAAGAAGTCAATCATTGAATTATTAGAGAATAATTCGCAAATGATAATATAAAAAGAATACAAAGAAAATTGTGAATTGTAATGTCATAATTCACAATTTATAATATGTGCAAAAGATTGAAAAGCTTAAGTATCTGAGTGAATTATCGAAGGATAATTCACAAAAGTGACCAGAAAAAGTGAATAAAAAGTTATTGAATAGTCAAGGCACGAAAGAGTGCATTTGATCAAATAACGTATAGTAATAAACAAAAGAAAAGAAATTAAAAGTTTTTAAATGTTCAAAAATGTTTGCAATGATATTGATTATGTTTGCCCTTAGCGATAGACAGGTAGTATGATTCTTGTTTTGGATATAATTGGCTAGCCATAGGGACATCTCTGTACCGCGGTGCAAGTCATGGCGACTTGCTTAGCTATGGGCGGGATCTTTGATCTCCATAGCTTCTGTAAAAGTGAACGTGTATCTGTATCTGTATCTGTTTTGCGAGACTTGATCTTTCGAGATCATTTCTCTGTCTGCTACGTGGGACCTTTGGGTCCAGTCCCGTGTATCCTTTGTGGGAAACCTGTTATATTGCACTAGGGGCACATCAAAATGAATAAATAAGTATTGTTTCATTGACTTGAATACAGAAAGTTATAACGAAACGATTCGTTTGAAATAAAATGCAAAGTCAAAATAAATCTGTAAAGATTTCTGGAAAGTGTAATTAGTAATAAAAAGAAATGTTTTATAAGAGTAAGATATTAAATCAATGTTTAGTTAAGCTTTTACAGGAAATTCGAATAAATCTTGATTTATGTGAGAAAGATAATTTTAATTAAACAGTAATGCTTGTACCATTTACCACTGTAAAGATAATGACAACTCTGAAAAATAATATTAATTTTCCTGCTTAAAGTTAAAAAGTGATGTTAGTGACAAAAAGTGAACTTAATGCTTAGGTAACGCTTTTCTGAAAGATAAGTTACCTGAAAAGTAAAATGATATAAGGCATAGGATTATGCAATAAAAGTAAAGTACAAGATATAAGTTTTAATTAGATAATTAAATATGAATAATGTATATAAGAAAAAAATAAGTTTCGACTGCAAAGTACTCCAAAATGGCTATATCGCTTTGCGATGAAGCTTATAAGCCTTTTAACAGTAATATAATTATTAGATCAAAGTTAAAGTAAAGTAATAGACTACATAGTAAAAAGTGAAGTTAGATTATAGATTGAATAATTGATCAGTAAAGCAAGTATTAAAAGTAGTTTATTTTGGTACTAGTAAGGACACGAGTACCAATACACGTCGTTACTTAAAATGATGATTAAATTGCTATGGATAAAGGATAAAATGAAAGTACTGATAAAAGTAAAAGTTAACGTAAAGATAAAAGGTAAATCTGATATTGATCTACCTAAAAAGATACTATAGTACAGTTAAAAGTTTAGAATAAAAGGAAATGTTTAATGAAATAAGAACAATAGAAGCATAAATTATGAAATTATGCTTATTCTTGGGAAATTCTTGGATTAGTAGTCACCACTGGGCATATTTAATGCTCAGCACGTAGTGTTTACTGCGTGCAGGTTCTGAAGTGTTGCGGGAGCACAGTACATTGAAGGACCAGATCGGAAGAGAAGACTTTTGTGATTTTTAGTATAAGCTTTTGGCATGTATATACTTAGACTATTAAGGTAAAGGCTCGAACTATATTTAGATTGTATGTTTTTTTTTTGTCTTGGATGTATGGACAGTATGAGTTTCGTTATGATGTTGTTTTAATTGTTATAAGATTGTTATTTGAATTCTGGAATTAATGGAAAGTACTTTAAAATGTTTTGAATTGCTCGGTAAAAAAAACTCACCGATTTCGGCTAAGTTTCGTTTCGGAAAAGACTGTTCCGAGTAGGGTGTTACACTGCAACAGTTAGATAATCAACCTAATACTACTACCAATGGACCTAGACATGATGATGTTGCCCCTTCAGCTATACAAGATGATCATCCACATAATGATTCTCTATCTGCTCATGGTGGTCCTACTTTCTAGTGTTTTCAACAGCACTACATGTTTGATTATTAGTTTATTTAGCTTTAATTGCTAATGTTATTTAGGATGATATTATAAATATGTTGTTGCATTGTTTTAAGAGATTGTTTGATGATAAAATTATATACAATTTCAATTAATTTTAATATAGACCATATGAAATGCATATTTTGTTTTGAAACACACATATATATATAAGTGTGTGTGCGCGCGTTATGTATAGGATGAAAATTAATAAATGTAAAAAAATTAAATTATGTCATAATTTAGCGATGGAATCGTGACAACAACCTATCGCTACTACATAAAAATAAGAATTTTAAAAATAATTAGCGACTAAACTTTTATCGCTAACATTTGGAGATGGGAGTTATTAATTAGTAACAAACTATCATTATTAATACAATAATTATTTTATGACTGTTTTAGCGATGAAACATTCCATCGCTAACAACTATTATTATAGTTACTGCGACTATTTTAAAAATCAATTAATGACGGTATTTTCTTTTTAGCGATGATTAGCGACTGATTTTCAAATTCTGTCACAAATAAATTAGCAACTAGGTTATTAGCGATTGGTTGTCGCGCAGTCGCTCCACGTTAGCGATGAAATTTGCCGTCGCTAATTGATAGTTTTTTTTTGTAGTGAATGGTTTTGAGATTTTAACCTCTTTTTCTTCTGTTTTAATTATGAAATAGGTTTTTATGAGTTTTAGAAAAAGACTGTTCTCATAAACTTGATCTCATTTTATTTTAAAAATTTTTCAGTTATTAATTGATTTTTTAAAATCTTCAATAGTGATTTTTTCACAATTGACGATGTTTGATTTTTGTGTACCCAGATCTACAGAGTTTGAGTTAAAAGAACTAGATAAGGAAGCAGTTTTACAAAATAAATTATTTATTATTTAAAAATTAATTATATTTTGAAAAAATTATTATTTTTTATCTGGATAACCTTACAATGGATTTACAATCCTAAACGTCTATTCGTCAATTAATACAGAAACTTACTACCCTGCAACTAACTTTTATACAGATAATATTTTAAAATTTTCAAAGAATAATTAATTTTAAAATTACTATCCTGTATAGATCTACCACCCCCTAAGCTCTCATACCAAGTGAAGCCCCAAGAGTAAGTTATTTATATATAAATAAAATATAATATATTTTTTGTAAAAAATAAAAAAAAAATATACTGTATTTTTTATTTATAAAATAAAATATATATCTCAGAGTAAGAATCCGGCACCAAATTACATCCTCTGTCTAAAGTAAGTAAATCATAAATGTCTAAGGCTTGTGTTTTTTATAAGAAATTACTAAGATTTCTGCAAAGTAAGGTTTACTTTAACAAGTTATGAATATAATATTATAAAATCAAATCAAAGTATCTATTAATATATATTATCTTATTCGGGATTATCCTATCGAATATTAAGATATCTATCAATTTATTTTATCTTTTTGACAAAAAAAAAAAGAGATATCAATAAAATTTCTTTTAATTAAAATTGGGGCTTTTAATCTAAAGAAACTTACAAAGTTTATAAAGAAAAGTTTGATGAAGAAGAAATGTTCAATCTATTCCATTAGTTTTTGAATTATAGCAATGCTAGCTGTTCCTAATTTGTTACCAAGTAAATTGGATATATTTAAAAAGTATTATATTTTTATAAATTTTATTAATGAACAAATCTGTCTACAAATTATACACTTAATAAAATAGATAGATTGTAAGCTATATTATTAAGTATAAAGTTCCTGTAATATATGATGTAATCTTCTAAACGAAACATAGTGAAAGGAATAACTATGGCCAACCACCGACAGAAATTGTAACAAGGATCTCATTTTGTCATCCCAATCATTTAAGAAAAGTTGATGAAAGGAAATGACAACTTGCATTATCAGTTATCACAAGCATGTGCGGTAAGGTTAATTTTCAGAAATTTGCTATTAGATACATCGATCAAGCCACCCAAGAGACCAGAGATATTGCAACATACACCAAATTCTCCATGCACTGGGGGGAACCATTTTTTACTTAAAAAAAAATCAGCTAAAAAATTAGATAAAATTTAAAAATTCCATTGTATTGCTGTAGTTGGTGCTGTCCAATTTGTCCTTATATTTCATAATTGAGAAAAGATGATGCAAAACATGAAAGACTAACGGCCGAAACCAAGAACCAAACAACTGTTGGTAAAAGAAAATTCGAAATTGTAAGGAGAGCAAACCACGGCAGTTCCAAGGATCCAACGAATTGGAAAGAACTTTCACTCATCAAGTCCAAAAATTAGATATTTGTAAAAAATTTGGTTTGATCGATAAAAATGGTAGAATAAAATAATAATTTATGAGAAAATGGGTTTTGTTTTGTAAGATAAGTTTATTTGTAATAAAAAAAATTATAAATAGAATATTTTTGAAATATAAATTTTAGTAAATAACAGATGTGAAAGATAGAAATACAGATAAATAATATTGAAAGTTGATTTTATTTTGTAGGTATTTACGTAAAAACCCCGTTATTATAATCAAAGGTGTTTGACATTATTTTAAAATGTCGAAACTCTGCGGAGTTCGTAGTGTTTAAGTGGGCCGGACAAACATTAGGCTCCGAGGGATCTGAACAAGCTTACGGGCTCTTGAAACATCCAATCTCTTTTTCTTTTTTTTTTTTTTATTGTTATTTTTTATTTAAAAATGGAAATGATTTGATAAGCTGGGCATATGATATGATTTTAAAAGTTCATTTTCGAAGTGTAAAAGTTAA